>JAGXJF010002658.1:0-106471 GCA_019208055.1 Stipa capillata
GACCCTTCGTCCACGCCGCACCCGACCACTCGCCGGGGTGGGCGGCGCCCGCTCCGACCGGCCTCCATCCCGACAGCCGGCCGCCCTATTTATTGCCGTCCCGACCGCGCCTCGTTCTCCTCCTCCTCCTCTAGCCCCCCCAAAACCCTAGATCCAACCTCCCCTTTTCTGCTCGGCTGCCCTAGCTGCTCGCCGCGGTGGTCTTCCCCGACGACGGCTGCTACTCCGGCGAGGCCGCTCCGCTACTCCAGTGCCTCCCGAGCTCCATTTCCCCTCTCCGAGCCTCCTCTTCTTTCCCCTAACATCCCTACCCCCTCCTTGCTGCAGATCTGCCACCGGAGCACTCCACCACCGGTGGCCGAGCTCCTCCGCCGCCCCTCGACGCCGGGAGCTCCAGTCCGGCCGCCTTCCTCCCCTCTGCACCCCGGCATCGACTCCGAGGTGAGCCCCGATGATTTTGCCGCTCTTCCCCAGCCCGTGGGTGCCCTGGATGGCCCTTGGGGCTTCTCCGACGAGTTTCCCGGCGGAGCACCGCCGCCCGAGCCCCTGAGGTCGCCGGACCAGAGAAAGACGAGAGGGAGCGGGTGCGGGTGAGGCCAGGGCGCGTGGCGCTTCCGGGTTGGCTCCCGGCCACCCGAGCCACTGCCAGCAGGGGCCCACGCGTCAGCTGGGGTGGTTAAGGGTAGAAAATTATGGGTTGTCTCTCGGGTGGGTTTAGCAGAGAGGCTTGCGCCGCTGAGAGAGGGAGGTTTGGGTTTGGGTGCGCATAGCAATTAGGGTTAGGGTAGATTTGGGCAGATTTTGTATTAAAGTTCAAACTCTCATATCTTTTAAACCGTAAATCCAAATTGGACAAATTTTATATGGTTGGAAAGCTGGTGAAATTCTCTACAACTTGGACACATCAAAAGTTCGTTTTGATTACATGCACAGTAGGTTACCTAGGGTTTAATCATTTGTCCCGGCTAGTTTCAAAATGCGATAACTTGTGATCCATGGCTCGGATTTTAACAAATGTTATACCGTTGAAAAGCTTAGGAAGTTTCCTACATCTTGACTAAAACAAGGATTAAGTTTGGATACATGCACAACACCATATTTAGAGTTGTTGTTTTGCCCTGTCGCAACCCCATAAAACCCTAGCTTTGCGAGTTAATCTCCGATTCGTACGATTCCAAGTATTCCAAACTCCTAATGCATAACTCAACTTAATATTGACTTATTGCGCACTTTTGTAATGTTTCACCACTAAAGTCGCAACCCTAACTCATCGGAGCATTTTAAATCACCATGCATGCATACTTAGTGTTCCCCGCAACTTCGACAAGTTAACCTAACACCATTTGTTCTAGTTAGTACATGACTAACCCTAACTCGACATAAAGGTTAATATTACATGCATGCATGCGCAAGGCATTAGGGTAACATCAACTGCTTTAGTTGTATATGCCTTGTCGTAACGGAACCCTAGCCATCCTAGCATCTTCATGACATGCACATTTCGCATAACCATCATGCATACATGCTGGACCTTATGGATTCTTTTACCGTTTCTTTTCCGGTATCCGTGTTAATCGCAACAGAGCCCGAAGAAGGTGACCACCAGGCTTACTGCTCCCTGCAAGACCAGGAACAAACTGAATCAGGCAAGCAGAGCTTGTTGCATCTTTACTTTCCGTACTCTTGTGTATGCCCTTTTATATGTGCTATGTGTATGATTGTTACCGTTGAACCGTTGCAAGTTGCGTACACTAGCATGTGTAGGATGTGTCTTACGTCGGCAACATCTTATAGCTCTTCAACTAAATTGTTAAGTGAGTTGGGAGAGCCGAGGGCGTGCACAATGGGTACGGTTGGTGTGAATTGAAGCATGATGGCGACCCAGGTGTATGAAGGTTTTGTTGCCATACCAACCCTATCTTCAGCGTGTCACCATCCCTTTTTACACGTGAACGCTAGCGAGAACCAACACTGAGGATAGTTGGGGTAAGCCTCCATGCACTTTGTGAGGCTCGCTACCTCCAAACTGTTATGCACTCACTATGCCTGCAGGGGTTGAGTTGTCGGTAGTGGTTCGAGATATTAAAATGAACATGTGTGGATTGGATCAATTTGGATTTGACTTAGGGGCTGCCCTAAATGAATTGGATAATGTTTGCTGGAGTGATTCGGATTGGATTCACGAACTGCCCCAAGGGGTTTGGATGTGATGATTTGATCTCATGGTAAATTGGTTGTGATATGTTGGATCCTGAGCTAATCTGTTATTTAGTCTGTCCTTACTTCACCTTATTAATGATATGTTCTTAACTTGTATATTGTTACTCTGAGAAGCATTCATGTTTAATTATTGCTGTACTAGTATGAGTAGGACATTTAATCAAGCACGGATAAGTCTTGCGAGTACATTCGTACTCACCCAGGTTATCCCTGGAGCTTGCAGGTGAGCCGGTGGTTGAAGACTACTTTGACGATGTCTGAATTTGCGGTTTCCTCGGTTAGTTAGTCGGTTCATGGATTAGGTTGTAGCTTTTGTTCAGCGGTCATCGTGCCGCTGTGGGACTCATTTACTGTTCTTCCGCTGTCGTTAACTTCTCCGTACTCGGATATGTGTTCGGATATGACTGACTGATGTAATATGTCGTCCCATCGTGGACTGTTATTAGTAATATCGTATTGTAGAGCTTTGCGATGGTATCCAAGTTGTTAAATCAGGTTGCCCCTGCACAATGTGTGATTGATATGAAGTGTACGGGTATGCCGTGAAGAGTCGAAGCCGTACCTTGTTCTACTAAGTCGAGCAGGTGTTGGTTGAGTGACCCGCTGGCTGAGATGCTGTGCCGGCCAGGCAGGGTGTGGGCGTGTTCTACCGGGCTCTCGAGCGAACCACTAGCCTTCGAGCTAGGTTAGGGTGTGGGTAGAACTGCCGGGCTCCCCCGACCTTGTTTGTCGTGGTAGGATTCGGGAACGACTTTGAACCTTCACCGGGTCATGGAATCGGATGTGGTTCTGGGAAGATTGGTCGCTTCTGGCCGGCTCGCACGTGGCGGGTGTCGGATCGTTCCGCTTTGGTGCGTACGGCGCAGGTACCGTGCCACCGGGCCGACGAGTCCTTCGGTCCTTGGCGACTTCGCGTTCCCTTAATCATATGCAATTCCAGGTCCGTGACATCGTGCATGTTTTTATGGTGGTGTACAGAGGAGTATGCTGAAGAAGGGGCCGATGATGACTTCTTCTACGATGAGCCCGAAGAATAGGTCGCGTGGCTGCGGTTAATTGCCTGTGGCACGGAGGGAGTCGCTTCGCTTTTATTTTTCCGCTGTTTGCTTCTGATGTAATAAATGTCATTAGACATGGAACTTTGTAAGCCATGTGGCATATTGTACTCAAGTTAAGTTTTAAACTTTGAATGCATGCAATGTTATTCATTTCGCCTGTGTATCGTCAGCGTGATCCTGGACTGACGAGGATATACACAGGGGGTTCTAATAGTTGAAACTAGACTCTCACATTAGGACAGTTTTCCCGCATGCAAAACAAAGAGAGTGTTTTAGGCATCTGATGATAAGTTTTGTTAAAAAGTACCATGGAGAAGTTTTTGGGAACATGTGGCCTGCTGCTAAGGCATACAGACCTGAAGTGTATGAGTATCATATTAACAAAGTTCTACAGGCAAGTCCAACTGTGGCTAAATATTTGAAGGATCACCACAATTTGAAGTGGACAAGGTCTAGCTTTGACACTGAGATCAAGTGTGATTACATCCATAACAATCTTGCAGAGTGCTTCAACAATTGGATAAGAGATATCAAAGATCTGCCTGTAGATGAGTTAGCTGACACCCTTAGACATAAGATAATGAGGTTATTCAACAAAAGGAGAATGATCGGCGAGAAGCTTCGAGGGTGGATGCTACTGGCGGTTGTACAACAAATAAACAACAAGAGTAGAGGTCTTGGGCACTTGAAGGTAGGCAGGTGTAATAATGGGAAGTGTGAGGTTAGGGATACCGCCAACAACAACTTGAGGCATGTGGTTGACATAGAAAAGCTTGAGTGACAACACACTGGTAAGCCATATGTACATGCACTTGCTTTCTTGATTGAGAGGAGGAATGTTGTCTTGGACCAATACTTGCATGACTACTTCTCCCTCCAATGCTTCAGGGCAGCATATCAGGGAGGTATTGAGCCACTTACAGAAAGGTCTCAGTGGCCTAAGGTGGATTTAGGCTTCGTTATGCACGCTCCACTATCTAAAAGGTCAGCTAGAAATCCTAGAAAGCTAAGAATGAAAAGTTGCCTTGAGACAGGTGGGAGTACTAGTACAAAAGGCAACAAAGTTCAATTGGGAAGCAAACAAAAGTGTAAGAAGCGTGGGAAGTTAGGACATAGGCAATCTACTTGCCCAACTAATGGAGTAAAGAAAAGGTGCTAAAATGTTATATTCACAATTCTATTCATGAATTGTCATTCCGTAACCTCCATTCATTTGTTTGACAGGAAAAGAAAATGTAGAAAGAGGAATGATGCTACAGATGTTGATATGCAATGCAGAACTGAAGTACAAGATAGCCCACCTCAAGGCACTGTTCCTTTGGCTATTCTACCAACCAGCCCCGGTCCTGTCACAAGAAGGTAGAAAAGAGAGATAAATTTTGTATTTTCTTTAGTGAAAACTGTATAAGAAAATAATTCCATTACAATGTGCAGCCAACTTGCCCTTGCAACATCGTCAATTGAAGCATCAGGAACTGCTGTTTGTCCACCAATATGTGCTGTTGGAAAGAAGACCACACCAAGGAAGAAGAGAAGAGACTAAAATTCTATATATTTGCTATTGTTTTGCTCTAAAATGTAGGACTCATCTTTTGTAATGTGATTGGTGAGAATAGAACTCACTCCTGCCATGTAACTACTGAGTGTGGAACTTAGTTAAGACGAACGTACTAGAAGACTACTTATTTGAACTTTAATTGCATTCTCTGATTTGCTACTGCAACAACCTGCCAATGTTTACTTGACATAAGTCTAATCTCATGCTTCAGGTCTATTTGTTTAGTTTGGAGACCTGAAATTGATATAGCCTTTGGAATAGCAAGAGCTGGAGTTGTTGTAAATAGCTCAGGTGCCTGTACTTGTAAGAAAGAAGCCTACAACTATAGATCATTGAGTGAAAAAACCAATATGCCAGGCTGGCAGCTTTGATACATAGAAAAGGATCATGCTGGTACCAGTCTTCACTAAGTCGAGATCTTCTCAACACAACATTTGTTTGACATAACTTGAAGGCCAAAATTCTTAGCTTTCTATCCACTGACTAGCACAATCGCAGTAGCACCATCACTGTACGTTGCAAGATAAGTTTGAAATGATCTAGCTTCCAACAGAGAAAACATGTATACTCTAACCAAAACATATTGCATTGATCAGAAAAGACATTACACGACATTACATATTGTTCTAAACCATATCACCATAACAACTATCACCATAACAACACTTGATTCTACTACTTACCAATAATCATCATCATGCCCAACATTACAAAAACAATAAGCATTGCATTCATAACCATTTGCATATCCTGGTATCGAGATATCTTCCTCATTGCAACATTCAGCTCTTTCATTTCAAGCTTCAGAACATCAATCTGAAAGCGAATGAGAGTGTTATATCGATCTTCGGCCTCCCTCTTCTTCAGTTCGTCTCCAACCTTCCATTCCTCATTTGACTAGCTAATTCCTTCATGCTCGATGCCGATGCCGATCTCCTCTAGATAAGCACGATACTCCTCCAACCATATGAAGAAACAACATTTCTTCGGTGCCTACACACGGAAAATTTGAATTCGAAATCAGTCCCACATACCATCGATTAGATATCACTTGCTAGTATGCTTTCTAGTTTAGCATGAGAACCAACAACAAGGATGTTGGCAAGCATCAGGAGTAGAGGTCCCAAGAAATGTGGGCAAAGCTTCAACTGCTAATAAATGTGTACTAATATATCATGCTTGTTTCAATCAAATCAGGGACTGCCCTATTGTTCTTGTCTTGCTCCATACAAACTTACACAAATTAATACTACGATAAAATGTGGGCAAAGCAATAGGACAAAACCACGAATCCGGCGTTCATTACAACCTTCATCCAAGCTTGATTGTTCGGGCACTTGACGAAAACCTGGCCCGCTGTGGACTTCATCTTGGACGTCAGGAGCAGCAACCGAGCACCGCTGCAACGGGGGCAATCCACCAGGGGGACGTCGAGTTGCTGCACCCTGGCCGTCGGCGAGCTAGAGTGCGCCATCACCCGCCACTGCCAGATTCTCTGCCAAGCGCTGCCTCCCGATCTCCCTACTAAACCTAGCCACACCGCAGCTAATTCAGAGAGGGGAGGAGGAGGAAGACCAGCATCTAAGGAAGGCGGAGGAGCACGGAACACGCACCTAGATTTGAGGCAGGAGCTTTGTCATCTCGCTGTCGAGTCGGAGGACCATTGCCGGGTCGCTGAGACAAACTCGGGAGGCTCGGCCTAGGGTGAGTAGGTTGGGGGCTGGGGCCGAGCAGGCGTCTGGTCGGTCGACACGAGCTGGGGAGGCCGAGCGTCTGGTGAGCACATCGGGGGCTCGGGACGGGCTGGGCCAACGCGGTTGCCGGCGAGGCGGTTCTGAAGAGATGGGGAGGCCGCCACGCATCGAGAGCTCGGGGGTGAGGATGTCGGGGGAGATGAAAGGTTGGGGCAGAGGTCGGCGACGCGGAGGAGGCAGGCGGCGGGAGCCTCGACCGGGAGGAGGAGCAAGATGGGGCGTTCGAGTCTGGGCTCGCACTGCGGGATTGGTCCTCTTTGGCCAAATTAGGGCAGGGGCAAGAACGTAATTTCACGTCATGTGTATGAGTCTAATAACTTAGCAATGGGTTAATTATGCAAATGGGACGTTTTATCAAAGTCTGAGTGTTCAATGGGTTATTTTATCTAGTTCAAAGAAAGGGGTTCTTTTAGAGCAAAGTTCCCACAAATGTGGGGCATTTTATCAAATAGCTCAATAATTAATTGTCAACTACAGGGGCAATCTCAGCACAGCATCCCTCAAAAGCCAAACAAACATCTCTAAAGGTGGTTTTTTTTAGATACCCTAGTTTTAGCTTATAAACAGGAAAAACAGTTTTTAGATATTTGATGTTTAGTTGGGCTTTTAGCTTATAAGCAGATAAAGTTACAGTAAAAGCCCAACTAAACACCCCCTAATAGTACGACCTCCTATTGATTCCATTGTTTTTTATTTGTTTCTCCTCTCGTTTGTTTCTCTGTCTGTGCTTTGCCCACCTATTTTTCTCGGTTCTTGCCTGCTGCGAGCTCGAGGTGCTCGCCGGTGAGATTCCGCCGAGACGAGCGCTTGAGGTCTGGGCCTGCCGGCGAAGATCACCGTACCTGATCAGTGCTCCGCCTTGCTCGGACGGCTGTACCGGGCTGCCTCGGTCATGTGGCCTGTGTCTTGCTCTGCCTTGCAGTAGGCACTCATCCTTTCGCTGGCCACTTGCGAGCCGCAACCGCTCTTCCCGCTGTCGGCCACCGGCGAGCTGTGCCGCCGTGAGCTCTTCCTGCTTAACACGACGACGGGTGGACGGCCTTCGGGACGGCGTTGGCGTCAGAGCACCAAATGGAGGTCACCCCTACTATGCGGAGGACGGTGGCGAGCCATGGCCAAGAGCTTGTCTTGATGCCGCCATGGGGCAAACAGAGAAGAGAACAACCTTAATTCGGAAGAGTCAAAAATTTTTGGGCAAACAGAGAATTTCAATCTGTTTAGCCAAATCCAGTGGCAAGCTCAAATTTCCGAAGGGGAAAGAGCAAATTCGGTCACTGCACTACCGGGCCGGGACCTAGTCGCTGCACTCCAGGGCGTCATGCTTGCCGCATCCATTGCCCATTCTGGTGGGAGCACTCGTCGTGCTCGAGCGGCAGAGGACGCCGCGGTGCACAGAGACCTGATCAAGGCCGCAGAGACGCCACAGCCGCGTTCTCAGTTCTGGGTCGCGGCTCCGTCGCCACGCCTACACGCTCTCGCTTGGCCAAACCGTTGCTGTTCACCAACGCTACTGCCAGGACTCGCCGTTGGAGATGGAGTCGGGAGCAAGGACGGAGAGTATTTTCTTTAGATCTGGATGGCAGACGAGCTGGGAACTGAGGTTGATCAAGGCAGGATTAAAGTTATATAGAGTTGCTGACTCTTAGCACGCTGAGCCATGCGAAGTTTTCGTGGTCTCACTGGATTTTATTAACCACTTGTTGAAGATTTCAGTCGATGTCATTTGTCTTTTACGTTAACGTAACGCATTCGTCTGTTTTTATGTGTCTCCTATAATAACAAAAGATAAAAGAAACTAGCTATCATCTTTAGTTTTTAGCACGAAATACAAATTCATCATTCACCACGAATTTAATTCAAATTTTCTCTGGTTCATAGTTCAGTAAGACATCTTTAAAATCAGGATCGTGCACGTATTGCTTTTTAATTATCTTTAATAAAAAAATTAAAGTCAAGTTATGAAAGCTTGATATACCTCCAAAACAATACATCAGAAATAATATTTTTCTTCTTCTTTTTGTGTTTTATGATATAAAGAAAAGACTTAATGATTCAACCCATGTTGTATATCTATGGTTCAATTTAGCTTGACTTCTAATATATTTAAAAGGCTCATGATCAGAATATATGACAAATATTTTGAGACATAAATAATGTTGTCATATCTCTAAAACCTGAACTAAAGCATATAACTCCTTAGCATCTACGTCTATACTATCTATTAAATACGATTTAGTGGTGTTGGTGATAGTATTTTGCCCTCTTGCAGACCGTCCAATCGCTCATCAATGGTCATGATCGAGGCGGTGGTATTTTTTGTAATATACGTTTCTGTTTTTCTCAACTAACTCGCATAAATCTCTCTTCTCTAACTAGCTCCTAACGTCCCACATTTATTCAACTAACTCGCACGAATCTCTCTTCTCTAATCTCTTCTCTAACTAATTCTTAACTTCTCTTTTCTCTCATTTTTCTCAACTAACTCACACAAATCTCTCTTCTCTAACTAACTCCAAACGTCCCCTGTTTTTCTCAACTAACTTGCACAAATCTCTTTTCTCTAACTAACTCCTAACGTCCTCCATTTTCTCAACTAACTCACACATATCTCTCTTCTCTAACTAATTCCTAATCCAACTCAATTTTGAAAAATAAAACAATAAAACATGCCCCAACCTGTGCTCTCTTTCTCCTTTGTCTCACCCGCCTCTTCTCCTAGCCGAGCTGCCCTAGCTGCCGGGTTACGGGAGGAAGAGGAGCTTGGTTGGGGGAAAGAGAGGAGAAGGGACAGATGTTTGAAGGTGATCTCCGACTTCATCCCTGTGTCCTCATCGAGCGAGGATGATCTCCTCTCAGCGATCTCCTTCTTGCCCATCTCTGGATACAAGGCAAGAACACGGAGCGCAAGAGCACGGGCGAGAGGAAGAAGACGAAGTGTATGGAAAGCAAGAGTCTGGAACGCGGTAACACGTCCTAGGTCCCTCGGATGTCATATAAAAGTGAAAAACCGTGAAATCCTGACTACCTACGCAACGGATCCAACAGTGACCGAGGCCACGATCTCTGGTTCATGTCTCGTCGCGCACAGTAACTTTATTCGCATGTGCACAGTTGCACGAAGATCCAAGAATAGCAAGCGTACGTCCCCGATAATTACGCTGCGGTTGCTCACGTTAGCGCGAGCAGGAGTAGAAAAAGAGGGATAGATTCTCACCACCTCGTGAAATCTCCTCCGTGACGGTTCAAATTTTAAAATACCCGCAGGTTGAGATAAGCATGACCGAAAGTCACAGACATGAGTCAAACGTCTGTTGAACTTCTCAGAAGTCCCTACTCGGACAAGAGCCTACTCAGGAGCTTCTCAAGCTACTCGGAAAGCGCTCGTTCCCCAACTAGGTAATCTAGATGACCAGGAGCCTGAGTGGACGGCATATCCTACTCGAGGGTTCTTACGACTACTCAGGAGAGCATCTGGTTGGAACGTTATCTCCAACTAGGTTGATTCATTTGATCCATCTTGACCTTATTTCACGTACTGATGGGGGCTTCATGATGAGTAGTACAAAACTACTGTATACGATGACATTATTCGTATATGAATACACAAGAGACCTAAAGGTACCCTGATTACCCCGGATGATATGTCCCCTGGAGAAGGATGCTAAGTCAATAAGGAAACCACCCGTAGGTATTCAGGACTCCTTAAACTATGCAATCAATCCCAATGTTTAAGGATGATGGAGTCCTATTCAGAGATGAGTCCGTATCCATCACGATACGGTGTATCCTCTATAAGAGGATACCTGAGGGCGTTCAGAGAAGGTAGATCTCTTACAAGTTAAATAGAAGACAAGCTTTGCCTGGTAGAAGCCAGAAGATTAGCCTGACGACTTCTGAGTAAGTAGAAGGGAAGATCATCTTCGACAACCACCTCTGACTAGTTGTAGATCCCATATAGGACTAGACACATCCCCTTGTACCTTGTCTTGAGATCAATATAAACTAATAGGACGTATGGTTTTTATCCTGAGGGAGGCCCAAACCTGTATAAATGTCCTCGCTAGTGGCCTCATTCGTCATCAGCTTCCGGATACGATCCCCTTTTCTCTTTCCTCCACGTATTACGTAAGATCGGTAGTTTACCAATCGTCGACAGTACACTTTCCATATGATGAATGACCATGTCGAGCCTCTTGATAGACATATCAGTGTATCACCTGAAGGGATAATATGGAGTCACTCTTTGACCCATTCGTTGAACACAGGATTGTGCTATTTCGTTATCCAATGATCTGATCATGTCGGATTCTATTACCGTACAATGTCCCTATGTTCCTGCATATACGGAGACACTATGGCAACGTGCTGCAAAACCATAAATGGGCTTGAGCATACTCAATCTAAACTGGCGTGATTACTTTCCTCCAGTGGTCAGGACCCCACAGCCTCTCCTCATGGCGAGACCGAGACAAGCCTATCAGTTGAAGATGCACCACGTAATTAATGTAGAACTCGGTGAACTCTTCCATTGCATAGCCTTTGACGATGCAGTCCTCTGGGCAAGATTGATTCTAAACATAGTGCTTCAAAATTGCCATATAGTGCTCGAATGGGTACATGCTACATAGAAACACAGGGATGTACATCCCTTATCTCATGCACCAAGTGAGTAATGAGATGGACCATGATATCAAAAAATAACAGAGGGAAAAATATCTCAAATTTGCATAGATTCTTCATCACCTCCTCTTGCAGAACATCTAATTCACCTAGACTCATGACCTTCATAGAAAGTGTGTTATAGAAACCACACAGCTTCATTAGAGTCTGTCAAACATTCAGTGGCAAAATATTTCTAATCGTGATTGTGAGCATCTGTGTCGTAAGCACATAGATATCATGAGACATCATGCCAATTAATATCAAATGTTCCATTTAAACAAGTCGCTTAATGTTGGCAGAGTAGCCGGATGGAACTCTGATCCATGCAAACACTTACTGATGATGGGTAGTACTACCACCATGGGCTCGTGGCCAGGCCCACGAGTTCATGACTGGGCCTCCATGGAGAAGCTGTGGCCCGAAGGCCTGATTCAAAGGAGGCGTGGACCGCAAGTCAAGCGCATCCTTATCAAGATAAAGAAGCAACGTTCGACACAATACCGAGGAGTCCAACTCGTGTATTACGAGGACTCGGGTTATAGTAGTAAGGAGTCCGACTCGTGTATTACAAGGACTCATGACGAGGTTACCGCCATACTCCGCCTATATAAGGAGCACCAGCCCCCCAGGAGGGGACAAGTTGAATTGGATCGAAGAGCCCTAGTCGCCTCGTAGCCTTTGAGATCCCTTAGCCCTAGCATCAATCTCGCCGAGTTTTCTGCTCATCAAGTTCCCCTTGTAAACCAGATTCGCTGAGTTCTCAACTCGTCGAGTTCTCCACTGTAATTGCTTGTACGCCAGATCTCATATCAATTCCATCAAAGCAGGATGTAGGGCTATTACCCAACTCGGGGGCCTGAACCTGGGTAAAATTGGTGTCGAAGTACCAAGCTGACCTGAGTCTCCGCCCCGTTATCGTATAAATACACACTGTATGAATACCCCCCGTATACCATACATCGACAGCTGGCGCCCACCTTGGGGCCCTTACGTCAGTTTGGATCTACTCCGACGACATTCACCGACGAGATAGTGTACACCGGCTTCAACGACAAGGATTTCTACGATGTCTCATCCAGAACTTGCAACAGCTACGCCGACACTCCTCGTCACGCAGCGGCTCGTCGACTTCAACAATGCGTCACGTCACCAACTCACCCGGCGGCCCTGCGAGTCGTGTCTACTCCACGTGGCCGCTCGAGTTTCAACCCTTATGCTTTCGATCCACTCGATCTGCGGAGCAAGATCACCCTCAGGCATGCCCAGCACGACCACGCACCTCGACGAATGGCTACCAGGCTCAATCGCCACCAGGTCGAGTTACATCTAGCCGACCTCCGGCACCAGTTGAACGGAAAGCGTCTCCGCTCCCCTGCGAGACTTCATTACCAAGAGAACTCTCCACGCAGCAGTCAAGGGTCAAATATTTCCAAGCATATCTTCCCCGATGATGACTTGACCGTTCGATCAATCCCAACCCCCGAAAGGTTCGACTACGACTTCCCACATGTTTTCATGGCGGGACTAGACACTTCACCACGGACGATACGTCCCTTGGTTGATGCCAATGCTTCATTATCGACCATGCCGACTTCTGAAGCTGGAAAGAAAGAGTGATGGTGACATGGCACCCGGGTATCATCAAGGAGGACGACTCCGGCCTCCCGGCCACGGGATGGACCCAGCGGAGGCTCGGGGGCTACACCCTCTGGGTGCACTGTTCGTGCACCCAGAGTCAGACTGAAAAAGACAACTACACCCTCCGCCCGACTATCCTAGTCGAACGCAGGCTCGGGGGCTACACCCTCTGGGTGCACTGTTCGTGCACCCAGAGTGAAGACTACAAAGGAAAAGCAAAGGGCCCTCCGCCCGACTGACTTAGTCGGGCAGAGGCCCGGGGGCTACTCCCTACGGACATACTCCTACAAGGGGGGAAAGTCAGCTTACCTCCATCAAAGGACGCAGCCTGCCATTCAGCAGATTGGCGCCCTCCTTCGCGGCCTTCAGCAAGGCCGGGAGGATCTCTCCGATTTGAGCCGCGGCGTCCGCGGCCGCCTGCCACTCCTTCTCCTCCTCGACGTCGTCAACCGTGGCAGTCGGCGATCCCGGGCCCGTCTCCCGGACTCGGAGAGGTCGGCGCACCAGCTCGGAACACGGCCTCGTAGGCGGGGCCGCGCTGAACTCCTGCATCGGCGAGGGCAAGCCAGGCTCGCCCTCTGCCATCTCCGCGTCCCGGCTGGCGCCCGCAGACCCCACCGGCACCAAAGCTCCCGGGGAGGTTTCCTCCTGAGGAGCGACTGGCGAGGTGGGCTGCACGCCGGGCTGTCCGGAGGACGGCGGGGGAGTGCTCACGGGCTGAGGCGACGGCGGCCGGCGAGATGGAGAAGTCGCCGCAGCCGGAGGTGACGAGGGCCCGGGCGTCCGATGCTGGGGGATCCGCGCCTTGGCTTGACCCCGGGCCACTCGGGGGCGCCTTCGGGATGTCCCCCACCCTCCGAGTCCTGCAGAGGCAAGACCAACCATGTCAGCATGTAAAGAAACAAAGACCGGAAGACAACCGCCGAGGATACTTACTTGGAGGATCGGGGGACCTGGATGCGCCTCTTAGCCCCGCGCCTCGCCCCCCGGGTGCAGCGGCAGTCGGGGCCGCCGAGGCCCCCGGCCCACCTTGCGCCCCAAAGGCGGTGTCGGCATCTCTCTTCTCCCCCCGACTGGGGGGAGCGTCGTCTTCGGCCGCCCGAGAAGCTTCACTCGGGGCGGCAGCCGGCGCTGTCGGATCAGCGCCAGCGGCGGAGCTCTCCCGCTCCGCCGGCGTAGTCCCCGTGGCGGCCGGCGCCACGGGATCAGCACCAGCGGCGGAGCCCTCCTGCTCCGCCGATGCAGACTCCGTGGCGGCCGGAGCCACGGGATCGGTGCCAGTGGCGGGGTCCTCCTCCCCGCCTGCGCGGCCCCCGCGGCGGCCGGCGCCACCGGGCTAGCGCCCGCGGCGGAGCCCTCCTGCGCCGCCGCGGGGGACTCAGTAACAGTCGGCGCCACCGGGTCGGCACCAGCGGCGGCGTCCTCCTGTCCCGTCGGCGTGGTCCCTGACGGAGCCGTCGGGCTGGCAGGGGAAGCAGAGCCGCCCCGTTCCGGCGAGGCGGTGCCCCTCACGACGGTGGTTGAGCCCCCCCCTCTGGGTGGTGCCCGCCGGCCGCCTCCGCCTCCTCACCAGGTAGGCGCTGATGTCGTCCGAGTCCTCGTCGTCTTCCTCCTGGGCGGGCGTGCTCGGCGGGGGAGGACGAGGTGGAGCGACCGGCGGGGCCTTCGAGGGCCCGGCGCCCTTGGAAGACCCGGCGCCCTTTGAGCGGCGGCGCCGGAAGCAGAAGACCCGGCGCCCTTTGAAGGACGGGCGCCGGAAGCAGAAGACCCGGCGCCCTTTGAAGGCGGGCGCCGGAAGCAGAAGACCCGGCGTCTCCCGAGTGTCCGACGCCAGAAGAAGGAGCCCCGACTGCTCCTGGCGGTGGCGCCCCGCCGCTCGGGACGTCGGCGTATTGCGGCTGGTTCCAAATCTCGTCCTCTGGGAGGGGAGCTTTGGAGTAGAAGCCAAACAATACCTGCAGAAGCACAGAAGCAAATCCCGAATAAGATTCGGTGAAGAAATAGCGAAGAAACCGGAAAGGCGGGACTCGGGTACTTACGTCACTCGGGGGGTTCGCCCGGCTGAAGGGGGCTGGCCGCTCGGGGAAGACCAGACTCGTCCCCTGGGCCAAAAGCCTCTCGAGCCGGCCCTGGATTTCGCTCTCCGTGAGCTCCTCCGCGGACTCCCGAGTCGGGTCGCCTTCACCGGTGTACTCGTACATCGGGTGCGCCCGCAGCTTGGCCGGCTGCACCCGCCAGCGGACGAAGGTCGCGGCGACGACCGCTCCGGTGACCCCGGCCTTCATCGCCGCCTCGAGCTGCGCCATCACCACCGCGACGCTGTCCTGCTCCCTCTCGAGTGGCGGGTCCGACCAGCTCGGCTTGATCACCGGCGGCTGACCCGAGAAGGCCGGCAGCGATGGTGCCGGGTTGGCGCAGTAGAACCAGAAGGCGTGCCAGCCCTTGTTGGACGTCTGCATTGGCGGAGCCGGGTAGCTCTTTGCTGTTCCCGACCTCAGCTGGAACCCGGCGCCGCCCACCACGGCCGGGTTGTCTCTGCTCGGCTGCGGCTTCACCATGAAGAGGTGCTTCCACAGGGCGAAGTGCGGCTGGATGCCGAGGAAGCACTCGCAGAGGGTGATGAAGCAGGAGACGTGGAGGATGCTATTAGGGTTGAGATTGTGGAGCTCCAACCCGTAATAGTAGAGCAGCCCCCGCAAGAATGGGTGCGCTGGCACGGAAAACCCTCGCTCGAAGAAGGGGCCGTGGACGACCAACTCGCCGGTGTCGGGGTAGGAATGGTCTCCCCGGCGGCGGCGCGCCACCCGACCAACTCCTTCGGCGGTAGATGCCCGAGCCGCGTGAGGATCGTCAGCCGGGTGTCCGTCGCCGTCGACTTCACCCACGGGGCCATCGGACTAGCAGGCGACTCCTCCTCACCCAGCAACTTCCAAACCAGAGCGTCCTCTTCGGCTTCCGTCGGATCGGCTTCCCACTGCGGGGATTGCATCCGAGGTGGTTGAGGCGGCGGTTAGGGTTTCGAATGGAGCGGCGTGCGCGGGTGGATTTGGGAGAAGAAGGCGAAGCGTTCGGGCGCGAGGAGGAAGACGAAGGCGAATGGGTGCGTGGGCCGAACCCGCGACCTTTTCGGGGTATTAAAAGACGGGCCGACGGTTCGGCTCCCCCACGCGCACACGTGTCCGAATCTGCCGCGCCCCACTACGCGCCTCTCCGGATTCCCGCGCGCATCCCGCGGGCCACGTCGCGCTCATTTCGCGCCCACGACCTGGCGGCGCCGCGATTCGTGCGGTTTAATGAAGGGACATCCGACGGTTGGCCTTTCAGGCTTAAAAACCCGACGGAATACGTCTCCGCTACACTGCGGCTAAAGCGTATTTCCCGTAAATCACTAGCCGGCTGCCGGAAAGAGTCGGCGCCGGGCGCTTTGGCTGCGAAGGGTATCAGAGGCTGGCCTCAAGCAGGAACGCAGTCGACTGAGTACACCCGAGTGAGGGACAGTAATGGCGTGCCCTCCGTGGGCCACAAGTTGGACGCTGAGCAACTCGGAGCTACTGGATTCTCCACCCAGACCTGTCGAGCACTTGAAAGTCTCGAAGGCCCTGGTAACTGGGATCCCCAGTTTCAGTGGAATGACCCGGTATAAGACTTCGAAACTCGGGAACCTATGCGCCGTGTCTGTTTTCTCTGGTTCGGACAAGAATTTCGGAGGCATTCCTTCAGGGGACTCCAGCTGGCCTTAACCCTCTCGGGGAAGGCCGGGTGCTACTCGGGAATTCAGTCGGGATTCATGGCATGCCCCACGCCGGGTTATCAGTCGGTCCCTGTCCCTAAGGATGGACCGAATGCCACCAGAGACTACCCGTTAACAGCTCATTCGCCTTAACATTCCTGCCTTACGGGTGAGTGTTATTTGGCTCTAATTGTCTTGTTTGCAGGAGTTCCATTAGCCCTTCGCAATCTCCCAGTCAGCCGAAGTCAGTCGGGAAGATCATCCAGAGGCAAAGACCGGCAGCGGTGAGATCGTGAAGGACTCGGGGGCTACTGATGGTGACATGGCACCCGGGTATCATCAAGGAGGACGAATCCGGCCTCCCGGCCACGGGATGGGCCGGGCCGACTACTCGGAGTCCGACTACAGCACGGGGGCGCCTCATCAACGTGGAGTACAAGACAAGGACTATTACCAATCCGGCATACCCGGAATCTGTTGTAACCGATTAGGAAACATATCTGTTAACCGATCCGGACTCCTGTAACCCTATCCCGGCCGGCTATATAAGGCCCGGTAGGGGACCTCCGATCGGTATCTGATCTCATCTGACCTAGTCTCCATTGTTTCATACCTCAAGCCCCCTCGAGATCGATTCTCTAGGGCTTGCGGCACTCGGGATACACGCAATACCAGCCACCAAACACAGGACGTAGGGTATTACCTCTCCGAGAGGGCCTGAACCTGTCTAAATCTTGTCTCCCGTGTGCACCCATCCAGATTTGCTGTGCTCACGCCGCCCCATAAGTAGTATTGCCGGAATAATACTCCGACACCCTTGCTGCGGCAAGACTTTGGTGGCTTTTGCAGGGAGTTTGGATGCATGAAAAGAGCTAAAACTTTTAGGGCAAGATCAGCACAAATATATCTCCCAAACGGCAGAGAGTTTGAGCCCAATCCGAACACTTTGAATTTTGGAGTCCGAAACTAGTAGGAGTTGTGTTTGCCCTGGACTCAATCCGTAACAGATATGGTATTGATCTCTACTTCTTCCTAAAACCAATCTAACAGCACAAGATGGTGGCGGTGGCAATGCTAGCAAGATGCAAGACACGACTAACTAAACACCGACTCTAAAACTATGACCAACAATGTGACACGACAATGCAACACAAATTCAACAATGCAAGATTACTGAAAGATAGATGCAAAGGCATAATTGGTTTGGACAGGGGGAAAATGAATCTAAACTACTATTTTGGCTTTTTCTGCATAATAGGACGCATAGATCTAATCTATGAAAATAGTAAACTCTCACCGATCAACTTGAGCTCTGATACTACTTGATGAGACGGTGGTCTGATCTTTCGATGAGATGAAGGTAGCTATCAATTTGGTGGAGGTTGACCTTGACGATCTGACTATACCATACGCAACGAACGCCTTAGCAATCGCTAAACCAATTTCTGATGGTTATTGAGTTTGTCGTAGACACGATCAACCTGAACAATGAGGTTCAAATTCCTGCAAGCAACCGAAGAACCAGCAAGAACTATGATAATATGCAATCTAAAATTGTGAGTATTAAATTGGCACAAAGGCTAGAAGAACAAATTTGGGATTCCACTGGCGATCTGAACAAGGTGGTAGTCATACACGACTTGTAGATGTGAAATTGTAGCAGTAGCTAAACAACTCAATAAAACCTATCTAATCTTAGGGAGTCGGGGGACTTATATAGGAGAAAAGAGGTATTGTTCACGACTAGGACTCCTTCTCCCTTACGACTTGAATATCTCTAAGTTCGCTGAAATTAAAAGATACATGACCCTTGGCCCGAAAAGGTGACACAACACCATTCACTAATTATGGACAAAAATACAAAGTGAAAACTTGTATATGTCATCTGTCATGGTGGCTCCAAAGTCTTGAAGTAGCTTGACACCATCCTTGTAGCACTGTCATCCTTCTCCTCACTTGAGCCCATGTTCCTGAGTAATATAACATCATCTCCTTTAGGCAACATCATGGAGTTCATAGAAAATGAGAGAGCTCCAAGAAATGAATTTACCTAATATTTAAGTTGGTGTGCTCGAGCTCATGTTACTGGACCTTGTAATATGGTTGTGTCGGTGTTAGGGATATCCTCATCAGTTTGAATGGCAAATGCTGGTAATTAATTGCCAACTACAGAGGCAATCTCATAATAACATCCTATAAAAGCCAATAAAGCACCTCAAAAGGTGTTTCCTATTAGTACACTGGTTTTCGTTTATAAGTAAGCAAAACATGTTTATGATATTTGGTGTTTGGTTGTGTTTTTTTCTTATAAGCAGAGAAAGCTATAGTAAAAAAGTTTAACCGAAAACCTCATAAATATATGGTGACAACGTATAGTTTGGTGCGTGCTTATTTTAATTGAGCGCATATCGAATTCATTGGACACGTGAGGTGGGCAAGAGTGGTGGTTTTAATGGTTTGGGGATCATGTGCCGAGAGAAGATCGACTTTCAAATAGAATGCATATCCACTCGAAAGAAGATCAAATTTTCACGCTAATACAACTCTTTTATTGGCCACCCTCGCTTAAAGCAACTTAAGGTCAACTAGGATTGTAACAAGTGGCAACTCCTCAACTCCTCCTTCCCCTTCCTCTTCACCAGAAATTTCAAGAGTAGGATATTCTAGGTTAAAACTCATAACTTTGAATTTAAAAAATGAAATCATCTGAACTCATGAAAAATTCGGATTCAAACATCGAACTTGTGATATTCCAATCAAGAAAGCTACAGCATGTCCTGATGATGAACAACTAGTGTGTCATGGCTATTACGTGTGGCACATCACGACAGGCGGTCGTGTGCCCGTGGTTGAGGATGGAGGCTGTGGATGCCATCCTGAGTATCATCTTCTTCGTCTCGATTTGGGAGGAGCCGTGTGTCTCACCTAATTCATCCCGAAGCTGCTCTGCTGACCATCTTGGTTTGCACATTGCCATCTATTGCGGTGCTAGGGTTGGCACAGTTGAGCTCTGTTTGACATTGTGGTGTCTCTTCAAAAAGGAAAAGTGTGTTTATCACCCCTCAACTATTGGCTGAGTGCATATTACACCAGTGAACTCTAAAACCAGACAAATCTATCCTTCAACTTTCAAAACCGGGTAGAATACCCCCCTCACACCATTCCAAAGCGGTTTTAGATGACGTGATGCCTATGTGTTAGCCACATCACCTCCACGTCATCAAACAAGTTATGAAATAATAAATTTAAGAAATATCATGAAATTTTGAGGAAACTTAATCATTTATTCAATTTGAAAATCCAAAATATTCAAAATAGTTTCAAGAAAATTTGGAAACAATTGAGTAAAAGGAGTTGAGAGGAAATTTTCAAAATTTCTTAAAATTGAAGAAATTTGGTCAAATTTCTTATTTAAATTTTTCAGAAACAAAATTTATTTTTCTTCTCAATTTTTGCAATTCATTTTTAAATTTTAAATTTTGAAAGAATTTGACATTTTCTTTTCTACCTCTTTGGATGACTTGGAGGTGACGTGGATGACATGTAGACGCCACATCATCTAAAACCGCTTTGAAACAGTCAATACTGTTTTTGGAGAGGGTGGTATTTTACTCGGTTTTGAAAGTTAAGGATTAAATTTGTCCGGTATTATAGTTCACAGTGTAATGTGCACTTAGCCAATAGTTTAGGGGACGAAAAATATATCTTTTTCTTTTTAAAAATAATTATTTATTTCTATTTATGAATATAATAGTTAGTTGGGAGCATCTTTTAAGTGTAACATAAAATTTTAATTAGAACTAGTAAAAAATTCATAACTAACTACATCACATAGTTTAGCGAAAATTTTTAAAATATTATTTTTTTCCCATAGATCACAGAAGTATAATACGAAATCAAAAATTTCAAAAATCTCACCCGGTCGGCTACCGATCTACCGAAATGTAGCAATCGGCATACCACATGCCGACTAGACCAAGTCAAGCCAGCTAGGGGCAAGTCGGCCGCCCGTATGCCGACTAGGGGCAATGCCAAATTAAGAACATGATTTTTGGTACTTTCTTACGATAAATAATCCAGTCGATTACAGAAATGGTTCTTGAATTGGTGCATGCATGGTTCTCTGATCTCAGGCTAGCACTACGTACTGTACTGTATGCATGGTTAATTACTACTAATTAGGGATACGTGTTCGCCTTCGTTTTGCTCGTTTATTGCAATGGGTACGTACGTAGGCGCTAGCTAGCCGAGGATGCAGGCCTTGAACGCGTCCATGTGCGCCCGGTCGATGGACAAGGACACCTGCAGCTCGCCGTCGCGCCTGCCGCCGACGAGCACCATCTCATCGTCGTGGTTCATGGACAACAGCTCCACCCGCGCCGAGCCCCTTGGACCGGATGAATGCCGTCCAGCCCAGCGCTGACAGCGCCACGAACGTCGACACCGGCTTCGGCTTTGGCACGCCGCCGACGCCGACGCCGCCGCCGGCGGCAGCCTCAGCCGAAGCGAGGTCGTCGATGCGGCGCTTCAGCGACCGGATGTCGTCGGCCCCAAGGTAGAACGTCCGGCGCGCCCGCAGGAACCGCTGGCTGAAGTCGTAAGCCCCCGCGCTAACCTGCAAGCGATGATATTGATCAGTTTTTGCAAATTAATTAATTGAAACACACGATCGTCACGAAATCACGATGCATGGATGCCAGTGCTTGCATGTACGTCTCTGCATGCATCGAACTGAAGCTGTTCCATGCAGTGCAGTGTAATCTTTGCGGTGCGGCAAGTCGGCCGGCCAAATGCCGACTAGGGGCAAGTCAGCAATTGGGTTGCCGACTAGGGCATTTCAGTACATCATATATCGACCCGTTGTGTAGTCGGAGTTTTGTCAACCGATTGCGCCATTTCGGCAGATCGGCAGCCGACCGTTCGAGATTTTTGAATTTTTTTAATTTCGTGTTATACTTCTGTGATTTATAAAAAAAAATAATATTTTAAAAAAATTCTAGTTTAGCACTATTCAGTGTAGCAAAGTCATGACGGTGTTCATGTTGGTGAGCTGTCATGTTTCTACGGCTGTGGTGAGCACCTTAGTATTTTGTGTTGATATTTAAAAGTCCCCTGGTTTTTATATTTTGTGTCCAGTTCCTTGCTTGCTTGCATTAGGCTTTGTTCTCTATTTTTTTCGGGCAAGGTATTGTTTTTTCGAGTTATTTTATCACACATGGTCTTATCTTTGTTTGCTTTAGTAAGTTGTTATGTCTATGGTCATGCGGTTTGTACTTTTCCTTCATCCTCTCAACAGATGCACAAAACTCTAAAAAAGATTCAAGTCGGAAGGTAAAAGGACGTAGTGAAAATTCGGGAGTTTCAATCCGAAAATTCAGAACTTTCATGGAGGAGTTTCAAACTCCAAATGATGAGTTGAAAAAAAAAGTTTGGAAAAAAGAAAGAGTCTCATATGCCCGGTCCGGCCCATGGTCAAGGGTTGAAGAAACCAGTGGGGGTCGAGGGTTGGGGAAACCAGTCGGGTCGCCACGTGCGGGTGCGGCCCATATGCCCGGTCCGGCCCGGACCCGACTCCCACGACTCTCCTAACGGGTCTCCTAACCAGTCTCCTAACGGGTCATCTTCAATCTTCTAGGAGACCCGGACCCGTTTCTTCAGTTCAACACGAACACACACAGGAGGAAGGGGGGAGGGAGAGAGAGAGAGAGAGAGAGGGAGAGAGAGAGAGAGAGAGAGCGGAGAGGGGGAAGGCCATGGGGACGGGGCGGAAGGGCGGGGATCAGAAGGGGCTCCTCTGGCGGCTGCCGGAGGTCACCTCCAGGGAGCTCGGCAAGATCGGCCCCGCCTTCGGCCTCGGCGTCGGCTGCGGCGCCGGTGCCGGAATCGGCTTCTTCGGCGGTATAAAGAAAAAAAATCCCCTTCCTCCTCCTTCCATCGTTCCTTTGTGCTTTTTTCTTGGCTGATCTTGTTTCCACATTACTCTGCGCTCTTGACGGGGCCCCTTGATTCGGCGGATTGTGCTAGACGAGCTTCAGATGCTCTGAGCTTTGGTGCTCGCTCTGTGTATATCTGGTTGATTGGGTGGATGGTTAGCCCTACGCTAAGATGATCTTGTCCATGGTGGTTCGGAATCTTGCTTGTTGCTACTGGTTGTCTTGTTAGGATTATGGTGTTTCGGGTTTTTTATATGGTTGGGGTTTAAGGAGGGGAACAGGGTTTGCTCTAAGTCTCATATGCTCAAAACAGCCGCGTCAGGGATGTATTCCTATGATTGGGTGGCACGTGCTGGTCTGTGCTGCTTGATTTATTGGTAGTAGGCAAAGGGCTGTCTGAATTAGCAGTAATTCTAGTTAGCTGATTGATTTTCATATGATACAAGTTTCTTGAAGGTAATGTTTTTATGGATTTGGGAAAGGATATTTGCCTGAATCGGTAAAAGTTCAAGTTGATTGATTTCCATGCGATAGGATGTATTCCAGCTTTGGTTTAAACAATTTTGATTTTACGTATATAGATATTTTAGGAGTGTGGGTTAGTACCTCGGCCTCGGGCCTAGCCTAGGCATGCATGATGTAGTAGCATATATGTATAGTTAGCTTGTTGATGATTTCCATTCGATGGGCATATTTCTAGTGCAAAATTTATGAAGCTAATCTTGTTAAGAGCTTGATCATTGAATGACAGATTGAATGGTACAGCCTACTTTTGTTTTCCTTGTAGTATGCAATCCAAAACATAAGCTAGAAGAATGGTTCTGTATTTTATTTCTTAGAATTTGAATAAATGTAAATGGTGGAAACAAACAAGATTTATAATGATAGCAAATGCTAAATATGTTGAACTCTTTTTTCCAGTACTAGCATTTCATGCTTTTGCATACAGTTATTTGTCCATTGGAATCTCTGTCTCCGGATTTTTGTGTGAAAAAATTATTTTCATGAATGCTATATAATTTTAACTTTTTCATTAATAATTCAGGTGCCGGATTGGGTTATGGATTTCCCGGACTCACTTTAGGCTTTGGAGTTGGAGCTGGATGTGGTGTAGGATTTGGTTTTGGTTATGGCTTGGGCAAAGGAATTGCTTATGACGAAAAGAAAAGATTCTCAAATGTTGGTAAAATGTTTCAGGAAGCTCCAAATCTGCCTAAGTAAGTATTTTGTGGGCATGAAAAATATTTAAGAGAGACTTGTGCTGACAGACATTTTTATACCTGCTATACTGTGTTGCCTAATGTTGTTGTGCACTGCTACTAGTGGCCTTAACAGTATGTGTCTCAAGTCTGCAAGAGCAGCATTCTTTTCTAATAATACTGTGATGTAGCCTTTTTTCTGAAATGTGCATCATTTTGATTAAGGAGAAAAGGCCAAAAACGGCCAGATATTTACAAAGTCACAAAGAGTGGCAGTGACCTAATGACCCTAAAAGGTTTCCTACCGAGTTTACACCCCTAAGCAGCTAGCAGAGTTTCCTCAGTTACAAAGGTCTTAGATTAAGTCTGCAAGAATGACTCAAGAAAAATATGATTCACTAAACACCTGTCAGAGTAGTTGTGTTCAGTTATGTATTTTGTCTCCGTTCCCAATTATATTTGAAATGAATAGTGCATAATTGAATGTCATATTCTGTTAATCCATTGGAGTTTCAATTTTTCACCCTATGTTGGCAGGGCATTATCAACTGTAACTTCTAATATTTTTGGAGCTTACACTATTGTATTGTTGCTCATGTAATTGAATCTGAAAAGTGACGAGCAATGTGGAAGGTGAGGTGGACAACATAGTTCACCTACTTGAAATAAACAATCTCAATAGTCTGTACAAAAACTAGAGAAAATTTTCTTGTGAATCTTTTATGTTAATCTTGTTTAGACTTTAATCATGTAGATGGCCAAACAAGATTCAAGGCCGGAGGGAGTACCATAGAAAGCTTGCCTTGCCAGTATATTCTTTGAAGTGAAAAGATATTTCACGTCGTTACTTCAAGCAGTCCCACTCTCGCATGTAGTTTTCCAAGCTGGAACTGATTGGCAGTTTCCTCCCCAAAAAAATTGTAATTTCACTGGGAAAAAGCAAAACAGAAGCAGAGCCTGATCCAGTATTTGAGTGTCAAAAGGCATAGATGGAAACTAACCGATGAATCCGGTATTGGACAGATTGGGCAGTAGACATAATATGACCTGTGGGTTATATTACTGTACTAGTGAACTATAACAAATTACACTATTTCATTCATCTGAACTCCGAAGTAAACACATACCATATACGTGGATGTAACACTTGAAGTCTTGATCGCCTAAAATGAAGACGGTGGACTTTCCTAGAGAAGTCTTAATCCTACAACCTAGTCCCTGAAGTGAGAGATTTTCTGAAGATTACTGCAACCCTATTTCTGTCAGATGTTAACAGCGAAATAGTGAGATATTTGGAGTGACGTCTGAGTATAGGTTTAATATAACTACTTTCATAAAAATAACAAAAATAGCAGCTCATTCATGACTCCTGTGTCTGGAGTTAAAGTGCAGTATAGTGTCGTGTTTTATTCTATTTCTGGTGGCATACTACAGAACACAGCTTGTTAGTGTTCTCATGAAAATCTTGAACATCATCTGAGCTGTACTCTAATGCCTTTAGTTTCAGTGTTGTTTCTTGTTTTCTGGAGAAGAAACTTGCAATTCTTGAGACATAATTTGGTCATGGTTAAAAGCAGATTTGCTTAATCTTCAGCTGATTCACAGCAGTACTCATTCCTTAATTAGTTCAGTACTTGTTTGACTACAGTATACTGTCATGTTATTATTCCTGGTCTGAAAGAAGTAGTACATAAAGCCAAGATATTTTGATGTTTCTTCAAAATCTCAAACATCTAAGCAACAATCTTTTACTCCTGCAAACAAAAACTCATAATCTTGTCATATAACTTAATCAGTTCTTTGTCATGGTTGAGATTTGTCATGTCGCCAGCGTATTGTTTTCTGTACCTCAGTTGGCATCATTGTGCAAGCTCATCCTTTCTTCCTCTTCTCTATTCCAGGGACACTGTTGTTGCTTTGTTCGATGAGCTGGTTGTGAACACCAAAAAGCTTGCGAGCGCAACTTCAAAGGAGATTGAAAAATGGCGTTGAGCTGCACCACCATATGACTACTGTTATTAGCTGCCAAGAGCTGGGTATCAATTAAAGATTACAAGCAGTATTCTGTCTTAGATGGCAATTAGCAGCTGGCTATAGGAATAGGATGCAGACTATTGCATCACATTGTTCTTTCTTATTTTCATTGTTCACCACTCATCGGTAAGTAGGTTTGTATTTATGTAGGATTCTGGGACTAGTCCAGTGCCCATGTGTTTGAAATCATTGAAGTGTTGAACATTATGGTAAAAATATTGTTAGACCGATGAACGCATTTTTGTGCTCGTGGTAGTGTTGTACATGTTGGCTTATGTCCTGTTTCTGGTGGTGCTCATCTCAGCTGTTAAATTTGAGCATTTGCTACTGTGAGCTTGTGATGAAACTCTGGGGTGTGTGGCTTGGAACTGTTGTCTTGGCTCTCTGTCTCTGGTTGGTTCACCGTTCTCCCTATGTCGCTATCTATCATGTTTGGACCATTTGGTACCCTCCTGGCCCTTGATAAACAAGATCATGAGGCCCTAATGGTGCCACATCATCATCCTCATCTGCCAAGTCAGCAGAGCCTGCCCAATCAAATCCAAGCAACAGATAGCCCTTTTGAACACTCAGCCAATCACAGATCCCTAGGCCCAATCTTGCTTGGGCCCACAACATCCTCCAATCTTCATTTCCATCCATTTAAACTACCTCACCTTTCCCTCCACAAACATCCATCACACCCTTCCTGCTGAGCTGAGCACGCCCTTTGCCGCACCGCTCTCTCTGAACTGTGGGCCTGAGGCAATGGCGGCGCTCGCCCCAACGAAGATGCTCGGCACCCCGCTCGATTTCGCCGGTTCCTCTCGCTACGCCACAGCAGCGCCGACTGCAGGGGCGCAGAAGATCGTCTCCCTCTTCAGCGGCTTCAACAAGAAGCCCGCCCCTGCCACGAAGGTGAAGCCTGCCACCGTGTCTTCCTCAGGCACAGACATCGGCGACGAGCTCGCGAAGTGGTATGGTGAGTAGAATGGAATCTCCTGGCTTGTTAGGAAGTTTTTCTGAAAACACATATGTTTCTAAATTATTGTTTTCGCTTTCTCCTTTTTCAGGCCCTGACAGAAGGATCTTTTTGCCGGACGGTCTCCTGGACCGCTCAGAGGTGCCGGAGTACCTCAACGGAGAGGTTCCTGGAGAGTAAGTCATTAAGCTTCCATTTTTCCTCTCCAGATTTCTAGCCATGCCTATGCATTAACTGTAGTAGTCACTGCTAAGGCCTAGCATATGTTTGCCCTATTTTTGGGTAGTTCTTTAGGGTACTTTTTTTAATTTGGAGTATATATTATAAATTATTTGTATCTCAAATATCAGGAGACGGCAAATTGATTTGAACAACATAGCTTAAACTTGGAAGAAAAGAAGAATAAAATGAGAATTGATTATTGGAGAAATTTAGTTCCGTCTAAGTGCATGTTTTCATGTTTGTCAAATTATTTCATATACCAGAAAGCAAACTAACATTTGAAGTTTGAACTAATCTTTCTCACACTCTTCGGAACATCTTGCAATATGTTTTCTCCCCTAGCTATGTACCTCACATGTATGAGTGCTCATGAAAATCGAGGTGTATACTTAGTGAGCATTTCATGCACATGGGCGCAATGTGTATCCTCTATTTTTAAATATTAAAAAATCACACTTTAAAGTTTTGAAAAAATCTGAACAATTTCATGCATGTGCATTATGGGATAAATTATAAATATGACTATTTGCAACCTGTGCAAAAAAGAAAAGAAAAAGAGACGACACTATACAATAGTGAATAGTAGCATCTGAAAAACATCACACATTTTTTGTTTTTTCACGAGTTACAAATTATTGTATTTTTTCACCAAATTTTACAGGTGTATACTTCATCCTATAATATACATGTGTGAATTTTTTCAGAATTTTTTATAACTTGTATGTAAGGTTGAAAGTGAGCTTACTCTAAAGAATGCACATACCCCATGTGCATTTTTGTATTTTCCCGTGTATACTCCTATATGCATCTGAAACTAAAAGTATTTTTCCCATTGGACTTGCAGCTATGGATATGATCCTTTTGGTCTGAGCAAGAAGCCAGATGACTTCACCAAGTAAGTAGTAATCTGTATTGCAAATACAGACCGAACTGTGCAGCTACTGCCACTCTTGACAAAATTCAGAATCTTCTCTTAACTAAGCAACCTTATCCTACACCTCAATTCTGCAGGTACCAGGCCTATGAGCTCATCCATGCCCGGTGGGCCATGCTCGGCGCCGCCGGATTCATCATTCCCGAGGCGTGCAACAAGTTCGGCGCCAACTGCGGCCCCGAGGCCGTCTGGTTCAAGGTACTCACTGATCATCAGTTCTCGCAGCTTGCTTCAGAGAGTCAGTTACTGTCGGAAGTCTGAACTCATGGTGCCATGAATCAAACCTTGCAGACCGGCGCCCTTCTCCTGGACGGCAACACCCTCAACTACTTCGGCAACAGCATCCCCATCAACCTCATCCTCGCCGTTGTCGCCGAGGTCGTCCTCGTCGGTGGCGCCGAGTATTACAGGATCATCAACGGACTGGTCAGTGACAGTAACACCTGAAACATACATGTGCATCTGAAACTAAGTTATAATTCTCTCTGTATTGACCAATGGTTCCATAAATTTCTCCGGGGCGTGCAGGACCTTGATGACAAGCTCCACCCCGGCGGCCCATTCGACCCACTCGGCCTCGCCAGTGACCCCGACCAGGCGGCGCTACTCAAGGTGAAGGAGATCAAGAACGGCCGGCTGGCTATGTTCTCCATGCTGGGGTTCTTCATCCAGGCCTACGTCACCGGCGAGGGCCCCGTCGAGAACCTGTCCGCCCACCTCAGCGACCCCTTCGGCAACAACCTTCTCACCGTCATCTCCGGCGCCGCCGAGAGGACGCCCAGCCTGTAAGCTCGCCGTCAATTGCTGGCCGTCGCCGCTGCATTGATCCTGATGATCAGCTGCATGGGATGCGGCATGATGTGCTGTTTAATTTTTACCCGGAAAATATGAGAGTTCGAATGTACCGTACGTGTAAATTATCAAGGGCAGAAGAAACATGATCGTTCTGATTTCTGATGGGACTACTGTTTGAGCGTGAGCCTGAGAAGTGCTTAAGTAATTGTCTGAAATGATATTCATCATCTTTAAGACGCCAGATTGAGTGCTTGAAATTTGATTAATGAAGTCCTTTTCTGTGAGTGTGAAATAGCATCTAAAGTTTTGTTGTTAATATATCTGCACATAATTATTAGATTATAGGCTATATCTGTTTGAATTTGAGATGCAGGACCTGCATAGAAATTTTACAGAATTTACATTATTTTCCGTAAATTTCGGTGAGATTCTTGTAGAATTTCTTAGTTCCACGCATGTTATCGATAAAGTTAGCGAAACAAAAAGAAAATCTAATTTCTGGATTTTACCAATCGTGGCACCAAATCCAATTAAAAGCATTCAAATTTCTCTACCTTAAAACAAAACACTCAATCACTCATCGCTTGCGCTTAAAAGGCTATTAAAAATGATTGGGCTGGAACGAGCTATTCGAGCTTGGATCGAGCTTAGACAACAGCTCAATTAGGATCGTGTACATACATATACATTATAATACATTAGTATCTACCATTTTGAAGCCAATTCGAATCAAGCTTGAGCTTATTTGACCCTAACGTATAATCATTCGTATACATCTTGAGCCTCGTAAGCCTCTTTGGTACCTTTTTGTAGAGCTTTTTTTTTAATATTATTTTTTTCAGAAATTTCAGAAATAATACAGCATATGAAAAATTTGCAAAAATGGCTTCAATCGCTACGGGTCGTGGCGATTTGGGACTAATCGCCATGGCTCGTGGCGATTTCTCTCTACCGCCAGCACAGTTGACGATTCAATACTGAATTGCCATGGGCCACGGCGGTTGGACCTAATCGCCACCAGCCATCGCGATTTCTCCTAATCGCCACGGCTCGTGGCGATTTCGCGCCAAAAGTGGCCCTACCCCGCCTGGCCCCCCTCCAGCGTCCCTTTTGTTGCCCGTGAAGCTTTAGGTCGCCTCCTGCCCGTGAAGTGAGAATCCTAAGCGCAGCGCTCTCTATTTATTCACCCCTCACCTGTCTCTGCCTCCTACCAATTCATGGAAAATTGAAAAATCGATACAGAGAAGAGAGGGAGAGGGATTAGGGTTTGGGAGCGAGGTGAGAAGAAATAAGCTCTCAGAAGTGGCAAGAGGGAGAGAAGGGACATTAAAGTTTAGGCGGTGTGAGGTAAATAGTTGCGTTATTATTTTGTTTAGTTTCCTAAAAATAGTAACTATGTCGTATTCCAAAATGGCAGGAATGGCTTCATCTGGTGCTGACGAGATGCCGAAGCAGAAGATGGTTGCCGGCGTGCCCGCAGGTGTCGAAGTTCCCCTTTGTTGGTGCCAAGATCCGTGCAGACTGATGAAGTCGCAAGAGTTCTCGTACACGTACGGAAGAAGGTTCTTCATGTGTGCTAACTACGACGAAGAGCCACCGAAATTTGGCATGTCCAGACGGCGTGAAAGGGTAAAACTCGCACATACCCGCATTTCTAACACGATGCAATACTATGATAACAGTCGTTTGCTTGTAGTCTCCACCTACTATATGTGACTACATACAGTGGCTGGACGTTACCCAATCGAAAGAGGCTGAGGAATAACTCATGTGGAAGGTTGGCTGTGCTCGAGGTCGATTTCTGCAACGCATGTACGAGGAAGAGGAGGAGGAGAAGAGAAAGCGTTGGCAAGAGATGCAACGCAAAGAAAAGGAGGAGGCGGAACGTCGAGCTGCGGAGGTACGTGAGGCCGAAAGGGCGAGGAAGCGCGAGATGGCGTGTCGCACGAAGGAAGAAGGGGAGGAAGCTCACGCTCGTCGTATGAGGAAGGAAAAATATCCGAAAGGCCCTGAGTAGTTATTTTAATATTCTATTAGGTTGTTTGACTGTATGCGAATGTTATCATACCGTGTTGTCACGCCATGCGTAGTGCTAACGATGTATCGAACTCTAGATTTCGAAGAAATAAACAGAGTGTTCCATGCAATTCAGTAGAACTAATGATACTAATTCAGCAGAGTGTCCCCTTCAGCTGGCCTGTCATGAATGTCCCATCAATACAAATAACCGGCCGAATATGTCTGAACACTTCTGTGCACGGGCCAAAGCAACAGAAAGCACCATTCAACGTAATTTTTCCAGGCATGTCCGCAGATGGCAATAAGAGACAGCTAACAAATGTCCCATCGTTCCTCTGGCCTAGTGTGTCCAGAAGATATGGCAAATTGTGGTATGAATCGATGAATGTCCCAAACCGCCGCTCCAATGCGATCTGCTTAGCCCTCCATGCCATGGCATAACTTATGCTATACTGGTATTTGCTCTCTATAGATGTCTGTATGAACTGTACTGGAATGCAGACATTCTTCACTATCTCGTGATACATCAACCCAGCCACGAGTTCAGTACTGATATTCCGATGGGTGTCAGGAACTCCGCTTATCACACATGTATGCGGCACCACCCGTCGTATGACCCACTGCACTTCGTACTTCCTCAGGGACGCATGCACGTAGCCCTCACACCCAGGCGACTGCGGGCGCTTATATAGGCCCGAGGCTTATCGCCACCACTCGTGGCGATTTCCCCGTAATCGCCATGGGTCGTAGCAATTGCGCCAGGTGGCGTGGCGGTTACCGGTTTCCGCGCGGAATTAACTTCCAGTCGCCACGACTCGTGGCGGTTGGACCGTTATCGCCAGCACGCGTGGCGATAGGATTTAATGCCGTAACAGCCCGCGGCGGTAGCCAGAAATCGCCGCCGCCCGTGGGGGTTAGGGAGAAATCGCCACGGGTCATGGCGATTAGACCCTACCGCCTTGGCCCGTGGCGATTGAAGCCATTTTTGCAAATTTTTCATATGTGGTATTATTTCTGAAATTTCTAAAAAATATATTATTTTTAAAAAAGCTCCCTTTTTTATGCAGGAATTAATTGGAAAACAAAAAGAGGAAAAAAAATGCACGGATTGGATGTCATGACAAAGATCATCAGTATCGGTATACTAGGTAGTATTGTCAGTCCCGATTCACATTGTGATCTATCTCGTCTGGCTGCAGTAGTATCGTACAATACTATGATACATATGGCGATATCGACGACCATGGTCATTGAAAACACATCCATAAATGATCACTATAAAAGAAGAGGATATTACTAACGGTTTGGAAACCTCATGATTTCTCGAACCACTTGTAAATAAGAGTCTATGATGAAACTTTATCATTACAGACGATTATGGAACCGTCTATGATGATGATATATCACAGTTCTCGATTTGTACAGAGAACTGCCTGATATTCAACTTATCCTAGGTGGTTCCACCTATGATATATCTCATCACAGGCGATTCTATTTAAAAAGCATGTGATCTGTTATACAGAATACCTGATTATTCATGATAGTTGCTTAGCAGCAATAGGAAGCAAAACACACAACATCATATGTCACTCATATCATACATCCATACACTCATATCATTCATTCACAGTAATCGGATTCAAATCTCATCGAATCACAGAAAATTGATACATATCATATAATTGACTCACAAAGTGAACTCTCATCAAATTCATCAACATCATATCTCACAAAGTAAACTGTCAATTTTATCGACCTCGTGTCACATAAATTCATAAAGTAAATTCGGCATCCATATAAAAGTACAAAAAGAAACACGTATCACTTCTTAACTAAGACGAACTCACCTTCTTCCATGTCATAGGCGTGGAATTGGCAATGATTATTGATACCTCTCTAACAAGGAAGGCGGCGATGAGTTTTTGTATCCTGTCCAGTTAGGATGAATTCAATGCCGACTCCCGGGATGCCCTTCAGTTGTCAATCAGAATATATATTAAATTCATACATTTATGATAAAGAGAAATATGATAATACTTATCGCAATAGTGTCAAACCTTCATATCATTATTTTGAATGTTAGTGAGCATGATTTCCGGGTTGTCGAAAACGTAGAAGCCACAAACGCTTATTCCTCCTTATTGTTGGTGACACTAGTAATATATAGAACTTGGTTAGTAGTTTGAGATCGTCATCACGAAAATTTATGATATATTGATATTATGTATGGAAAGATATCTTAATGGACTTATCGTGTATAAGCAGCTGATTGACACATTTTCTTTCCTTCCTGTTGTAGCTCTTCCACACCCTACGTGAATCAAATGGTTTGCCTCAGGCACTACAACATAAAAGGAGTGAACGGCATATTTCTATATGTTGGAACTATGCTTGTTTATAAATCTTCTAAGTGTTTCAACATCAAAGTTTACTCGTAATAAGGAATCTAAATTCATGAGCCTTGGATGGTTTGATATAAGGAGAAAAAGAATCCAAAGCTATCTGTATGTAGTTAAGCCTCGATGGTTAGTGAATTCACGTTATTTTAGAAAATAAAGTTTAACCTTGGATAGTGAAGTAGGTAGTTTAACACTTACGACTGGTTGTACGGAAAAAGTATGAACTCCCTACTTGCTGAGCAAGCAACGTGTTCAACATGTAATCAGCGAAAAAGTCTTCATTATCTTTCATCATCCGTGCGGAGATAATGTGTGGGTCGAGGAACCCAATTTTACGCGTTTTCTTCTATATTGTTCAATCATTATCCTGCATATAGCAAAGCTAGGAGTTATATATATATGGATTTAGTACGTATAACTTGCATGTTGACCGTGATTATGAACACTTACAGTGTGTAGCATTTGATGAGTGAGACTTCGAGGAACCAGAGGTTGTAGAATTCCCCAAGTCCACGAAATTCACAAAGAATTGACAGTTCTCGAAGTCGTTGTGAAAATGTTCCCTAGTGAACTACACCTTAATAGTTCTGGTTTGTTCATTTCGTAGCTTCTTGACCTCTTTGATGTAGTACTCGTGCAATGTGCGACCATATTTTTCCAAGTCATTGAGCCTCTCTGGCGATTTGACCCATGACTCTCCTCCAACGTATTTTTCGGCAAATGGCGCCAAGCGGAACTCTTTGCTGATGTAAAGGTGTGGTTCCTTCAGCACCCTGGCCTTTGACTTGGTGCCTCGCTTTCTTTTAGCGATCGGCTTTGATGACTTAGCGGGAGACAAATGGGCCTTTCTTGGAAGCTCAGGGGTTAAGGTCGTTTCCGCTAGCACCGTAGCCAGTTGGTGGCCTCGTTAGGTGCAACGTTAGGCTCTAGAATCACGGGTAGGTCTACCTCTCATGATTCAACCAGGTCGATACATGGAGGGCGTTGGTCCTCCAAGACTACGTATCTCTTGGGCCGTTGGATGAATGTCTCTTCTGCTTGGCCCAATCTCGTGTTCTCGTCATTCAGCGAAAACTTAAATTTGATGGACTTACATGTTGGGGAACGCGCTACGCAAAACAAAATTTTTCCGCGCACGAACCAAACCAAGAAACACTATCGAGGTGTAGGTAACGATATCATACCTTCGACGATCACGTCAATGCAGCGGAGAAGTTGACCGATGTCGATGAAGTCCGCAGACTCCCGCAGCTAGGTTATACCTCCCAGCCGCGAGAACGATCTCCTCGTGAATAGTTCGCCCGATCAAACGCCGAAGTATACGACGTCTCCGAGGTATCCACGCGTACCGGATCAGCGACACCGCGGTAATGTGTGGACCAGCACACAAGAACAGCGGGGATCTACGAGAAGGAGAAGCAGCAGCGCGCCGGCAGCTGTACTAGATCCAATCTAGAAGAAAGAGAAAAAGAAGGCTGTGGCCAATCTAGAGATGGCCGGCCTAGGGTTTAGTCCAAGGGACTAGGGCTGCCTCTGGGGCTGCTTGGGATACCCTTTGAGGTGCCCTGCCCCTCTATTTATAGGGGGTTGGGGCAGCTCTCCCTAGGCAGGTGGAGTCCTACTCCAGCAGGGACACCCTGTTGGAGTTGGAGTCCAACTCCACTAGAACCTTCTAGAACCTTCTAGAATTTCTAGAACCTTCCAGAACCTTCTAGAATTTCTAGAACCTTCTAGAACCTTCCAGAACTTTCCGGAACACTTCCGGACATCACCGGAACCATCCGGGACCTCCCGGAACACTTTCGAGATCATCCGAAACACTTTCGGAACCCTTCTCTCTCGTTCTCCATAAATCGTAGCATTCCTAAATGTCGCTAAAACGTTAAGCGTGTGACCCTATAGGTTCGAGTATATGTGGACATGTCCGGAATACATTCCGGTCAATAATCGTCAGCGGGATCTGGACACCCATAACGACTCCCACATATCATCGAAGATCTTTATCGAGCAAACCTTGTATTGTCGCATACAATTCCTGTTGCCTCACGATACATTACACAACCCGAGGCGAGACTTTGATGGTATCCCTGTGATCAACTCCTTGATCACCATACCTAGTTATCCTCGTTACCGGTTTGTACTCTTTTCTCGTTTCCGTATTCCGGTATCCCCGTGACTAACCTTTTAGTCACAATACCTGGCCAGGCGATGCTGGACACCGTAATACCGAGTGGGCCCAGAGTGTATCTCTCCATCGCCGGATGGGCAAATCCCAGTCTTGACATATCTAGAACCACGATATACTTTCTGGTGTACTTGGAAGTCACCTTTATAATTACCCAGTTACGGCGTAACGTTTGATGACCCCAAAGCAACCATCCGGTATCCGGGTCTATGATATTCTCATGGTCTAAGGACGCAAGTAAACGTTAACACATCATGAGAAGATACTGACAACATATTGACGAAGTGATCTCGCAGTATCTCATAAGGGGTCTATCCAACACCATTTTTACCCTAACAATGTGTTCCCATTATTGCCGGCATTCTTGTTACATTAACAATGCCCATGATCAGGAAAACAAGATCATCAACAATACATGAGCTAGTCCAGAGGCCTGACTAGGGATCTGAATGGTGTTTATTATTCCACACATGCAATTAGGTTTTCCTCTGAATCTCATATTCAAGAACCAATGCAATTTTAGCATAGAACACAAACTTAATCATGAACATGAAAATAGAATAATAACAACTTTATTATTGCCTCTAGGGCATATTTCCAACAGTCTCCCACTTGTACTAGAGTCAATAATCTAGCCAATGCTTAAGCTCCTAACACCTATGGCATTCCGGTGTTGCTCATGCTTTGCTTGTGGTAGAGGCTTCGTCAGCGGATCTGACACATTCAGATCCGTGTGTATTTTGCATATCTTTACGTCTCCACGCTCCACCAATTCACGAATGATGTGGAATCGGCGTTGTATATGTTTGGACTTCTGGTGGGACCTTGGCTCCTTGGCCTGAGCTATGGCGCCACTATTGTCACAATAGAGCTCCATAGGATCCAGCGCGCTCGGAACCACACCAAGCTCGGTGACGAACTTCTTAATCCAAACGCCCTCCTTTGCCGCTTCTGAAGCGGCGATATACTCAGCCTCCGTTGTAGAATCCGCCACAGTGTCCTGCTTGGAACTCTTTCAGCTCACTGCGCCACCGTTCAGTGTATACACTAAGCCTGATTGAGATCGAAAATCGTCCGGATCTGTGACAAAGCTGGCGTCGGTGTAACCCTTTACAACGAGCTCTTCGTCACCACCGTATACGAGAAACATATCCTTAGTCCTCTTCAGGTACTTTAGGATATTCTTCACCGCTGTCCAATGATCATGACCTGGATCACTCTGGTATCTGCTCGTAACACTTAGAGCATAGGACACATCTGGTCGTGTACATATCATGGCGTACATGATTGACCCAATCGCGGATGCGTATGGAATCTTACTCATGCGTTCTCGCTCATCAGTTGTCGAAGGACACTGATTCTTGCTCAAACTTTTCCCATGCGACATCGGCAAGAACCCCTTCTTGGCGTTTTCCATACTGAACCTCTTCAGTACTTTATCTATATATGTACTCTGGCTTAGCCCTATTAGGCGCTTTGATCTATCTCTATAGATCTTTATACCTAATATGTATGCTGCCTCGCCTAAATCTTTCATTGAAAAACTATTTTTCAACGAAGTCTTAATATTGTCAAGAAAAGATACATCATTCCCAATCAACAATATGTCATCCACATAGAGTATTAGAAATGCTATTGCGCTCCCACTTACTTTCTTGTAAACACAAGCCTCTTCGCAGTTCCTGATGAAGCCAAACCCTTTGACCACTTCATCAAAGCGAAGATTCCAACTCCGTGATGCTTGCTTCAGTCCATAGATGGATCTCTGAAGTTTGCATACCTTTCCAGCATCCTTTGGATTGACAAAACCCTCGGGCTGTATCATATACACGTTCTCGGTTAGCTTCCCATTCAGGAACGCTGTTTTGACATCCATTTGCCATATCTCGTAATCGAAATATGCAGCAATCGCTAGAAGAATCCGAACAGACTTAAGCATCGCTACGGGAGAGAATGTCTCGTCGTAGTCAACTCCTTGAACTTGTCGGAAACCCTTTGCGACAAGTCGAGCTTTATAGATGTATACATTCCCATCCGCGTCTGTTTTCTTTTTATAGATCCATTTACATTCGATAGGCCTCACGCCTTCAGAAGGGTCCACCAAGCTCCAAACTTGGTTCTCGTACATGGATTCTATCTCGGATTTCATGGCGTCTAGCCATTTAACGGAGTCAGGGCCCATCATTGCTTCCGTATAGGTCGCAGGCTCATCGTTGTCTAACAACAATACCACGTCCGAAAACCACTGTGGTTTCGTGCGAATCCTACCAGACCTTCGTGGTTCAGCTGCTGGCTCGACTGAAGTCTCTACATCACATGTAGGGGCTTCCGTATCAGTCATTGTGGGAAACTCCGGAACCACTTCCGGCGTTGCATCACTTTGACCTAATGACGAAGTTTCACCAATCTCGTCGAGTTGCACTATCCTCCCACTCACCCCTTTCGCAAGAAACTCTTTCTCGAGAAACACACCGTTCTTTGCGACAAACACTTTGCCTTCGGTGCGGTGATAGAAGGAATACCCAATAATTCCTTTGGGATAACCAACAAAGAAGCATTTATCCGATTTGGGATCGAGCTTATTTGGTTGTAAACGCTTTACATATGCATCGCATCCCCAAATTTTTAAGAAAAGACAAGTTGGGTTTCTTCCCATGCCATATCTCATATGGTGTCGTTTCAACGGATTTAGATGGTGCTCTATTTAGTGTAAAAGCGGCAGTCTCTAAAGCATAACCCCAAAAGACAATGGCAGTTCAGTTAATGACATCACCGATCTTACCATGTCCAACAAGGTTCGATTACGTCTCTCGGACACTCCATTCCTCTGTGGCGTTCCGGGAGGCGTAAGCTGTGAAACAATTCCACAGCTCTTCAGATGTTCGCTAAACTCGTAACTCAAATACTCCCCTTCGCGATCTGATCGCAGAAACTTGATTTTCTTGTTACGATGATTTTCTACTTCATGCTGAAATTCTTTGAACTTTTCAAAGGTTTCAGACTTATGTCTCATCAATTAGATATACCCATATCTACTCAAATCATCCATGAAGGTAATGAAATAGAGGAATCCACCGCGTGCAGCTATACTCATTGGACCACATACATCCGTATGTATGATATCCAATAAGTCAGTCGCCCGTTCTACGTGGCCTGTGAACGGCGTTTTAGTCATTTTACCCATTAGACAAGGCTCGCAAGTGTCAAATGATTCATAATCAAATGACTCCAAAAGTCCATCACAATGGAGTTTCTTCACGCGCTTCTTTCCAATATGACCCAAACGGCAGTGCCACAAATAAGTGGAATTCGAATCGATTATCTTGCGACGTTTAGCGTCAGTGTTATGGATGTGTGTATTACCATCAAGATTCATAATAAATAACCCATTCACAACGGGAGCATGGCCATAAAACATATTATCCATATAAATCGAACAACCATTGTTCTCAGACTTAAACGAATAACCGTCTTGCAACAAACATGATCCAGAAATAATGTTTTTGCTCAAGGCCGGAACATAGTAACAATTACTAAGCTCTAATATAAATCCTGAAGATAAATGTAGAGGTAGGACACCGACGGCGAGCACAGCAACTTTTACTCCGTTCCCGACGCGCATCGTCACCTCATCCTTTGCCAGTCGCTTAGGCCTCTGTAGTTCCTGCATCGAGTTGCAAATATGAGCAACCGATCCGGTATCCAATACCCAAGAATTACATTGCGGACCAGCAAGAAATACATCAATAACATGTATGACACTCATACCTGAGCTGGACTTTCCAGACTTCTTCTTTTCTGCCAGATATTTCTTGCAGTTCCTCTTCCAGTGTCCCTTCTCTTTACAGAAGAAGCACTCAACATCAGAAGTGGCACCAGTCTTGGACTTCTTAGACGTGTCAGTCATACTAGCACCCTTGGATTTGCCCTTTTCTTAGACTTGCCCTTCTTCTTGAAGTTGGTTGTTTTATTCACCATCATCACATGATTGGCGTCCTTCTGGATTCCACTCTCAGCAGTTTTAAGCATAGTGAATAATTCACCCATACTCTTTTCCATCCCATTCATGTTGTAGTTCATGATGAAGCTACTATAGCTCGGAGGGAGGGAAGCAAGAACAAGATCAGTGCCCAACTCTTGGGAGATTGGAAAACCTAGCGCATCCAACCTTTGCGCGTACCCAGACAATCTAAGTACGTGCTGACTCACTGAGCTGCCCTCAGCCATCTTGCATTCAAACAAGGCTTTGGATATCTCATATCTTTCAGTCCTTGCTTGCTTCTGAAACAAAGCTTTCAGCTCCTGGATTAACTCATAAGCAGCCCAATTCTCAAAACGCTTTTGAAGATCAGGTTCCATGGAGGCAAGCATGATACACTGTACTGCAATGGAATCATCGCTCTTAGATTGATAGATACGAGTCTCATCATCCGTAGCGTTAGTGGAGAGTTCACCGAGAGTTTGCGATAGGACATAGTCCTTCTTGGCACTCTTGAGGACAATCCTCACATTACGGTACCAGTCCGTAAAGTTGTTCCCAGATGAATTCAGTTTTTCTTTCTCAAGCAACGCGCATAGTGGAAAGGTGGTTACGGGTGCCATAGATCTACAACTTAAAAACAAATACACTTTAGACATTGTTCATGATTAAAGCAACTCAAATTAACACTTAATTAGAGTAAGCTCCCACTAAAACCAATATCCCTCATAATTGATTATTAGTGATTCAAGATCCACGACTCACTTACTCCACCATTGATGTGACATCACTGATGATGGAATAACGAGACCGGTAGGTCAACATGCCAATCATATCCCATATGACTCTTGTTAATCTTTCGATGGGTGTGTTCCGAGCCCAAGACGATCTTGCAAAGCTCGTCAAGACAACCGAGTGCTCTGCTGCGCGAACGGTTCGCGCCCGCCTCATATATGTCAAACCTATCGTACCCATGTGACATGGCGCACCTCAGAATGGCAAATACTCCAGACGGTGCTACACTTGGAAGAACACTAACTACTTTGATATTTGTGTGAGGGATCACCCTATTTAACAACGTCTACCACGCATCAAACAAGGTGCATAAAAGGGATTAACATCACATGCAATTAAATTATTGTGATATGGTATAGCCCCTTTTGTTGAAGAAGACTTCTTCAACATCTTTTGGCGGAGAACTCCTTCTTCGCGTACGACGTAGCGTCGAGGTCCATCGATGTAAGATTGTCACCACCATGTCCTTGCAATTACAACTATTTGCTATCACATAGCTAATAAAATAAATGCATTACATGGCTTTCTAGTTGACGCGTAGGTCAATATAATAAATAATGACAATCGTATTGGCTCCTGCCGATTGCCGTACTCATGACACGCAGGTCATGACAAAATTAAAATTACAAACACTTTGCATCTCATACAATCACATTGCATCACATAGGCTATACCACATCACATGCATACCCTGCAAAAACAAGTTAGACGCCTCTAACGTTTATGCTACAATACGTGGCTTTATGGCTACGTTGCAAACCGTTTGCTACCTACGTTACCATAAGCATGATTGCTCTTACAGTTATTTAACTGCCGGGGTGTCTGGAATTGGAGACTCGGAAATCTCGAACCCCATACTAAACTTCGTCATACGCATGACCCCCGTGTAGATCACATCTACAAGCCCGCTCATTGCAAATTTATCTTTCTCAACTAAAGTGAAACCAAAGTCATCCTTAGCATGTCTCGATCCGAAGATCGTAAGGTTCGCCGGACCTCTGAAAATTTCACGATGCCGCCGAGATCAAAATTTTGCAATGAGAGGGAAACAACAAGAAAATCTGGTGGTAGATCTCATCTAACACCCGCACATCATATGTGCAATGCCGCATATCACATATGCTCTAGTCGTACCTACAACTACGCATAGAACCGCTCTGATACCACTGTTGGGGAACGCGCTACGCAAAACAAAATTTTTTCGCGCACGAACCAAACCAAGAAACACTATCGAGGTGTAGGTAACGATATCATACCTTCGACGATCACGTCAATGCAGCGGAGAAGTTGACCGATGTCGATGAAGTCCGCAGACTCCCGCAGCTAGGTTATACCTCCCAGCCGCGAGAACGATCTCCTCGTGAATAGTTCGCCCGATCAAACGCCGAAGTATACGACGTCTCCGAGGTATCCACGCGTACCGGATCAGCGACACCGCGGTAATGTGTGGACCAGCACACAAGAACAGCGGGGATCTACGAGAAGGAGAAACAGCAGCGCGCCGACAGCTGTACTAGATCCAATCTAGAAGAGAGAGAAAAAGAAGGCTGTGGCCAATCTAGAGATGGCCGGCCTAGGGTTTAGTCCAAGGGACTAGGGCTGCCTTTGGGGCTGCTTGGGATACACTTTGAGGTGCCCTGCTCCTCTATTTATAGGGGTTGGGGCAGCTCTCCCTAGGCAGGTGGAGTCCTACTCCAGCAGGGACACCCTGTTGGAGTTGGAGTCCAACTCCACTAGAACCTTCTAGAATTTCTAGAACCATCCAGAACCTTCTAGAATTTCTAGAACCTTCCAGAACTTTCCGGAACACTTCCGGACATCACCGGAACCATCCGGGACCTCCCGGAACACTTTCGAGATCATCCGAAACACTTTCGGAACCCTTCTCTCTCGTTCTCCATAAATCGTAGCATTCCTAAATGTCGCTAAAACGTTAAGCGTGTGACCCTATAGGTTCGAGTATATGTGGACATGTCCGGAATACATTCCGGTCAATAATCGTCAGCGGGATCTGGACACCCATAACGACTCCCACATATCATCGAAGATCTTTATCGAGCAAACCTTGTATTATCGCATACAATTCCTTTTGCCTCACGATACATTACACAACCCGAGGCGAGACTTTGACGGTATCCCTGTGATCAACTCCTTGATCACCATACCTAGTTATCCTCGTTACCGGTTTGTACTCTTTTCTCGTTTCCGTATTCCGGTATCCCCGTGACTAACCTTTTAGTCACAATACCTGGCCAGGCGATGCTGGACACCGTAATACCGAGTGGGCCCAGAGTGTATCTCTCCATCGCCGGATGGGCAAATCCCAGTCTTGACATATCTAGAACCACGATATACTTTCTGGTGTACCTGGAAGTCACCTTTATAATTACCCAGTTACGGCGTAACGTTTGATGACCCCAAAGCAACCATCCGGTATCCGGGTCTATGATATTCTCATGGTCTAAGGACGCAAGTAAACGTTAACACATCATGAGAAGATACTGACAACATATTGACGAAGTGATCTCGCAGTATCTCATAAGGGGTCTATCCAACACCATTTTTACCCTAACAATGTGTTCCCATTATTGCCGGCATCCTTGTTACATTAACAATGCCCATGATCAGGAAAACAAGATCATCAACAATACATGAGCTAGTCCAGAGGCCTGACTAGGGATCTGAATGGTGTTTATTATTCCACACATGCAATTAGGTTTTCCTCTGAATCTCATATTCAAGAACCAATGCAATTTTAGCATAGAACACAAACTTAATCATGAACATGAAAATAGAATAATAACAACTTTATTATTGCCTCTAGGGCATATTTCCAACATTACATGTGTCGTAAATATAGTCCACACTAACCTTCACGTTGCCACACACAATCGGCACATAGTAGATGAGATCACCTTCATTAGATGGACATGCCATCCTAGTTGCAACCTCTAAAGGCTCGTTCTCAAGAAGCTTCACCAATAGCTTGCACTACATCATATCCTTGAAGGCAAAAGGTGATAGAAGATAGAAAAATTAGGTACATATGGTTTGCGATAGAATTGTAAGTGAAACTTGAGATTTAAAAAATATTTACTAGGATCTCATCGATAGGATACGAGATGCCGTGATCAAGTTCACCACTGGGGATGGAGGCTTGTCTACTCTTTCGGTTAGCAGTAGGACTGCTCTGCAATTGAATGTCGCCTTGCGAGCCCATGACCACCCTTTCCTCTAGGGCTCCTATACGAGCATTGACTCTTAATTCCACCATGGCAATGATTTCTTCAGTAAGAGCGTCTCTTTCTCTTGTTTCGTGCTCAGTTTTGGCCATGCTCTTATTCCTATATTGATGCAAGTCATCAAAGAATCCATCTCTTTAGGTAGTGTAAACACATATTTCCCTCATGCGGCCTGTATGATCCTTAGTCCCGATGGCCTGGGTCAATATATCTTTCTCCCTTTGGAATTCGCAAGGGGAAGATTGTGTGAAAAGATTTTCCTGACATAGGAGAACAAGTTACTAAACCTAGTAATGAGGTGATGGAAATATTGACTAGCAGGCGAGGTAATCAACATCTTACCAATCTCGAGTAGGCTTCCTGGGCTGCTTGGCTTGCGAAGGAGTTGGCGTCAAAAGATGTCGCACCTGGATTCCTCCTCGCGTGCCATTCAACCAATTACTCTCCTTATTTTCCATCCATTTTCGCACATTGGGTGCATAGCCAGAACTACCTAGTCTGTGATGGTGGATGTTCTTGGCCACGAGCGCCTTCGCTGCTTCACTCTTTGCCTCTGAATTCTTTAATATCTCTCGCCTCCTTGAATTGAGCCCATATCTCTAGATCCATCCATTGGTGGATGGTGAACAGCTCCTCATCCTTTGCGATGAAATTCTAGTGGAGAATAAACTTGAACTCCTTCCAAGCTTTGTTAGCCACTTTGAGGATGACTTTATCGACATGGTCCTTAAGTTTTTCTGGGATGACGAACTGAGTGTTTATCTTCAATGAGAACACAACGAAGATCTTGTTCTACCTTCTTCCAAGATTCTAATGTCAACGGCACTCATGTCCGTGCAACAATCCCACATGTTTTTCTCCATTTTGCCGCCTTCGCCTGTGATAATGTTGTTATCGTAGGCGGTTCCGAGCTAGAACCGCTCGTGATGTCCATTTTTTTCTTTTTCTTTTAGGGTTTCTTTCTGTTTTGAATTAGGGACTTACGTTAAAGGGTTTAAACCTTATTTTAATAAATTCAAAAAAATTGAAGAAGATTATGAGTGTGACATCCTTGTTTTCGCGTGATTGCTAATGTGCATCATATGCAGTTCATGGCATGTGCATGGGTTTAAAATGTGTAAGAATTTGAACTTTTTAAAATATTAGGAGCAACCTTGAATAATAGAAGAAAACCCTAAGTGAATTCTAAATTCTCACCTAAATGTTCTTGACCAAAAAGGTGTTGGAGTCATTTTTATGATATAATTTGTGTTAAGAACCTATGGAACAATTCTCAGAATCTAAAATTTAAATTGAAGTTAGTTCGGAGGCAAAAGGAAATAACAAAAGAAAAATAGAAACTAAAAGAAAATCAAATCAAAATAACAAAATAAAAATCCTAATCTAAAAACTCCCCTAACCCCCGGATGGGCCATCTCTCTTCCCGGCCCATCCTCCTCTCCCCGGCCCACCTGGCCCGCTCGCCCCCCCCTCTTTCTTCTCCCCTACGCCTTTCCCCACCACTGCCTTATCCCCATCCGCCGCCGTCCTCATCCGTACCGCCACCTCCAGCTTGCGTGGCAAGCGCCCCGCGCGGCTTCGGCCACCTCCTGCTCCCTCTGACCGCTACTCCTCCCCCTATAAAGCCCCGGCCGGTCGCTTCCCTTCTCCCCTTTTCTCCTCGCCACCGTACCGAGCTCCTCACCGCCGCCTTGTCCGGTCGCCGCCTCCGTCGCTCCTCTCCCCTAGCACCGCTCCTGAGCTCCCCCGCGCCGCCTCGCCCGCCTCACCGGAGCGCCAAAGCCCGAGCTTCCCGAGCCGGCGACCCGAGCCAAGAGGGCCGCTGCCCCGAGTACCCCGGTCGCCCCGCCGCGCGGCCACCCGAAGCCGAAGACCCGCCGGATCCTGAGCCCGCCTTCGCTCCGCCATCACCGCCTCGCTTTGCCCCGCTCTGGTGCCGCTTGCTCCGCCCCCGTGCCGCTTCACCCAAGCCCCTCCGCCCGAAGCTACCGCGCCGCATGCTCCCTCCGCTCCGCCCCGCCCCCAACCCGAGCCGCCGCCGCTCGCTCCGCCCGTCCCGGCCGCCTCGCCGTTGCCCTTGGCTCCACCTCCCTGCCTAGCGCCCCGCCCGATTCCGGTAAGCCCGCTGCCGCCGCCCTTTTTTTCCCCGGAGCTCGCCGCCGACGGCGTCGCGCCGGGCAAGCCTTCGGCCGGCCGAGCCAACGGCCAGAACCGACCGCGCCCAGCTTAAGTGGGCCATTAATTGCCTATTAAACATGTCCTAATGACATGTTTAATTACTGATGATTAGTCATTAAAGGTTAACCGTGATTAATACTTCAATTAATGTGAATAATTACTGTTTCGACACACTAATGACGGTCATTAACGGTTAAACAACGCATTAAATGAACTCAATAAATATGTCTCAATGACATATGGACCCCACTCGTCAGAATTTTAACAAAAAGAATAAAAGAAAGGAAAATCATGACAAGTGGGCCCCACCTGTCATTGACCCAAGTCAATTTTGGTCAAAGTTGACCAGTAGGGCCCACCTGTCAGCCTCTGTTATTATTAAAAATCATTTAATGTTATTTTTACTGAGAAAAATACAAAAAGGATTTTAAAATGGATTAAATCTTGGAAAATTCATAGAAAATTCATTTTTAATCAGAAAAATGCAAATAATATATCAAAATATTCAGAAAAATGAGAGATATTCAAATATGTTATTTTCATGCATGTTTGCATGCTAGGAAAAGCATGATTGACTAAAAACTCAAATTAGGGTTTCCCCGATTAGCCGGAGAATTTTCGGATCGCAATATTTTGAGCGTCCGGACTCCGATTAAATGGAATCCACTTGCATTAGTCTTTATTTTGCATCTTCTATGTCATGGCATGCATTTCATCTCATGCCGATGTTCAGCATTTTGATATTTACGGTTATACCCTTTCTTTTCCGGTGTTTTCGTTCTTTTTCGTTAGAGCCAGAAAATCTAGAAGAGGACAATCTCAATCACGAGCAGGGTTTAGTTGCAGAGCAACCAGACAAGCAGCCCCTTTGATCACATTGCAAACACCTACTATTTGCAAAGTATTAGTTGTTTTCAAATTCATTATCACATGCGTTCAAATCCTATTTTTCGTTAAGCAAAAACCTTATTCCGGTGTATAAAACTTACTTTGTCGCTCAATCAACTCCACCACCATCCCAACCTATCTAGAGTAGTATAGTGTGCACTGTTATAATGATTGCTATGTTATTAATGCTTAGACATGTAAAAGTCATAATTTCTTGGATGGCAGACGAATCAACACCATTGGATGGATTACGTGGTAGGTGGGTGTTCACCAGGGGTTAACTAATGAACTTGCTTAATCATAATTGGGTTTAGACGAGAGGCCATGGCTGCGAGCATGGTGGGTTGTCTCGTCTTCCCACAAGGACCGGTTACCGGTGTCCCTTCGAACCAGGATTTGCGTACTTCTACACGGGTGGATTATGGGGCCACCCACGACTAAATAATTTGCCTAGACTTAGTGTATGAGCTGCATTAGTTCGCCGTTTCCATTTGCCGTGTGCGTGAAAAAGGGGATGTGGTGTGATATCTCAATATAAGGGTGGGGTGGACACACGGTCTGGGAGACCGGGGATGTACCTCGATTCACAACTTATGGGACCGTGTCACAGTTGCGGCCGGACTGATGCACATGGACTAGCCCGTAAGGGTGGCTCATACCTAGGTCGAAAGCATTGTAACGGTCGTGTTTGATCACCCTCTGCTAGCACACCTCGTGAAGTGTGTGATTGGCCTAGCACTAAGAGACGATCAATACATGTAGGTAAAGATGTACACCCCTGCAGGGTCTGAACTGTTTGAACAGCCGTGTCCGCGGTTATGGACAGCTTGGTAAGATTTTGCATCGAATTAGACAACTACAACAAACTCTAAAACTTGCCAACTCTAAGGCCGTGGTGTTAGTGATTGCTTCCTCCCAAGGTGGTCAAGGAAGAATCGGGGAATCTAAGGTGTGGTGATCTGCAGTAAGGAATGTTCGTGAAGTGTTCGACTCGTCTCCTTTTTAAAAGTATTCTGGTAGTCGGTTTTCATCTACTTAACTTCTATTGACAAAGGTAAAATTGGCTTTCCACAAAATAGTCCACTGTTCCCCTTTATTGATACCTGTCACATCTATTACTAATTTCCCCACTGTAAGTCTTGCTGAGTACAATTTTTGTACTCACCCTGCTATCGTTGACATTTTTGTTGCAAAGGAAACTACCCCTTCTGAGGGTGGTTTCTACCTAGAGATCGACGCCAACGACGACTAGTCGCTGGAAATCCCAGGCAGTGGTCCTGCCCCCGGGGTTTTGGCAGCTTGGTTTGTTCTGCTGCCACTTTTGGCCTGACCTTTTGGCTTCGTAGCCATATATACTCTTCCGCTGTATAGTTAGATCTTCGGATCCCTTATGTGAATATATGTTGTTAAGTTTCAAGAACTTATAATATTGCAGTTTCTGTCGTAGAGTTACTGCTGTGAAATCTGGTTGTTTTCGCCTGCCTCATGTGCCGTGTGTGTATGTTATTAAAGCACATGATGTGGGTAGGGTTTCAGAGTCTATATCATAGAGTTATTAGGTTTAATCACCCCTGTGAAGTGACTCTGCTACTGAGAGGTTGGGAACTATATCATCCTACTCCAGCCGAGCATTAATTTACCGGGACGAGTTTGTGATTGACGTTCCGACTCAGTAAGAAAAGAGTGAGGAGACCATATCACCCTACTTGATCTGTGCATTAGTTTGCTAGAGAAGGTTCGGGGTTGACGTCTCGGGCTATTCGAAGCCATATCACCCAACTCCTCTTGGAATTGATACCCAGGGGTTGAGGTCGGGGTTGACGTTTCGACTTAGCGGGTGGTTTCACTTAAGACTCTCTGTTATGGATTTTGGGACCCGACAATGAGGGCATATATGTACTTTATAATTTAGATTGTTATTTTAATGTAATTATAAAATTATCCAAACAATGTCTGTTTGAACTATAGGTAGTTCAAAAAATTTCTAATATATTTGTAGTGCTTTTCTGGAGTATTTACGAGCTATTAGGACATATATGTACTTTATAATTTAGACTATTAATTTAATGTAATCATAAAATTATCCAAACACTAGTTATAAAAATCATCTTGGCAAAATTGGTTTCAAAATCCATAATTACACATCACATTATGAAATTCATACATATTATATATCACATTATGAAGTCTACATGATTGCATAGTTCTAATTTGCTACAAATGTGAGTCCTTCGTGATGATTGTTGTGTACTTCATCTTGATTTAGTTCTTCCTCGACCACTATGCCATCTTGAGAAAAAGGCATCTCCTCAAACTGATTGTACTCATCCTCATCAACTATATCGCTAACTCCAACAATATATCTTTTTGAGTCCCTAACTACATGACGCCTCTTATTTGAAAGATGAATCTCTAACCAACTTGATTTGTTAGGAAAAATGGTTCATCTTTGTATGTAGTACTTGTGAGATCGACCGTTGTGAAGTCGTACTTATAAACTTTCACCTGTGAAGACTAATCCAACGAGAACGAAACAACAAAATCTTAAATTTAACATAGTCTCTCCCAGATCTCCTTTGTGTACCCAATGTACAAGCTCTTCCTGCTAGCCATATCTCGAGCATCTATGTGGACACCACTGTTTTGGTTTGTACTCTTCTGCTCTTGATCTCTCGTATAAAATGTGTAGCAATTTATGTCCATCCCTTGCCATTCACAACTGTACATGATGGTCCTTTCACCAACCATGTGACCGTAGGGTCACCTAACGATTGCCCATGAGGTTGTTCCTACAACCATTTGTTAAATCAATGATTATGCTCTTTCATTACCCGAACTTCTGTCGCTTTCGGATTATCGTCATGTAGCTCCGCCTTGTGTTTGCCGATGTACGGGCTCACTACAGCCATGTGTTGCAAGACCGTGAAATGTGCTTGATCAACAACCTTCTATTCAGAATTGACATATTTCCTGCCGATGGTTCCGATACCTCCAAGCCTCCCCTCATGGCGAGATTTAGGTAAACCTATTGGTTATACTGCAACCATGTAGTTGATGCAGAACTCGACGACCTCTTCACTTGCGTAGCCTTCGACGATGCTTCCTCCCGGACGTGATGGGTTCCGCACAACATGCTTTAGAATTCCCATGCACCTCTTGAAAGGGCACATGCTTCATAGGAACACATGCCCGCACCACTTTATATCTCTCTCAAGACGCACAATGAAATGCACCATGATATCGAAGAACGATGTGGGGAAATACATCTTAAGCTGACATGAAGTTTTTACCACCTCCTCTTGAAGACCATCTAATTCTATGGAATCGGTGACCTTATGAGAAATTATGTTAAAAAAAGAACACAACCTCATAATTGTCTCTTGAATCTTGATAGGTAGGATATTGCAAATAGTAATCGGAGAGCAACTAAGTGATCAATACATGACAATCATGAGACTTCATGCCAATCAATTTTAACTCTTCTATTGAAATAAGTCTTCTGATGTTGAAAGAGTTGCCAGATGGAACTTTCACACCATGTAGGGACTGACACAACTCTTTTCTCTCATCCCTAGATAGAGTATAATCGGCAGGTTTGTAGAACATTTGGTTAGTTTCAGCCTCTTTCGGGTGTAACTCCTTTCTGATTCCCATGTCCAGCAAGTCAAGCCATGTTTCGAGGCCATCCTTTGTTCTGCCCTTAATATTCAATAACAAACCAATCACGCTATCACATACATTTTCTCTGCGCGCACAGTTTTCCCCAAATGCTTAAGCCACACACTACCCGTATCATCCAACAAGTTAGTAATGCTTTTGACCCTTTCATACTCTACCCCGGTAGGTTAGCAAGGGTAGGATAATCATGTCCGCTAAGAGACCTAACAACATCGTGAAACTCTTGTCTGACCACCCATTGCTTGCCTTTAGTTTCAACAATTTAAGCACTGATGACAACTTCGTGTACTTATTCTTGCATCCCTTAAACAAAGGTTTCTCCAAGTGCCCCATCAAGACTTTGAATTTCCCGTATTCCCACATATTACGGTTTTCTTCTACATGGTGCAACATCTCATCAAGATGGTAACCATCCAACGATGTATCTTCATCCGAATCAGAATTGACATCATTCGCTATGTAGTTATCTTCCTCCACGACGTCTTCATTACCACATTCCTGTATTGTTTACTGCTCACCGTGACTTGTCCAGTATGTGTACCGCTCTATGAAACCCCTACGAATGAGTTGACTTAGATTTGTTTTGAGTTCTCAAACATGTGTACACTCTGGTAGTCTTTGTATGGACAACTAATATATTATTCCCCTCTATTCAACTTATGATCTTCCGCAACTCTTATGAAATTTAACACGTCATTAAGGTACTGTTCACTTAAGCGGTTACCATTGTACATCCAGCTTCGCTCCATCTATGCGATACATAAAAATAAATATAATTGAAAAAATTCTATTAAATATTGAGGTTCACAAAGTGTCTATAGAGAGTTAACTAATCTATACAATATTAATTAATATTATCCTTACTATGTCCGTACGATTTGACTATATCTGAAGAATTATTACCAATATTATATTTAATTCACGAACATACAACCTATCAATAATTACAAATTTATTTACATCAAGTGCAACTTAATATAAGACTTAATAGATAGACAAAATTGTAATTAATCATGTCATTAATATGTGGGTTTAACTATATCAAAACATTCTGAATATTTTATTTCATGCAAACTTCCAAGAATTACAATACCTATTGAGAGACAAGATAAATCAATTCTGAAATAATGAATTACTGATATATGCTATATATACATATCTCTCTCTTTCATAATATCTAAACCATTCAAATCTATCATTTTTCTAATCTAAAATAGCTAGTTACATGCTCAATATAGTAATTACAACTTATTATGTGCCTCAAAATTAACAAAAACAAATAAAATTTGCCATAACCTAACTAGCTAGATCTACATTATCTCTTTACCACATTAGACCTACCAAATTAATCAATTTCTTGAACCAATCACTAATCTTTGATCACCAATATGAAATAGATATGCAATTTCCTCTTGAAATCTGTGGTTTTTTGGCCCACTTGAACCTCCAAGCCGAAAATTCGTTAGAGCTCCGTCATCACCATGTGTAAGAACAGAACATTTAAGACATTGCTCGGTCTCTTGTGTGCTAATAAATGGGCGACTTATCACATGCGGTTTTCAAAGAAAACCATCTGTGGTAAGGCCCTCATCGTAGGTGGTTCTTATTAGAAACTGCCTGCGATTTGTCGTTGCAATATGGCAGGCTATTCTTATTAGAAACCGTCTACAATATATCGTTGCAATATTGCATGCGGTTCTTATAGAAAACCGTCTGTGATATCTAGTCATCACAGGCGGTTCGCATCTCTCGGAGTTAACCCAGGTGGGTCTTGTTGCGAACCGCTTGTGATCTACCATACTAGAGGCGGATTTTGATGAACCGCCTATGATGCAAGATCTTCCATGACCCATTCTGTAGTGAATAGAGGTTGTTTGGTTCTAATATAGAAAAGATTTAGAAATTTTCTTTGATGATTAGGTGCATGTAATAGTTTTCATAGACGCAAAGAAAGATTTGCATGGTTTAGGTCAAATTGAAGTGCAGGAAAGCAATCTATATGAATTTTGATGGTCTCGATCATTTGATCCAAAGAGCCTCAAAAAAATATTTTATATGGATTATAGTGCTATATAATTTCTTTAAAAAATCCTTCAGTCCATGGGAGCCTTGGTAGAGTTCCTGAGTCTTGTAAGTGTGGGCTTGACCTTATATACTCAAACTAGACCTGCTCACGGCAATCTAACTACTGGCTCTTGTTTCTATGTTTTCGACCCAGAGACTTGACCTGAAGCCCAACCAAAATAAAACGATAATGATTAATATTGATAGCTTTATTCATAAAATATTGAAACACTGTATTTATTAGAAAATAGGGTAAATATTGTTTTTGAGTGGATTATAAATATTTGGAAATATAGGATTTCCGAGTTCTTGCTTTCTTTCCTTCAGGCTCGGCTCAGGACTAGGCTTTCAAGGCCGGGGTTTTCCAATCCAAGCTTGTTCCGGAAGTGTCGATCCCTGAGCAATGAATGAGTAAAAACAAACGGGGGCAAACACATTGCGAGTGTTCCGAGCAACGAACAAGCGTCCATCCTGAGCAACCACAAACCACGTAGCCAAATGCTTTCGTACCACCACCCGTCCACACCTGCAAGCACTGCACCTGCATTTACATGTTGGCTACACTTGCTCCTGTACGTCCGTGCGGATGAGCTCCTCACAAGATGCGGCCACAGGGTGCAAATAACTTGAAAAAACTCCTACCGGGAGGAGAGTAGCACCATCAATTCAGCAGCAAGGCTTGCCCTGCAATTCTCTGGTGTGGTCCTCATCGATCTGCCGTGGTTTGTCTTCATTTTTTGCAAGCCGATTTTGATAAAACAGACTGTGTTAAAACTATTGTAGCCGATTATAAATATCTCAGTCGGTTTAAAAAATAAATAGACTAAGATAATTACTTATCTCAGTTGGTTTAAAAAATTAACGGACTAAATTAATATCTCAGTCGGTTCTTTTTTTGACCCGACTAAGATAATGTATATTATTTTCGCATAAAAACCGACTAAGATTATTTTTTAACTGGGTCAGTTAAAAAAACCGACTGAGGCGGTGAGACCCAGCACCGTTGTCTCGTCTTCTCCATCTCCTCGTGACTCCTCCCGTGACTCCTCTCGGTCGATCCCCAATCCCCCACGCCGATCCCCATTCCCCAACCACGCCAGCGACCGGGGCCAGCCCACCGCGGCGCGCACGACTAGAGCTCGTCCTCCCCATGTCGGAGCAGCTCTGGTTCCTCGCCACCATCACACTCCCTTTGCTCTCCTGTCCTCCCTCCTCCCCCACCTAATCTGCTCCTCCACCCACCTTCCACCTGGTCCTCCCGATTCCCAATCCCTCCTCTCCAAAGCGTCCAAGTACCAGCCCACCAGAGGCAGCGGCGCTACGTCCCTTTCTCTTTACCAGCTCCGGCCGCCACTCCACGGAGAAACAGCAATAGGAGGGTCTCCATTCTCCCCACAGATCTGGCTCAGTGAGGTAAGGATTTAGTTCTTTTTCTTGCTCTCGTATCCCTAGCTACTCTGCCTCATCATATCCCTAGCCCCTCTCCAGATCCAGCGGCACTTCTCCCTCCCCTCAGCCGATGGGCCGCGCACGCAGCAGATGAAGCAGGTCCACCGGCCATCTCGCCCCGATGCTTGTCCATGGTGCTGCAGGTGAGGTCCGTCGCTCGCTCCCATGGCGTCGCTGCAAGGTCACACACTGCTCAAGGTCATCATCCTCGGCGACAGCAGGTCAGCCCCTTCGCCCCGCCGTTTCATCTTTGCTTTGCATGTGCAGGGTCGCCGATCGAAGACCTCGCTATCATTTGAGAGCTGATCGATGGGCACTGATGCTGGCTCGATTTGGGTGCTGATGCATGTGCGGAGGAGCACAGCAGCGGGGATTTGGGCGCTGATGCGTGTGCGGAGGAGCACAGCAGCCGGGCGCAGCGGAGGTTGCTCGTTAACGTCGCCCAAGCACCGTTCCCCCACCTTCCACACAGGGCCAGCAGAAGGGGCGAAGGAGGAGCACCGGCGGCGGCAGCAGCAGCTGGGGGAGGATCGGGGTGGCTTTTTTATTTAATGAGTATTACAGCCGGTTTGGCACAGTTGACCGGCTGAGCTAATAGACTTTTAGAGTCGGTTTGGTACAGATAACCGACTGAGGAACTAAATTTTTAGAGTCGGTTTAAAATAAATTATTAGCGTCCTTTGCTTATAGTTGTCTCTGAAACTGGCTGTGATAGCCATTTTTAACCGGCTTAGAAGGTCACTTTTGTGATAGTGATCCTAGCAAAAACATCGCAGGCACTTGTTGCTTCACCCCAGTGACGTGAGTGAATTGCTGCATATATGTTGCCTAGTTGCCTCTTGTTGGTTGCACGGCATGCAATGCAGTGGACCACAAGATCACAAGATCTTTCTGATCTTCCCGCAGGCCAACTCTACCACAATTCAAAACAATTCGTTTTGTTCTTCACCTGTCAGTTGATCACTGTTCCTTGTGTTTATTACAGCTCTGACCCTTATGAAGGAAGGTAAATGACTTTTCCTGATTAGCTGGGCTGGCCTAGGGTTGGTTCTTTAGTGCCAACTGCCCCTGTCCTTTGCTGTGGCAGAGCTCACATGCATGTTGCATGCATGCGTGCATGAGATCTTGCACACAAAGATAGGAGGAGCTTATCATGTCCTTCAAATCAAGCCCTCTCTCCTAACTCTCCTAACTCCTAAACCTAGGGTCAACTAGGCGGCATGCAACATCATGGCATCATCAAGCTAGCTAGAGGTGCTTGTCCTTTGATTATGCTTGTTTAGATTTGTTTCTCGTGTTTTCTTCTAAAGGCTTGTCCTGTTTTCTGACAGGGAAACCATAGGTTTATGTCCTACCTGTAGAGCTAGCTAGCCAAGGAGATAAGATGGGAGGAAGGCAACAACCCCTGTTTTTTTATCTTACCTTTTTCTTTTTCTCTTGACATGGCCAATCAACTGATGTGGTCAAGAAAAAGAAATTCTCAACTCCTTATCGACATCACCATCTAGTATCATCATCCCACAGCTATATATATCAGGAAAGTCACAGGGAGGATGAGCACGGTGGCATTTGCATCCATTAGGTTTGACTAATTTTTAAAAGCACATATATGTTTTTAAATCTAAAAGAATTTATACATTTAAATAACACAAAGATAAGTTTTGGTAAAAAAATATGTTTATTTGTGATCTATAAAAAAATATGTATTTTTTCATACACTACTATTCATGTTTGTCTAATACGTTTTCTTATTTTTACACAGATTATAAATAATTATATTTTTCATCAAAATTTACCTGTGTATACTTTATTCTATAATATATTGAACTTCTTTTAGATTATTTTATAATATACACGTACGCATTTTTTCCAGATCACTTTAATATGTGATCTTAATTTTTAAAAATAGTGGATACATGTGTCACGTGGTGCACAAAATCCTCAACTCATATATGGCCTACTCATAAATTAACATTAGTGCTGTCCGTGTACTTGTGTGTGTGCATGCCACTATAGCAATAAGCCAAAATGTACCACTTTAGCACTGTAGAAGTGAAAAATGAAAAGAGGTCTCGAAAGCAAAGAAGCTGTCATACCAGCAGGAGGGTAAGCTTTCCCTCCAATTTTCCCTAGCACCTACGGCCTCCTATTACGTCACTCAACTCATCTCAAGCATCTCATTTACTAGTATATACTTTCACACCAAGAAAATAATTTCACAAAAAGTTATTCTTTCGTTGAAACGAATCAAAAAAAATCTTCTTGAAACATAGTACTTTCACGTGCACTCCCACTGGGCAGAGTGCAGAGAAGTGACACCACGCTGCAGCTGGATGTGGCCTCCCTCGGATGCCCGTGATGCCGTATGTGTGCGCATCCCGGGATGCGGTTCCCTCCGTAGCTGATAAGTGTGGATAGGCCAGAATATCGTCGTACCATGATACCACGCGATCACGCAAACGCAAACGCGGGCGTTCGATTTGATAACACGGCCGGGGCTCCTTCCTTTTCACCCTCCACTTTGTTTTTTGGCGCGGCGCTCGATGCGATGCTCGGTGCTGGCGAAAACTTTGTTGCTAGCTGCCTGCCTTTGCAATGCATGCACCCATCCGTCCGTGCATGCGTGGTCAGTGCCTCATTAACTCGTCCTGTGGATTCAGAACTTTCGCGCTGTAGGGGTTGTGTGTGTGATGGAAGAATGTCTCGTGCAGCTAGCTTTTGATCTGCCTCAAAGTTGGGAGCTAGATTTGCTTTTTGTGGCATTTGTTTTCTACAGATTCACATTGTAGTAATGGAGTTAAAATGGTGCAAACGTTCAGATTTCTCTTGCTCATTGCCACCACGCGTTGCTCCTTGGTCCTATGCAAACCGTAGTTGCTCCCATACATGCGTGTATCGTTTTCATCCTATGCAAGAGCTTAATGTAAATATTTGGTGTTGATATTTAGAACATTATAAGTACATCAGGGGTTAATTCCCATGATCTGTTGCTGACACACGTCCAGCTGGGTAGCCTGGGCAAATTTGGAGTTTTTGATGCAGTACTGTTCCTTTCAAACATGATGTAGTACTACTTTTTTATTACAGCATGGGACTTTTAAAGCTTTGAGGTTGATAGCTATGCCAGCACAGTAGACTGGTGCTTGCAGCTGAGTACAGTCGCTGAGGGACATGGTAAGCTGGTAACCCCTTGTTAGTGGTCTCCTACTATCTACTTGCTACCTCTTCTTTTAAATGCGATTCAATGCCCAGCTCTCCCCCCACCCCCTCTCTCTCTCACTGCCTTGCCATGTGTGATGTGGTTTTTCTGGCACTCTTTCTCCCAGAAACTGGGTCCGATATCCACCACATAGGGCTCAATCCATTGGCTAAAGGTCTATTAGGCAAGTACAGATGTTCGAGGTGTTTTCTGCAAAAATAAGCGCACTCCATACGTACATTCGCAGTTTCGCACATGATCCTTCTTTGAATGAGCTTCGAGAATGAGTACTATGTACGATCATTCTTGTTCTCTACTGTTATTCTATGGACACATGGTCCTCTTTTTTTCGCGAGGGATGAACATATGGTCCTTTGATCTAACACTAGGAGCCTATGATTTTCCAGTGGTAGAGAATAAGGGGAACAGGAGTGAACTTGGTGGTGAATTTTTCAATTGTGCGTAGGCCAGCTTCAAAATAGATTGAAGGGGAAGAGGAGTAATACACCTCCTGAGCTCTCTCTAAGACCAGATAACTTACACCCTTAATTGATGATGCCATTTAGATTGCCTCCCCAGACTATTCAAAACTCGTTATTGGATGATGCGATAGTGGTTTTCGCGCATGTAACATCCTAATCAGCATATCTAGAAGGAAACTTTTGGAAAAAATCAGAAAGTTTCAAAATAACTGGGGAAAATTAGGTAAAAGATAAAAGGATATATATCAAGAGATTTAGGAAAATAGAAAGGCCATGAAAAAAATAGGAATTTTAGAAACTAAATGCAAAAATATTAAAATTTAAAATTAAAGAATAAAAAATTACAAAAGATAAATATTCTAGAAAATGTATGAAAAAATCAGGAAATTTCAAAAAAAATAGAAAATGGAATTTTATAGAAAAAAGGGAAAAACAACGAATTTTTGAAAAACCATGAAACTCGAGAAGACATAAATATTTCACAAAAATACAAAAAAGTTAGGGAATTCGCTAAAAATATAGATAATTTAGAAATATTCATGAAAAATCAAGAAATACGGTTAACTTATGTTGCTTTCTTTTTGTGATTTTTCCCTTTTTCTCTAATTTTTCTATTTTTATTCCTTTTTCTAAATTTCTTGATTTCCCACTTTTATTAATTTCCCCTAATGTTTTTGAGGTTTCCCAATTTTTTTTGCAATATATGCTAACCAATCTATCACATGTGCAAAAATCACCCCATGACATCCAAAATCACTTTGGATCACTTTGGATTAGTTGTTTGAGGTGGATATTCGAGGCAGTATTAACAATTCAGGTTGTACATTATCCGATTTTAGAGTTGACGAGTGATATCTAGATTTTGCCAATAATTGATGGGTGAAAATAGACTTCTTCCTATTAGTAAATATGTATAGAATGATAATTTTTGTTCAAATAGAATTGGTAATACTACGATGGTTTCCTACAACTAGCGATCCTCAAGGGCCTCTTTGGACTGTAGGAATTAGAAAACGTAGAAATAGGAAACAAAACACATAAATGAGATGTCATGTGTCCTATGGATCCCTAGTGGATCTCAAAACATTGGAAATTTTGAAGTGATGCCTTTGGATCGTTCACAAGAAATAAACACATAAATTTGGGAGGAATGAAGAGAGAGAAGGGGGAGAGACAAAGAGAATGCATTAGACTTCTCAAAGGAAAAATAAAATGATATCTGAGCTCATGTTGGTTTCCCTATAGTATTGAAGGCATATGTATGCATTCTATAGAAATTCTAGAGTTCCAATCTTATGATCCAAACGGGCCTTGTAGGAATAGTTCCTAAGGATGAAATCCTCCTACATTCCTATGAAAATCTTGCAATTCAAATAGGTCCTAAGATTTGACATATGATATTAGTGTAAGTACAGGATCAAGATTTCAGTTTAGAGGGGAGGGGTGAATAGGAGACTAAACAATTGTAACCAAATTTAAGAAATTCTTGCAATTATGTGAAATTGAAGATTATCTAATGTAACAACTATATGAGCACCACTATATACTAGTCAACTTCAGGCACAACAAGTAAACTATAAAAGTAAATCTTGCGTAAAGTAAAGGGGAGACAAGGAAACCAATTGGCATGGGGATTTTATTCTGAAATTCGGATCCTTAAAGGAATAATATGTTTTCGTTTGGGGAGCTCAATCACTTTGATCAAGAGTCAGTTTTCTTTCAAATCTTTATCCCGTGAGGATACACTTTGCATCTCCTCGATCTCTTCTTGGTGATCCTTCCCCTGAAGGATGTAGCCGACCTTCACAGACTTTTTGAGGATCACCGCAACTTGGTTAGGAGCTTTCAAGGACTCATAGAATCAAAGAATCAAAGATTTGAGGCTTGAGGAAGGTAGAGAAGCTTTCTTGAGAGCTGGAAATGAATTGGCAAAAAGTTAGGCATGGAAAGGAAAGTGGGGGTATAAATAGCCGAATCACAAAAACTAGCTGTTGGCTGGATAAATAGCTGTCCAAAGTATCTGGGATTCAGAGACCAATGGCTCTATTTTCTGTGGAGGTAGGCTGCCCAGACACTCCAGCCATACACCTATTTGGATACTCCAGACACAAACCCAGAGACTCCGGAGGGTAGATGGAGAGCACCATTTTGCCCAGATAGACCTTGGAGTATCTAAATAAGATACTCTGGTCCAACACTTAGGAAAAAGTACTAGACACTCCGGGATATATCCGTATACTCTAGAGGGGTAACAGAAGGGGTGAAATGCCCGGAGTGTTTGGCCTAGAAAATTTGGCTGACAATCTAACCAAAACACCCCTCTTTGTCTCCTTCCCAGAGACTCTGGACAGACTTCCTGATACTCCGGCCAACAAATAAAACTGTGATCACTTAGGAATTTTTGGTGGAGACCTTTGAGAAAGATGATCTTAGTTGAACATTTTGAGCACCGACAATATTCTCCAACCCTTAAGCACACCCCTCTTGATAGCACGGCTTTTGCTATGCTCAATGCGATTTTTCAAATCATTAAACTCTGGAAATAGGGCCTAATCTTCGTTGATACCTTGTCACTTTTCCTTTTCAACTTTTTAGGGGTCGCCAATACCCATTGGACTTCACTTGGGGGACTAAAATATGTTCATATACTTGATACACACATTACTCTCTTAATTATTTGTCGTTAACCACCAAAACCCACTTGGGAGCCTAGATGCACTTTCAGTAACACCTCCAAAACATGATACTCCTACAAGAAGAGCTTCTTTGCAATTAAGGAATTGGATGCCACGGCATGTTGTATTGTATAGATATTAAAACACATGAATAATTAATAGAAGTTGTAAGGTTGCATCACAGGAAAAATACAGAAATTTTCTTTACATATTAGGTGCATGCTATAGTTGTTACAGACTCAGAGGAAAAATTCCAAGAGATTAGACTCAATGAAAATTTTCCTTTACAATTGAGTGCAAAGTAGTCATATGAAATATTCCTAAGATTTCTAATCATACAAATCAAACAATCTTTAAAGGGAAAATTCCTGAGGATTAAAATCCTATAAAGTTCCTTTGAAATTCCCTCAAATCAAAGAGGCCCTAATGCATTGAATTACTACAATTCTAACATTTTCACCATACTTGTTGAAGTTTAAGAATCCCTATAATTGTTGCAACATTACTGTATGATTGTTGATCAATTTGTGATTCAGGAGCTTTGAGTTTCCATGTGCACACAAGTTCGTTGCATTACGATATCAGTGGGATTGGGCACACAGCCTTTCACATTGCTAAACAAAATTCAGGTATTATTTTTGAAGCTCAAGAAATTTGATTACTTTAAATTTCAAGGAGAAACTAGCAAGGTGATACAATTTATTCATTTTTACTCCCTTACTCCCCTGAACTTATCACCCCTTCAGAGTCCAACTGCTAGACTGGCACTATTGTACTTCAATGCACACCTGAGGAAAAATAAGTTTTCTGCTCTCTGCTTACTGCATGTAACACTGTAAGTAATGAATGTCTCACTGAAAGCTGTCTTTTTAACACCCTTCTCATTGGAAGGTGAAACCACAGCCTTGATGTAAGGGTTGGTCATACATATTATGATGTTTACACATGTTCTCTGCTGCAAGCAAGTTTGTTTGGCAGAGCAGACCACATTGATAACCATGCCTGTTACTGAAAATTTTCCCCCAAGGTAAGTAAATGATTTCTTGTTGGCGGCCTAATACTCCTTTTTAACATCCATCTCAAAAGTAAATAAGAAGATAAGAAAAGGGGGGAAATTACAGACTTGTGGATGGTGTTCTGATGCCAAGAACATGGGACTGATCTGATGGCTAGCCTTGGCAGCAACCACCATCCATCCACAGCACTGACACACATGGGCTAGCTCAGCTGGGGGGCGTTGCGCTCCCCTGCACCGCAGCAGCAGGTCATGGAGCTCGCGTTCATCACAGACCATGATACGGAACAGAGACGCACGACATGGCAATTTTTGCATTGCTCGCAAAGACAAAACAAGCTAGCGGCCATAATGGTATTGGCTTGCCTGGCAAAAGCCCCTTTGGTGATTATTTCATCTCAGCTCACCTCAGTGCCCTTTTCTTTCTCCCTGCAGGCACTGTTGTTTGTTTCTACTTTCGCTTTCTTGGTTTCAGTTCATGGGAGAACCAAACGGCTCGGTTCTTTGTTTTCGATGCATGCTATCACTGTTCAACATTGCTATGATTCAAGAGAGCTCAGGCCTTCTCTAGTATGCATGTCTAATCACCTCTTCAGAATACAGATATGTTATTGTGGCTAGATTAATTTTGTTTTCCCCTTTTCAAAGTGTAGTGGAAAGCTCAGCTGTAAGAGTTATGACAGTGTTCCTATAAGATCTTCAAAATAACTTCATACCCAACACGACACATGCCACACACACAAACTGCCTTGCTATATGGGGCACTGGAGCACTATGATACCATCTCTACTGAGGGGCTAAGGCTGCAAATGCATGCTTGGCTGCAGAACCACACCCATATTCTGATAGGGGAGCACATTGGCAACAACTGGGTCTACAGCACTCAAGTTAAGAAGAAGAGGCCAGGATGGCAGCATTTCTCAGACCTGGGGGTGAATCCAGATGGCATGTATACATGCAATGGCATGGCATGGCACACGGGGAGCAACTCGTATAGACTAAGGGTCTGTTTGGTTGGGCTGTGGTTGTTGACAAAGCTGCTGTTGGCTGGCTGTCTAAAAAAGCTGCGATAGCTGTGCGAAAGTGAACATATAGCTTTTGGTTTATTCAAACCATCTACAACATTTTAGAAAATGAGCACAGAAGTTTCAGCACATTGCAAAAAGCTAACAGAAGGCAGCTTTTCCAAAAGTTAAATTTACACCGCAAAGCCCACAGCTACCGTTAGCAAAAGCTTTTTCCAGTGAAAAGCTGCTGAAAAGTCCAACCAAACACCTCCTAACACTCCGTGCAATCCATGTAATCTTGCCGGGTGAAGGTTAAAAAGCTCATGAAAAATTCTAAAAACTGTTAACTACACTGACACAGGATTTATCTACTATATCACAAAATTTTAAATCTAAATTCGATCCATTGAGAAACCAAAAAAAAACTCTCTATAAATCGTATCTAATTAAAATCCACCGTTCAGCTACTATTCACAATATAATTGTCTTTTTTATTTCTCATCATGTGGCACGAATTTGGATTTGAAATTTATGACATAGTAAAAGGATCATATATCAATGTCTATGACCTTTTGGATATGTCATCCCGCTAGATTGTGCCTATCCAAAGGATAGGTTTTATACAAATTGCTCCCTGGCAAACAAACGGGGAGCATGATTCTTCGCTCCTAGTGAAGGAAAACAATTTAAACTCAACACATGCAGTACCATTGGAATGTTTTAAGCCTTTTTAGAACAAATCTTCCACATTTACCAGAAAATTCTATTTTTGTCCCCTAAACTTTGTCTAAAAAAAGGTCTCCATAACCCCTGAACTACAAGACTGAGTATTATGTCACCAAACATACAAAACAAGTAAATTTACACGCTGAGGTTCTGTTTGAATGCAAAGTATTTTAAAAACCACAATTTTCGAAAACCACAGTTTTTTAAGTTGTAGCCACGAAATGCCATAGTTTATAAATACTTGAATCTTTTGCAGTATTTACAGAACCATGGGGTGTTTGGCACCTATAAAACTTAGTAGAGTTTCTTGTTTAGACATACTAGCTATTGTTGAGAAATTTTCACGCATGCATGTGAAGCACCAGAGTGCATTGTTTGCTCAGCTAGCTGTAGATGTTAATACTTTGCAGTTAGAGCTTGCTTACGTATCTATACATCTGTAAGCTAGGTTTTTTGTAGTATATTGACCCCTTCCTTCTTGGTTTTTTTGAGATCATCTTCCTTATAGTTTCTTTTTGTATTATATTGATCCCTTCCTTGATCCTGTGGTAAATCCCTCCCTTGCTCCTATCGGTAAATTCACAAGGCATGTTCCATAATCATTTTAGGATTGCTAATCTTCTCGCAAGCGCCAGCAGTGCAAGCAAGGCGGACGAACACGTCGGCGGCTTGAACGCGTCCAGCTTTGATCGACCGAAAGACGCAAGAGCATAACGAGCCTTGTTTCCTCGGTTTTTAAAAAGAAGTTAGAAGTGAATAATTTATTACTTAAAAAAACCAAGGTATTAGGAATATCATGGTTTATAAAACTATGATATTTTTTTTATAAAGATAGTTGTATTGACTTTTATTGTTTCAATGATACTACTAAGAAGAGTTCACTTCCGACCTTTGCATAACAACGATACACACAACTAAAATCCACACAAGCAAAAGAAACAACAAGATAGAAGTCCGATACACGAAAAGAGCAAACATTATGGCGAGGCAGCAGCTAGCCTAAGCATAGCTTGCCATTCATACTGGCCGAAATACTCCTTGACCATCCGCTCCAACTGCTTGCACACCACCGCAACCATATCCTGAGACTCTGACTTCTAAAGCATAATCCAAGTACGGATTCAGTCTTATGATGAAGCTTATGAACGGTTTCGTGTAAAATAACTACACCCTCAAGAGTACGACGACCCCGCATGAAGGTCGTTTGAGTGGGCCGCACCACGTGATCCGCCACACTATTGATACGATTAGTGACGACTTTTGTGAAAATTTTGAACTGACATTCAGTAGGCATATTGGCCTATACTGTTCGATGCAATTCGCATCTTGCACTTTAACACATCTCAATACAGTATGATATTTCTTGTACGCAAACATTTCAAAGTATTTAAAACTCTTTGCATCTAAATGAAGCCTGAGATGGTTTTTTTTTAATAAAGGAGGAGTAATCTTCTTGGTGTCTGCACCCGAAGATGCGTGATTTGGAAGGATAGTTTCGCTGAAGTTGAGGTAGTTTTGTCATGTTACCGGTTCATTTCACCAAAATTGATGGCATAATCATTAATCAAAGTATTTTAAGATGAATCATCGAACAAAGTATACCCAATGATATTGCTCACAACATCCTCCGTTGCATCTCCATCAGCAAATTCGGTGGTTTTTCTGCAAAAATGGTAAGAACCAACCGAGTAGGATCGCCTTGGGGTGTAAAATGCCTTTATTTGATTTAAGGGTTTAAATACCATTTTTGTTGTTCAAGGGTAAAATATTCCTTTAAGTAAACAAAAAGTTATAGCATCCGCAGTTGCCAATACGACACCTTTTTTTTCCTTCTAAATTACTACAAAATGAAGGATTTTTTCTAGATCGGAACATAGGATCTCACATGCACGCGTAGCAATTTCTCTGGGATTTCTACCAAAACCCCTTATTCCAAACTGGAGGAAACATGCATTACTCCCAGGATTACAAAGCACGCAACAGTTTGTACATTTCAGGGTAAATGGTCCCATCGTTAGTGACATAAAATGCTCCTGCCATAGCAGGGGAGGCAAAGAAAGTACACAGAGAAAAAACACTATTGGCACAACAATAAGTTTGTCTCAGCACTTCACCAAAATAATTGTCTCAGCAGGAGCTGCAATGTAGCTGGGGTAGCTCCACTAGGTACTAAAAGCCAAGCACACATCATTTGCTGCCCCAAAACCTGTACTTAACGCCACCAAATTATCAGTTTAATTACTCGATCACACATGCAGGTAGGCTGGCAGAGGCACAGGGATCATGGAGAAGTCAAGAAGAATTCCTAAGAAATCTCCTGCAGGAGCACAGGGAGCAATGCAACGTCTCAGTGTTCTTGGTTTCTTTTCTCGCTGATCTCCCAACCAAACCACGGCAACCCCAGCTTATTTTAGATTCGTTTGCCACATGCCCCCCTGCCCCCCTGCACTCCAGCACGGCCCCAAGAATGATTGATTGCTTGGGGCCAAGCCAAGTCTATGCAGGCAAGGACTAGTGAGTATCATCTGCTCCAAAGAGAGAAATGGGACAAAAATATTAATTTTCACCATCGTGATGCATCCCCATCCATCACTCTCAAGTTCTGAATTCCTGGCAAGAAACTATTTCTTTTCTCTTGGTGAGAATTGATCAGATGAGATCAGGCAGGCAGGCCACAGTAACAGCACCGACAGGAGCTGCAGATTAAGCAAGGGGGTGCATGCAGATCATGTCATGAACAGTGAGCTTGAAAGATACAACACATGAGAGGTTGCATCTCATCTCTTTTTTTGCAGCATCTCTAACGTATCAGTGTGCGTAATAGACCAAGAAACTACAGATATATCGAGAAATTTTTAAGAAGTCAGAATTAATTTAATACACCTCTGATCCATGACAACTCAAATGCTCAGCTCATCAGGCACTGCTAGTGCTAGACTTAAAGTCAGAGACACCACCAAGAAAAGGAAGGGAAAAAAAAGTCCAGGAAAATTAAAAAAATTGGAAATTGAGAAATTGAGTTCAGTTCAGTTCAGTTCACCTATGTCCTCCACTCCTCTGATGCTTGCTTCCCCACCTTATGACAAGATAAAGAACGAAAAGAAAGGCAAAAAAAGAAAAGAGATGATAATAACCTTGAGTTTGTTTCCGTTCTCTTCCCTTTGCTTCGATCGCTTCGATGGAACAGTGAAATGGCAATGCGGTATGCTACGCTAGTAGAATCAATCAAGAACCATGGAATTAATCAGGTCGGCAACGTTGACACCATGGTTAATTTTGATCTTCTTTGTGAGGTAGGTCACTCGAGCTTGAGCTGCGGTGGGGAGCTCGAGCTGCGGTGGCAGGTCGGCCCCGGCGGCGGCGACATCGGCAACGGCATTGGCATCGGCATCGGGTGCGGGTGCGGCTGCGACTGCGGTGAGATCGGGAGCGGCCGCTTGGCGAGGTTGTGCTTGTTGTTGTGCATCCAGACCTTGAGGACGCGGCGCTTGACGCCGATCTCCTGGCAGAAGTGCTGCACCATGGCGTCGTCGAGCTTCTGCAGCCGCCACCCGACGCGCTCCGCGAAGTCCAGCATGCGCGCCTTCTGCTCGGCGGTGAACTTGGTGCGGAAGCGCTTCTTGGACGAGGAGCCGCCGCCTCCCGAGGCTCGCGCGCCGCTGCCGTCGCCCATGATGCCGCCGCTGCCGCCGTCCATCTCGTCCGACTCCGACGTGTGGATCATGTTCAGCGGCATGATGATCTGGTGGTGCCCCGGCGGATGGGGCGGCGGCGGGAGCGCGCGCGCCGTGGCGTAGGCGCCGTAGTGGTCTGCGGTGACGAGGAGGCCCCCGCCGCTGTTCTTGTGATGGTGCGGGATGGCGGGGCCGAGCAGGCGACGGCCGGCAAGGTGGCCGTGTCCGTACCCGTGCGCAGCGCAGCTGTCGCCGTCGAAGTCGTCGAGCTCCTTGCGGTGGAAATTGCGGTGGCAGCCGCAGGCCGAGCACTTGAGCGCCTCCAGCGAGCCATCCTCGCCGCTGGGCATGAACTCGCCGCACCCGTCGGTGGCGTTGCCGCCGATGGCCGCCGCGTGGTTCTTGAGGCACTCCCGGTACTTCACCGCCGGTCCACCCCCTCCGACGCCAATGCCAGCGCCGGCCACCCCGGCCGCGCAGTTCTTGCCTGAATTCTCCTCAGCCGCGGCAGGCGGCGACGGCAGCGCCTGAGCCTGGGACTGCCCGTTGTGGTTTGCATGGTCATGGTGGAGCTCCATGACATGGCCGCCGCCGCCGCCGCCGATGACGCCGTAGGGCGAGGCTGCGGTGTGCATTGGGATCGGGAGCTCGCCTTGGGCCCCAGAAAGATCCATCCTTTCCTCCCCCTCTGGAACGATGCTTCTTGCTGCTGCTGCTGCTGCTGTTGCTTCTGTTCGTCTTCTCTGCAGCGGCACAATGGAAACCATGAGAGCAAGAAAAGGCCAATGGCACCTTCAACTCACAAGGACGCAACAAAATTCAGTGTTTCTTGGGACTCTCAACAGAAGGCACCAAAGAAAAGAGACAGAGAGAGAGAGAGAGACACAGAGAGAGAGGGGGGAGAGAGAGAGGGACAGGGGAGAACAAAAAGGGTGCTGAGGTGAGAGGTGCATGGTGTGGTGTGGGATCTTGGGGACCTTATCAAGAAGATACTACTATCACCACTTGCAAACTCCAAGATGGAGGAGGTAAGTAAGCTGCTGCTCAATTACACCATAAATATATCATAAAAGTATTATTCTTGCTGCTATGTGATGTCCTATCTAGCTAGCCCTCTAATTTCTTGGGCCCTTTCCCATGCAAACAAGATTAGAAGGACTGAGAAGCTTAGAACATAGCTGCTACTCACTAGCCAGTAGATGGATGGGAGGAAGGATGAACAGTGAGGGTGTTCTTGGCAAAAGGGAGGGTTACTTTGTGGTGGTCACCAGATGCAAGTTTTACAAGTTACTACACCACCACTACTAGGAGCTGCTGGTCTTTTGTTTGTGGACTAAATTTATGGACCAGTCTTTGAACTCTCTCCCCCCTTCCTGTCCCAACTCCCGAGTCCTAGACACACATCTTCTCTCGTCTCCTCCCCTTGACCCAGACAAACACAACAACAAAGACTAGAAGAGTTCTAAAAAACAAGGACCAGAAGCTAGTTGGAGGAGATCTCATGCACAAATGTTTGGTGTTTGCGTGTTTTTTCCTGCACTGCTTTGAACAGTGGGTGGAGAGAGAGAGAAAGATGGGCGGGGGAGAGACCAAAGACCAAAAGCAAACCAACCTTGTTGTGTCAAGGGCTAATCAAGAGGACAAAGAAGGGGCAAGGCCTCCAGCCTTTGCAGTTTCCACCATTGCAGTGAGGTGACCAGGGGCTAGCGCACTCTACAAAGTGCCAATAAAAGAAAAACATGATGTGTTCAAAAAAAGACATAAGATAAAATAGAAATGGAGAACTGGAGAGGGGCACTTATGGAGGATGCTTAATTAGCCAGAGGAGAGAGGGAGAGGTGAAGGGGAAAGGGTGGGTGAAGCTTAGGTCAGCTCAGCAAGGCTAGATGAGAGAGAGCGAGCGAGCTTGTTTTTTTAGTGCTTGCCTGTGGTGTAATAAACAAACGAAAAGAGATGAAGAGACGGGAGAAACAGAGGCAGACGGACTGATGGAGAGAAAATAATTAGTAGTGTCTGGTGCTTGCTTTGCTTGCACTATCAGGAATCCAAGCTTACTTCATAGAGTGATGGAGGATGAGAGAGAGGCTGTGGTGTGTCAGAACTCTGAAGGACGACGAGCTAGATAGGGAGAGAGGAAGGGAGAAGGGAACAACACGAGCAAGCCCCCACTGTGATTTTTGTTTTGTTTAAAACCAAAAGAACGATAGTTTTGTTCCTCGATTTCTCTCTCATCTCTCTTGTCAGAAGAGAGGAAACTACCCAAAGAGATGGATCGAGTTAGGCCACTTAATTAATGCCCTCATGGTCATGGGCTCTATGTACTGATTCACATAACCCTAGTGCTGGGTATTTAATGCTCGTACACAAGGACACTTCTAATATATTACATTTTAAATTATATCTTATATATTAAATAACTGTTTAGATATAATCTTCTCAATGATTTATATCTAATTTTTTTATATTTTATTATCAATACTACCATTTTAACCTTGTAGCTTGTTTATAGCATAGCTACTGTTTTAATCTTAGTAATATGGTTACGAGCCACGTAGGATCACTCAAGAATTAATTTGTATCGATTACATCGTTAAGAGCCGTACTTAGATTAAGAGACAGCTTCCCTCTCTCTCGTTCATAATTACTCGGCCACATAAACTTTTTGTCTAGGTGGCATGGACTAAGAGACGACTGAGGTGGAGCATTGAGATTACCCTAAGCAAGCGTAACGGCGACTCCATTTTGAGATTTAAAAGAAATTGGGTACAAAAATTAAAGACGTGGGTGCAATGTTAATACTATTTTTTAATTATTTCTATCCATCTCTTTTCTTTCAAAGACAATAAATATTAGTACTAGTAGTATTACTTTTATAAATAATTTATCTCTTTTTTATTACATTGATAAATAATAAAATATAAACTAAATGAATAAAACTACATACAAAATATAGAAAAATAAATATTTTGAAGAAAAATAAAGACTAAAATAGCAATCTATTTTCAAACGAAAGGAGTATCAAATTATGTCGTCGGAAGCTATCAATGCCTCATGGTCAGTTTCGCCCGATCACAACTCACAAGGTCAAAACGGCATGACTAATTGACTAAGCGGAGTTTCTTTTCCCACTAAGAAAACGTTGCATTACCAAACGCTATCTTAGTACTGTCCAAAGAACTTGCCTGCTATTATTAGAAACTAACACAATCACATAATACATTTTTACTATTATTAGAAACTAATTAACACAATCACATATTAGTAGTAGTTTAACATTAGGAACGATTAGCATTTCTCAACTGATTGTAACAGTTAAACTATATATCCAGCTTAGGCACCAAATATAGTGGCATAAGTAACGGTTTTTAGCAGCATCAGTCATCAGACTGTAGCGGAGCATAGTGGGTTTGTCTGTATCACACAAGATGCATCATTGTGCCCTAAGAGTTGACCACAACCCCATGTCCTAATGATGAGCCCCCATGACCACCTTCCCATGCTTGGCCACACACCACTAACCAATCATCTTATGCTTCCTGGAAATGTGCAATGACAAATTGCAGGCTCTGAACCAACACATGCCATGCAGTAGCAGCACCACCAGCAATCAACAACCCAGATTAGGGGGGCACCATTAGTTTAACACTTTCCCTTTTGGGTCAGAGCCCCTGATTAGAGTAACAGTTATGTCCTAACTAAGCAAGGCTTACAGTATCATCCACACATGGGTACAGGATGTCATCTCAAAGATTCTTATCATTGGCCAATTTGCATGATGATTTGAGATAGCACCTACTGCATCACCTTGGGGTGTGCAAAGATATATTACTGTCCTCAGGCCCACTTAACCCAACCTTGGATCCTGCAACTTTTCTTCTTTGTTTGCTTGTGTATCTGAATGAAACAGTGATGAGTGTGCATGCCTAGTGACTGACTAGTCAGTGGTGGTGTTCTCTAACTGCACAACATTCCCCTGCCTAGAAAGAAAATTGCCAAGTCTTTCTTTAACAACACATGCAAAGCTGCACTTAGGATTAGGGCACACATGATGGAATCACGGTTGGGACTAAATTATCACCTTCACACCTTGGACTTGGAGGAATAAGATTCCCTTTCCGCTGTGGGGAGAAAGGTCCTAATCACTTCTTTTGGTGGTGAATATTATAAAGTGTGCTAAGCATGCAAAGAGCATACAGTGATGATCTTTAAGGTACAGCAAACAATACACCCTACTTTTCTTCTATCAACCGAATGTCCCCCCTAGATCATGAGGAATGTTCATCTTAGATATGGTCTTTGGAACAATATAAGGCTGGATCATCCAAGAATATCTCTCTAGCTCAAGGGGAAAAAGATTAAAGATGCTTGGATCCTTAGCTTTTCTTGTCTTGATTTATTTTGCTCTCTTTTTTTTATTTCCTTGTTATTTTTCCTCATCTTTGCATATATGTACCCATCACTTTATTCTTCACTAGCTAGTTGCTTTATCCTGACTTAAACTTCATTGCAAGAGCCTTTTGACAACCTCCTTTTTGTGCGTTCATTTGCTCATCTTAACGTTATTTTCTATTGTTATTGCAGTGTTGGTGAAAAGAGACAGCAATATGTGTGGGCTCTTATATGCTGAGAATATTCAGAACATTTTATTTTCATTTCTTTCTGCTGGGAGTGCCAACTGTCAAGCTTGCTGACTTATGCCGTGTTGGGTTTTGGTCAAACATGGGCTGGGTTGAGCCTAGGTTGGGCTTATAATAGGTTATAGTAGACCCAGTTTTGGACTGCATAGGCTTGGCCTCAGCAAGGCTCGAGTTGGGACAAACTTGATGTTAGATTGTAAGTTGTACCCTTTAATTCCTGGTTTTCTTTTTGTGAAATAACAATAAAAAGAAGCAGAATCGGGTTACCCCAACTATAATGCTAAGCACCATACGTCGAGCGGGAACTGAATGCTGGTGGGCAGTGGGACAGCACACCGACCTCACACGCTGGGCACGCCCAGTCCTCAAAAGAAACAGAATCAGGTTACCCTGGTTATAGTGCTGAGCACCATGCATCGAGTGGGACTCAAACACTGGTGGGCAGAGAGACAACACGTTGACCTCACCAACTGGGTAATGCCTCGTCCTCTTGTATTAAGCTAGATGATTACACCACAAGGAATGACATTTAAGTATTTAAATAACTAAAAATCTCTAAGCTACACGTGCCAAACAACACATAGGGAGAAGGCATGAGAATAGCAAAAAACGTGGCAGCCATGGAGAACTCTCGGAACCACCACCACAGGAGGACATTATTGTTGCCATGCTACAGGCCGCCAAAGATGAAGAATAGGGCCGGCATGAACCCAAGCGTCAACAAGGAAGACGCACTGATTTGCCTTTTGTGGCTCACTTTGAGGAGTAGGAGGAAGGAGAACTGCTTGCCGAAACTCATCCATCGGGGAGGAAGATGAAATGATAGCTGCCACAAACTTAGATTGTCGCACACCTATGGTGGTCGAGTCCAATGGGTGGACCTCCTTGTAGGGAGATTATGGACCTTCACAGGAGGCGTAGCTGGCAAGAGGAAGTTGCATCGGCTGACCTTGATGCACTTTATTGCTGGCAAGCTTAGATGTGGTAGAGGGTCATCGGATTGAAGATTGAGACTCACTGGCTCTAGGAATCCAACAAGAAAACATGTGCCGGTGATGATTTGGGCCCGTGTATGGCTAGATAAGGTAAAAGCTAAAGCTCTTAATGCCAAGAAGCTATAAATTTTTTGATCCACTGCCCCGGCATCGGAAGGGAAGGACAAAGCAAACATATGGAAAAAGGAGCAAAGAGGGAAGAGAACCAAATCTTCACCATGGATATGGAGAGGGAGGAAGGAGGAATCTCAAACCTAGAAGATGAAGGATATAACCACCCCCTACTAGGCTAGGCACTTAACTGACGAGGATCAAGAATGTAAAAGGGAGGGAAGAGCCCCATACCGACGAGGATATGAGAAGGCCAAATTATTGGGGATGGAGCTTACTCGATGTTGGAAACCAACTCTGACTGACATAGGAACCAAAGAGGATGTCAAAGGAAACCATCGCTAGGAGGACCCATCGCGATTTTGTGGGACTAGTGGCGACAACAAGCTCAAGAAGTTGCATGGTGGTAGCAGAGGCTCTAAAGAAACTTTTGTCACTACTATAGAAACCCACATCTACGATCCACATCAACGACGAGTATCCTTGTTCCATCAATGAAACTCAGTGTCAATGACGGGCCAGAGGAAGAATCCATTGTTGATAAATTCACTAGGTGCCCGTGGGCCTTTCCTGCCGAAACTGGCAATGACGGACCAGAAGTAAAACCCGTCGTTGATGACTCTTAATGATGGCCTACTTCGAGGCTGTGGTTGATGACTGTGATCTTCAATGACGGGCAGCTAGGCCACCCATCAGTGAGAGTCATTAATGACAGCCGTCATTTCGACCTATCATTGGGATGCTCCTCGGAAGTTGCGCGGTGGAGGAGATGGAGCACTACCCATATAGCCACAAGATCTGCAACCCCTCCATACAACCTCGCACTCTCTCATCTTCCTCTTCCTTCCCCCAAAAGCCAGCCGCTCTCTTGTTGGAAATATGCCCTAGAGGCAATAATAAAGTTGTTATTATTCTATTTTCATGTTCATGATTAAGTTTATGTTCTATGCTAGAATTGCATTGGTTCTTGGATATGAGATTCAGAGGAAAACCTAATTGCATGTGTGGAATAATAAATACCATTCAGATCCCGAGTCAGGCCTCTGGACTAGCTCATGTATTGTTGATGGTCTTGTTTTCCTGATCATGGGCATTGTTAATGTAACAAGGATGCCAACAATAATGGGAACACATTGTTAGGATAACAATGGTGTTGGATAGACCCTCTTATGAGATACTGCGAGATCACTTCGTCAATATGTTGTCAGTATCTTCTCATTATGTGTTAACGTTTACTTGCGTCCTTAGACCATGAGAATATCGTAGATCCGGATACCTGATGGTTGCTTTGGGGTCATCAAACGTTATTCCGTAACTGGGTAATTATAAAGGTGACTTTCAGGTACACCAAAAAGTATATCGTGGTTCAAGATATGTCAAGACTGGGATTTGCCCATCCGGCGATGGAGAGATACATTCTGGGCCCACTCGGTATTACGGTGTCCAACATCGCCTGGCCAGGTATTGTGACTAAAGGGTTAGTCACGGGGACAACGGAATACGGAAACGAGAAAAGAGTACAAACCGGTAACGAGGATAACTAGGTATAGTGATCAAGGAGTTAATCACAGGGATACCATAAAAGTCTCGTCTCGGGTTGTGTAATGTATCGTGAGGCAAAAGGATGATATGCGGTAATACGAGGTTCGCTCGATAAAGATCTTCGATGATATGTGGGAGTCGTTATGGGTGTCCAGATCCCGCTGACGATTATTGACCGGAAGGTGTTCCGGACATGTCCACATATACTCGAACCTATAGGGTCACACGCTTAACGTTTTAGCGATATTTAGGAATGCTACGATTTATGGAGAACGAGAGAGAAGGGTTCCGAAAGTATTTCGAATGATCTCGAAAGTGTTCCGGGAGGTCCCGGATGGTTCCGGTGATGTCCGGAAGTGTTCCGAAAAGTATCGGAAGGTTCTAGAAGGTTCTGGAAGGTTCTAGAAGGTTCTAGAAGGTTCCAGAAGGTCTAGAAGGTTCTGGTGGAGTTGGACTCCAACTCCATCAGGGAGTTCCTGCTGGAGTAGAACTCCACCTTCCCAGGGAGAGCTGCCCACCCCCTTTAAATAGAGGGGCAGGGCACCTCAAAGGGCATCCCAAGCAGCCCCAAAGACAGCCCTAGCCCCTTGGCTGAAACCCTAGGCAGCCGCCACCTCTAGATTGGTCGCAGCCTCCTCTTCCTCTCTCTTCTAGATTGGATCTAGTTCAGCTGCCGGCGCGCTGCTGCTTCTCCTTCTCGTAGATCCCCGCTGTTCTTGTGTGCTGGTCCACACATTACCGCGGTATCGCTGATCTGGTACGCGTGGATACCTCGGAGACGTCGTACACTTCGGCGTTCGATCGGGCGAACTATTCGCGAGGAGATCACTCTCGCGGCTGGGAGGTATAACCTAGCTGCGGGAGTCTGCAGACTTCATCGACATCGTCAACTTCTTCGCTGCATTGACGTGATCGGAGAAGGTATGATATCGTTGCCTGCACCTCGATAGTGTTTCTTGGTTTGGTTCGTGCGCGAAAAAATTTTGTTTTACGTAGCGCGTTCCCCAACACGTCGCGTACTTGCTGGTGACTTCCATGAGTCGGCCCATGGTCTGGATGTTAGACCGGGCCAACTTGTGCTTTAGGAGCTCATATTTAACTCCCTGGGAAAAGGCCTAGATGGCCTGCATCTCGGTGACGTCTTCAATGGAGTTGCGCAGTCGAGTCCAGCGCTGGATGTAGTCATGGACCGACTCCCCCTTCTTCTGGACGCAAAGCCACAGGTCTTGCGCATTCCCGGGGCGCTTGTACGTGCCCTCAAAGTTTTTGACGAAGGCCTCTTGGAGGTCCCTCCAGTCATAGATGCTGTCTTCGGGCAAGCTGTTAAGCCATGCCCGAGCCGACCCTTCAAGCATCAGGGGTAGGCTTCAGAGGGCGACACGCTCGTTGCCTCCTCCAATATTGCACGCGACCAAGTAGTCGGCAAGCCAAGTTTCCGGCTTGGCAGTGCCATCATACTTGTCGACACCACTGGCGATCCGGAACCGGTCCGGAAACGGCTCAGACCGAATCCGCCTGCTAAAACACAGTGGACCGGTAGAGGCGGAGCCACCCGGCAGATTGACTTCGTCGCCATGACGCTCAGCCCGCAACCTGGCCACCCGTCGTCCCTCGATGTCATCACGAGCGTCACGGGCATCGTGTGCCCGGGCTCGGAGGGAGCCGACCTGATGTCGCTCCGCCTGGAGTCGGTTGATCTCCTGGCGAGCGTCAGGACGCCGATTCGTGGATCGACTCGGCTGTGACGAGCCCACAGTGATGGGGCGACTCGAAGCTGCTGAAGGCCGGCTTCGCGTGGCTCCGGAGGCCAGTCGGTTGCTGACTGACCCGGTCTCGTTCTGCTGCTCCACCGCCGTCTTCATCAGGGTGACGACTCGGCGGTGGATCTCTGCTACGGGACCATCCACTGGGGGCGGCAGCGAGTCGGCCAAAGCGGCAGCTGCGAAGAGATTTTGGGCCGGTGTTTGATAGATAGGGACACCGTCCTGCTCTCGCCCGAAGAGAGGGGTCCGAACGACTCGGTTCCCCCGGGCGGTTGAAGAAGTACGCCGGTTCGCGCGCCCGCGTGAACCGTGGGGCTCATCTTGTTGCCGTTCTCGCTGCTGCTTTCTCCTGATCGAGACGCTCTCGTTCAGCAAGGATGGCTCGCCGAGACGCCTCTAAGGCCCTCTTGGCTTCCGATTGCCCGTCGATGGGCGTGAGCAGGTGCTCGTTCGCCGCCCTGGCAGCCGCGGCCGACGTGCCCGCGTCGTTCGTCGTGCCGGGCCCGACCACATATACCTCAGCCGAGGCGGTTTGGCTGTGCGAACTCTCGTCCCCGTCGGATTCGGAATCCAAGACGGGGAGGAGGGATTCGGCGCCCACCATGGCAACGAACTGGGAACGCCTCATGCCTTTGCCTGGAGCGGAAGGAGATCCGAGCTGGTACTCAGGCTCCGATTCCACCGTGGAACGGGGAAGCGGATCCTGGAGGTTCAGTTGGCCGAAGATGTCGGCCACAAAACGAAGGCTTTCAAAGAGGAACTCCGTGCCTTCGGGGTGCGCGGCGAACGGCGCGTTGCCGGCAATCAGCTTGCCGCCGGTTGTGGGAGAGGATCCCGCCTGGATCATGGCTCCAACACGCGCTTCCCCTACCTGGCGCGCCAACTGTCGCGGGGATTTCGCGGCAATATACATTTCTAGTAGGTTTTGGGGAGCGCACGAGGAAGATTCAAGCGGGTTCACACAAGAGGTTTTTACCCAGGTTCAGGCCCTCCAATGGCGGAGGTAATACCCTACTCCTGCTGATTGTATTGCTAGCCTTGTGTGAGAAAGATTACAGGAGGTTGAAGATGATGCCTAGCCTTTAGTCTATGGAAAAAAACTCTTTTCCCCTTTGCATGGGGTTCTTTGCCTTATATAGGCTGTACGTGTGCCGACTCGGTCAGTCGACCGTGCTACAGTAACCGCACAATTTAATTGACACATTCATTCTGCGTAACCGTCCGAGTAACGCCAGTCTTCATGTTGGGCGAAACGCATGCCTTGATGAGGTTGTAACGCCTTCCTTGATGGCACCCGGACGTTGCATCCGTGTGGGCCTTACTTGGGCCTTCGTCCGAGTGGGCCTCCATGGAACTCCCCGAGCGCGTTGGGCCGACTCGCCGTGCTGGGCCTAGCCGGATGGGTTCCCCCCGTCACCACCTGTGTAGAAGTACGTAAATCTTCGGTCAATGTACATCATAAACCGACCTTGCGAGAAAATGAGAGAACTCAGGATGTTCCCAACCATAGCCTCTCATCTAAACCCAATTATTATTAGTCAAGCTCTTTAATTTCTTCCCAGTAGTCTACCACTATCACTATATGTGATTCACTTACACTTACCCTGATTCGTCGGACCATCTGAAGAATCATAACTTGACAAATCTAAGCATGACTAAGCATAAGATAATAAGATAGAACCACGGGTTGGCAGAAACTAGACCAACATGTAATCATGCTAAGTTGGAAGTGATTGACATGATATTAGGTTACAAGGCAAGATCATGCACATGATAGGATTATAGCTAACTACTGGCAAAGTAGTATTTGATCGCATGCAAGAACCAAGTTGAACATAAATAGTAAATGTGGAAATATTAGGATTATCAACATGGTCAAATGAGGGACTACTTGCCTTGCTGCTCGGAAGTGGGGTACTGCTCATAGTCGTGGTCACTTACTTCATGACCTTCCGGCTCTACCATGAAGAAGCAAAAACACCAAAAAAGTAATAATGATAATTACTACTTCTTCATTAGCATGATTATGACACTAAATGCATAACAATGCTTAGTACTGCTAGAATGAAGACTAATGCAAGTGAAATCTAGTTAATCAGAGCTCAAATGCTTACGATATAGCATTCGGAAGAATCTCCAACGAAAGTGACATAACTAGATTCACCTTTTTAGTCATTTTGATTTGTCCTATCATGGAAACATGCATGAACATAGCTTAGATAGGTACTATTCATTTTTCTAAATATTTTTGTATTTTATTCATATTTTTCTGATTTAATATGAATTAGTTATAAATTATCTAAGATTAAACCATTTAAAAAGGCTTTTTGTAAATCTAGTAATTTAGTTTCTGATTTAGAAAATAACATAGAATACTTTGAATACTCAGTATGACTTAGCCACAGTCAGTGACACGTGAAGCGAGGAGTCAAAGGAGACCAAGCCATCTTTGATTGGTCAAACTGGCCACTGAGTCCACATGTCAGTGACTCATCTTCACTTAAGTGATTTAACTACATGTTAATTAAACCAGGCCCGCATGTCAGACATCGGGGTTAAGTTACTAGTTTAAAAGATTTAAAGGGTAGATCCCGAGTGTCAGTGACTGATTAGTGGTTAAACTTGTTGGCTTAATGGTTTAATCGTTCCGACAAGGCGACCCCACTGGTCAGTGACTCCACTTGTGGTTAAACGCTGGTGAGCGTGTGCAAGAGCTCTAACAAGAGCCGATCTCGTGCTACAGTGCGCATGAGGATGCGTCATGTGTGTGTTTCGTTCCCCGGTTGACACCGCGTCCGAGGGTACCAGTGCAGAGCCCTAGGGTCACTGAAGCATCGTCGGCGATGACTCGAGGTGGAGGCTGATGGTGGTGCTCGGCGTGAAGGCCTTCAAAGGATGCACGCTGGTAAAATAACATTCACAAAAGGATCAAGAGCTCACCACGAACTCAATGGAGGCCTTGGTGATGTCGAAGGAGGTCGGAGTAGCGCCAACGAACGATGATGGCAGACGACAACTGGAGTTGATCAAGAAGAGAAGGGATTCCATGATTCTGGGAACTTTGGTCCATTTCTTAGTTGGAAGGTTCCTTACAACGTCGCAAAGCATCTTGGCAAGGTGGTGCACGACGGGTCGATCATTGACCATGGTGGCATAGTTCGACGACAGTCGTGAGGCTTCAAGCGTCGCTCGTGTTCTGATAAACAGAGAGAACGAGAGAGGAAGATACTTGCATAATAAGATAAAGGGAGGAGAGAATTATCCATTACGTGGTTAAATCGTGGAATGGATAACCTTGTGGACGATGACAGTGAAAGGGGCGAACGGTGGCGATTTGGTCTGAGGAGCCATTCGTCGCCCTCAGCACAAGAACCACAGCACCGATGGTCTAGGAAGGCTCAAAGCGTCATTGGGAACCTGCTGGCACACTAGCATGAGCTGAGGTGGCCGGTTGCACTGGCAAGGGAGATGGCGCGCACGGCGTCAACGCGCGACACATAGTTGCCATTGAGGGCGAAGGACCTAACAGGCGGGTCCCGCCTATCAGCGTATCTTCTCTAGTGGGTGCGTGTAGGCGCGCACGGGTGCACCTCCGTTGGGCTGATTTCAACCCAGTCAGTGGTTTAGTTTATATATTCCTTTTCATTTTTTTCCTTTTGAACTTTGTTTAAACAAACCAAAATTGGTTCAAATATTCTATAAAATTTTACAGAATCTCCTGGGAATATTTAGAACAAAGTAAAAACATTTTCAGCGCCACTTTATTAACTATTTTCTTCAATTAATATTTCATATCAATTTTGACCCCTTTTTGGGTTTGAGCTAGAAGTATATTATAAATTTATCCCAAAAATATTTAGGGGCTCATAAATATTATATTGAACTTATATATAGATTTTGAAGAGATTCTAACATTGAAAAATTGCTATACTTAATAGATCTTTGAACTGCCCTTTTTATTGATTTAGGGGTTTATATATTGTTTGATATTTTAAATGCCACCATTATTCCTATAAATGTTTAGGATCCATCCTTTAATATAGAAAGACAATCAAGATCCATTCAAGAAATGTTGAAGGACATCTATTAATGTCTACGGCTTTATGTGACATTTTTATCACTTCTTGAGGTTCTAAATTCTCCTTAATTTTATTTTAACATAAATGGTGTCATGAGATGCTCATGATGCACAAAAAAAATTATTATATTTTTAGCCTATATAGGGATGTTACAATTAGCCTCACTGTTATTATTTACATCACAGACGATTCAACTTGAAAAACCGACTAAGATATCCACTATTCCTAGTCTATTCACATAAGTGAACTGTTTGAGATAACGCATTATCTCACAGTTCATTTACTAGAGTCGTCTGATATAATGTCTAATGTCTCAGAAGGTTCTTTCATTCGAGCCATCTGAGATAAGATGGTCTTGATACCCATCAGAGATGTCATTTGTTATCACTGACCTTTGTTTACAGACCCTTCGATAAATCGTTAGAGATGTGCTTTTTTAGTCGGTTGAGATGTGTTGTTCTATAGTAGTGTTAGTTACTATAGTAAGTCACGGAGATGTAAGTCCTACTAATTGTCATTGACACTTGCCGTGGAATTACGGTGGAAAGAGAAGAGAGAGGGGAGGTGGCAGCCAGGTTGGCAAAATCTAGTGATGTGGCAACCTATGTGGCAATATCACCATCCACGTCACCAAAACCATTTAGTAAAACCGGTTAACGAGATAAATTGATCTAGTATTTGTAGTTTAGGGAGATTATGTTAGCATGATCAATAGTTTATAAGTGAGTAAAGTGAACATTTTCCTTTCCAGCTTTCTTTCGTGGAGCTTTGACCACTGATCAGCATGTATGTGCATGCTGGCAGTGGCAAAGCCAACAATCTGGCGAGGTTTGGCGCATGTCATACCTGTCAATACGTATATACTGTATTTTGAGTGCCAATACTTAACTTTTGGATTTCAGTTGTATTTGCTAAATATAAACTCCACCACACCTCAAAATTATTCCTGCTTCCGCCACTGCATGCTGGTATACATTATTCACGCACGTTGAACATGATAAGCTGCTCATAATTGACATCAGTGTCCCTAGCTTCCAAAAATACAAATTGACAGCAATGATGAGCAGTGGAGCTTGAGCAGGCTAAGTTGTGTACGAGAAGCCATCCAGCGGAGCAATGGGGTCAAACTGCAGCACTTCTGCCTATATACTTATTGTAGATCTAACTAAACAAATTTGCTAAAGGGGCCGCAGTCCACATTGACCCAAGTGATCCTCCGCCTGATTGACAGCACTTATTTTATTTCGAACAAAGGAGGTGCCTCTAATGCACTCACCGTGGTCGATCGTACCGTCACATTCACACTATTTCGGAAAAAAAACATCTCTATTATTAATGGAAGTGTTAAACAGTATTACTGTAACGATTCAAAATTTTCGCTGGGCCTTTTTCTTTTCTTTCTCTTGGCCCAACTCCGAAATCCCGATCCACTCAGCCCACCATCTCCTCCGCCTTCTCCACCCCGTCGCCGTTCTCTCGCCGCCGCCCCTGATCTGCTCCGACGCAACCCCGGCGACCCTCGGGTCTCGTTCCACCACCGAAGAACACCTCCCGAAGCGCCTTTCCACGCGTCGCCCCTCCCCATCGTTCGCCCCGCCACCTCGCCCTCCTCTACAACGCCGCCGTCGCATCACGCCGGCCACGCCAACCGTCGAGCTCCGCTCCGTACCTGACGCCGCAGCAACCGAGGCCAACGGAGTCTTCCCGACGAGCCCGCCTGGCACCTTCTCCGGCCATCCATCCCTTTCCCCCCGGCTATAAATAGGGCAATGCCCTCTCCCGCAAGCCCCCTTTTTCTCCTCATTCGCACGTCGAGCACCCCTCCACACGCACAAGCCTCCCATCGCCTTCCCGAGCACCTCGGCCACCTCCCCGTCCTCCCCGAGCGCCGGCGACCTCGCCATTTTCTTCCCCGTCACCGGCGAGGTAAAGCCCGAGCTCACCCTCCCGCCGCCACCTCTCTTCCCCACGGCAAGCCCTCCCAATCTCCTCAAAAATGGAACCTCTAGCTCCTTTAGGTGCTTCCCGACCCTCCAATTCCGGCCGGCAGCCCTCACCGGCGACCAATTGCCCCCTCCGTCGCCGGCGGCCGCCCCTCCTCTGTTCCTCTGCCCTAACCCCCAAATCGGGCCATCGGCTCGATTTCAAATCGAGCCGAGCCGATCCCTGAGCCGAGCCCCGAGCCGATCACCCCCGAACGGCTCGAGCCTAAGCCAAGCCACTCGGCTTCCCCCTCCCAGGCCAGCTCGGCTACCAAATGGGCCGGCCCAATTCCCTCTCGGGCCAAGCCCATTAGCCAAAAGAAATTCTTTTTCTTTTTCTTTTCTTTTTTTTGCAGGCCCAAATCCAACCCAACCCGAGTTCAGCCCAAACCCTAACTCGTATCCAATCCGACCCAAGCCCAATCCAACCCAACCCGAGGACCCTAATGGGCCCTATATCGTTTAGCGGGCCGGGCCCGGCCCATTGGGCCCAAAACCCTAAAAACACTATTATATACCATTTTAATCGTTTCGACGCCACGATTCCAAATTCCCACACTATAAATCCAAATTCCTACTTTTTAACACCCAAAACCTGCAAATACCCTTTATGCCACTCACATCCCAAATCCTTTGTTTAAAACCCTAATCCGTACCTACATTCCCTTTTATCCTTTTAATACCTTGGTTCCAACCTCCCAAACACCCCACCTCTTATTTTTAGTATTATTTATCTATTTAATTTACATTTTGCTCCCAGCTCGCATTCGTCGAGCCCGGACATCTGAATAATTGTCTGTTTGGATCTTTTTGCAATTAGGGAACGATAGTGGGGATCTAGCGCTAGACAAGGACGCCGAAGGTGAAGGACTTCCAGAAGAACCCGAACCAGTAGACCTCGGTGCAGGAGGCAAGTCACTTTCCTTGTTCATGTTGAACCCACATGCCATTTTATTTATAGTATTAATAGTTTAGTTACTATTTTCTGCACATTAATTTCTTATTACGTTATCTTTGAATGACATGATTACTTAGTTACTACCTACCACCCTCACGGCCCAGTTAACTTTTGTTGGCCATATTCACCTCGAAAACTATAGAGTAGAAATAAGTTACAGAAATTCCCTGACATGAGCTAAGGGATAAGTAGTTTTCAAGAAACAAATAACCCTAGTATAAGTCTAGTATAGATACACTAAAAAGAGGACTTGACAACAAAGGGAGATAAGGAAGATGGGACCCTCATGTATTGAGTATGCCCCATATATCACTCATGGAGTAAGGACAGTCAAGAGGACTACCCTACTTAGGGCAGTTATAAAGTAAAATTCTTGTGCTTGGTGGTAAACATAGAATCCGCTCAACCACATGTTTAACATGTTTAACGTGTTAAACCTGGCTTAGAAAGTCTGCTCTATCCACTGAACAACTACAGACCAGCTTGCCATTCCAATTGTTTGGAAGGCCTGCAGTAGCAAAGAAAGTGATAGACCATGTATTGGACAATCACAACTGGAACCCACCCAACTCCTGGATTGCGAAGTTGGCACTGGCCCGTCGACTCCCAGGAGGAAGGTGATATAGTGTTCTTGGGTAGAAACTTCAGAAGATAGAGCAGATAAAAAGTCTTGTTATCTTACCTTAGTCGACACACCACCGCGAGTGTGTAATTCTCGAATGACTATTGGAGGTATAGATATCATGTGGGTAAAGCTGAGCAACTCTGCAGAGTCATGACTAAAAGTATTCGAATACACCGTGCTTCCGGCTAATGACGCTATGTTTAGAATTAGCCCCCGATGTAAAGCACAAGTGGAACTTGTTGGCGTTTATTCAATTCCAACGTCAATTCGTCAAAATCATTAGGACAGAAAGAATTACTAACAAATATTTTAAGTAAGAAGGATTTGATACTATTAAGGTGAAGTTAGGATCATGCATCCACCAGAAATTAAACTACATAACTCCCCTTGTGAAATCCCGAGCATGTAAATATTTAGTAAATATTCCCAACTGTGACTTGCTGAGTACTCCGTGTACTCATTACTGCATCTACCCCCACAGATACATCAGAAGAAGATCAATATCGAGACGAAGAACAATTTGATGGTGATGAATATGAATTTTAGGTTTTATCCGCGCTCAAGGCGCCTGTGGTAGAAGTTCCTTTTGTAATGTATGTTTTGGGCTCACACGCCTCAGTCTAATGTAAGATAAACCACTGCTAAACTTATTTTACCGTTCTGTAATATATTTTGGATGTTTATCGATATGCTGGTAATGTATCAACTCTGTGACCTGTGACTGAGAAACATCCTGGGCAGTCGCGGGCGACACATAGCGACCCTGAATTTTGGGGTCGTTACAAATACCATATATTATATTCGATCCAATATTCCACACGGTATGGTGTATAGGATATGTGGTCGATAATTAGAGTGAATTCCGACGAAGACCATGTATTTGCAAAAAGATGACATGTTGCACCATATTTAGAAGTATTATCATATTGCACCATATTTAGCAATGAGAAATCCCACAAACTAACATGTCAAACCACATTGAAATCATGACTTCGAGTATAAAATCTGGTGTAGTGCGGTGAAATTTTAGAATCCGATTTAACTTGTTATTTGTAGGAAATACATGTCCATGTACGCACATTCGAATTTAGTCATATGATTAGCATGCTGCAGATGGATCACACTTTGTAAAAGAAAGCCATATTAGAGAATTGTAAGTCTGTAATCCCAACTCTTTCCGTCTAATGTTCGGGTGGACGTCTCACTTGAACGGCTACCTCTCTCCACGGCTATCACGGTTAGATCCATCATCATGCGGCCAAGGTGACAATGACTTGGTACGCTGGATCCAGCCGAGGTGACCAATATGGTTCGGCCGCGGGCGATGTCCTAGGAAGTGTCCGGGAGCATGCCATCCATCTCTAGGACGCTGAAAGTACCTCACATGGATCCCTTGCCATCCGAAACGACACCATCACTGCCTCTCTCACCGCCGGGCATGAGAATTTTTTGATTTTGCCATCTTATATTCTTTCGTTACGAACATAGGTAGATGATGTTGCATATATGTAATGATTTTGTTTCCTAGATTCTAGTTATGATAGTGTTTCAGTTTTATTCTCGTTTGAGTTGTATGATGTTGTAATCACGCAATACATTTGTTTCCATGATTGTTAGAAATAATGGTTGCACAAGTGCATGAATGATGTTGTAATGACGCTAAAAAATTGTTTCAATCATATAATGGTTTTGTTGCAACACCTTTCCGATTTTGTTGTATGTCTCAACCTTATTTATTTTCATGAAATTATATTTATTGAGTTTGTTTCTATTGTACAATGAATTCATTGTAACACCTTGCCAATACAATAACTATATTATGAGTTTGTTTTCTAAAATTTTGGGATTAGTTTTCTTAAGATTCAGATCTACGTCGTAAGTTGTATGCATGTATGTTGTTGTTGTATTAATTTAATAAATTTTTTGTATATATTTCACCTAAATATTTCTGTCTAATAGCAAAAGTGTTTTTTACAGAAACCTATATGATCAGGCATCTGATATCTAGTCGTCCCCGACTATATACTCTACCACGTGACACACGTACGGGAATTAATTTCTCAAATTAGTTAGAAACAAAGAGTACTTCTACGAAAACAGGAACCATTGACTTGATAAAACATAAGCATAAAAACCCACGGGAAGGTATAAGACCACATGTCACATGTGACATGGCTATATAAGTATAGCTAAGTCGTCCACATCAGGTGACCTCGAATTTTAATCGATCGACGATTTAGTCCAACCTATCATTGCGTGCTACCTACCCGGCCCGGCTGCCCCAATTATTGTCCTTGCATGAATCCATGTCTTAAGAATGGAGAATCCTTGTACTACTAATTTCTTGTCTAATTCCTTGCCTGGTTGCTAGCTACCTGCGTAGATTCCTGTTCGTGCGTGGTCTCTGATCGGCAGCTTCGAAAGACTCAAATACCATAATCTATCTCAATACTAAACGAAGCCTTAGTCACATAGTGAAAACACCCCAACTAGTATTGGGCCTTTCTGTGCGCGTGCGAGTTGGACGGGTGAGGTTCACCTGCTCGTACATCAGGATTTTATCTGGATTCTTTTTGCCAAAACGGTCCTTCAAGCAAGCCAGACCGGACAAGGCGCGGCTTCTGTTTTTCTCGATCAAACCGTCGGTCTGGTCCGGTTTTTTAAAATTATAGATGCAGGGTGGCTCCAATGGGTTTCATATACATTTCGATTTATACTTTGCTCAAAATAATACTATACGAATCCTTAAAACAGAAAACAAATTGCACACAAGATCTCTCTAGACTTGGACACAACTATCAGTCAAACCCTTCCCCTCTTCCCTTTCTCTATTCCCAAATGTGAAATGGTCATGTAAGGACCATTTTGCTTCGCCCTCTAGTCTGAGGCGAGACTTTGTGACGTTTTCCCTACCCCTATCCTCGCTACCACATGTCATGGCCTTCCGTATGACCAGAGATCACCATAAATCACCTGTTCAACCTATTCAACCGATTTCACTGTGAATTGTTGCTAATCGATGTTTATCGCCATCTTTCACCCCCTCCCCCTCCCTCGTCCTCGTTGCGGCTCATGGACATCGGAATCCTATCGTGGCCACTGTCAGGATTGCCACCGCAAGACAGATGATCGCCGTTGACCTTGTGTGCTCGGTTGCCGATGTCGTTGTCGTCTTCTTCATGCTTGAAACTGTCGTCGTCGTCTTTCTTAGTTGCGATCGTCTACCCAGCCACCAACATTCCCATTCATCGCCTCCACCTGTTCCCTCGTGCATGTCACTTTGCACCCCAAAAAAGAAGAAAGCAACTTGAGGCGACGAGATGCGTTGTCCTTTTCTTTTCTTGGACCACACCTCTCATCCCTAATTCCCCAAACAACCGCGACTTCCTTATAGAATCCTCACACTCCACGAGGCTTTGGACACGGAGGACACGGGCCGCGACGTATAGAATTCTAGATGACTCAAGTGAATACACTACAGAGAAGATTGCGCTTTACATCACTTACTGTTGACACACTTTACGCAAAAAAATCGCGGTGTGGGTCGGCCAGCAGGCGCCACACGAGTATACGATGTGGTCGTACGTGTAAAATTGTGAATTTCCTTTTATTGTTTCGTGAATCATATGCACACTCTTGATTGTTTTGTGATCGGCGTGTACATCCCCACCGAAGTTATACGGAGGGCAGGGCTCGTTTACTCGGAGTTTCAGTGAAAATGCGAGAAGTGATCAAAATGCTAGGGATGGTGAAATCGGAAATTACCTCGATCTCCACCCTTGTGGCCGTGTGAATCATGCATTTCATTCATGCGTTAGGCATTGTGTCATGCGTACTGCGTGTACATCCCTGTCCGGCATGTCTGGAGCACGAGCGCTCTGGAATTGCACGCATCATTTCCCATGTGTTCGTGGAGGTGGAGCACATGCAAAGGCCCAAGCCGCTAGGCGCCATGTTTTCTTTCTTTCTGAAGGAACTAGGCACCGTTTTTTCTCTGTCTTTTTAGGAATAGCGACTAGCGAAGCACCATTGTAAAGCGAGTTGCAGAACTGGACGAAAACAGAAGGGGAAAGCTGTGGGCTGACTTCTCTAGCCCATGAAACAACGCAAAGCCACAGGAATATATAGATAAAGTGATTTCGGCTTTTATACCACACGGGGTGGTGGCGCAGTTGGCTAGCGCGTAGGTCTCATAGCTAAAGCGAGTGATCCTGAGGTCGAGAGTTCGAGCCTCTCTCACCCCAAATTTTTTCCTCTGTTTCTCTTTTTCATTGGCGCTTTCACATGCATTCTCCTTTCCAGACCTTTCTAAGTTTCAAACCGTGCTCTTCGAATGTGAATACAATTCCGCCTTACCCACGAGTCGCGAATAAAGCAGCAAATGTTCTTCGGAATAAAGCAGCCATGGCCAAACCGAAAGGTAACATGAAAGTAGAATCACATCCTTCATCTCCAGACTCCAACGCGTTCGACGCCTCCCATCTCGAACAACGATGGAAGTTCTGTTGATAAAAGAATGTCCCCGCCATGCGGCCTAGCCAGCCTACCTAGTCAGACCTACGCCTACTAAGACCTTGATTGGCCTATGCACGTACGTGGACGCGGAGGGATCACGGGCAAGCAAAGCAAACACCTGTCGTTCATGGCGAGCGCGAGGCCGCCGGGGACGACGTGGTGCAGCCGCTGCGGCGCGTACCTGACCGCGCTGCCCGGGGCGCGCTCCGTCCGGTGCGCGCTCTGCCACGCCGTGACGCGAGTGGAGCGCCGGCCGCCGCACAACGGCGGGGTGCACCAGGCCGTGGGCTTCATCAAGGGCCTGTTCAACGCCTTCGGGTCCCCGTTGTCGCAGCCGCCACCCTCCTCGTCGGGCTCCATGCGTGCCGGGGACGAGAACGGGCTGCCGGCCAGCTACCCGCGCGCCCGCGGCAGCAAGAAGCGAGCGCTCCTCGTCGGCATCAGCTACGCCCGCACCAAGTACGAGCTCAGGGGCACCGTCAACGACGTCAACTGTATGGCCTACCTGCTCCGCAAGAGGTTCGGCTTCCCCAGCGACTGCATCCTTGTCCTCACACGTATGTACAAAGACTCCGTTCATCCATCCTTAAATTTGTACTCGCGATCTTCAATTTGTTGATCGTCTTGACCTGTGAAGATTGATTAATATTGTGATCGTTGATCGGCAGAGGACGAGAAGGACCCGTACAAAGTGCCGACGAGGGAAAACCTCAAGAAGGCGATGCGGTGGCTGGTGGAGGGATGCACCTCTGGGGACTCCCTGGTGTTCCATTTCTCCGGCCACGGCGTGCAGAAGCTGGACAACAACGGCGACGAGGTGGACGGCTACGACGAGGCGCTCTGCCCGATGGACTTCCAGGACAGCGGCGTGCTCCTGGATGACGAGATCAACGAGACCATCGTCCGGCCCCTCGGCCCCGGCGTCAAGCTCCACGCCATCGTCGACACCTGCCACAGCGGCACCATCCTCGACCTCCCCTACCTCTGCCGCATCTCCAGGTACAACATCTAGCTAATTTCTGATCACTAGTCACTGCCACGGCATGCGCCATTGAGCAGAGAGAAAGCTTACAAATTTTGGTGCAATTTTTCTCCAAGAACCGGATACTGGCAATGGGAGAACCACAGCCGTGAACCGGGTACGACGAAACGCACGAACGGAGGCCTCGCGATCTCGTTCAGCGGCTGCAGCGACAGCCAGACCTCGGCGGACACGATGGCGCTCGCCGGCTCCACTTCGACCGGTTCCACTTCGACCGGCGCTATGGCGCTCCCCGGCTCCACTTCGACCGGCTCCACTTCGACCGGCGCCATGACGTACAGCTTCATCAAGGCGGTGGAGTCCGAGCCGGGCACCACCTACGGCCGCCTGCTCACCGCGATGCGGGCGACCATCCGCGACAACGGCGGCGAGTTCGGCATCCCTGGGCCCATCGGCTCCTTCTTCCGCCGGGTCATTACCTTCAGCTGTGCACAGGTAATCAATGAAGCTTAACTTTGCAATTTGGATAAACAACTTAAACATGAAAGCATGCTACACCGGGATGGCGACTCGATGATCCCTTGCATCGGTTTTGCAGGAGCCTCAACTGTGCGCATCAGAAACATTTGACATCTACAGGAAGCCGTTTCTCTTGTAGTAAATCAGAAGCATATATATACGCATTTATGATTGGCACAGTTCGCAGGCGTGTACGTTCCTTGTGATATTTTTATTAGTACACTGCTACAGAACGACCCATCCGAGACGGGCTGAAACAAGTATCCCAGACGGTTGGCGGCTTCGTCTGAAATTGGTGGTATGTGATGACACAGGTCATCGCAGACGGGTGGGCTACCCGTCTGTGATAACCATTCATCCCAGACGGGTCGACTCAACCACCCGTCTGTGATAACCCTTCATCCTAGACGGGTAGTATCTCTGACCCGTCTCGGATGACTGCATCACAGACGGGTTCAACTGTTGACCTATCTGGGATGGGTGTGTACAGAGGGCATAACACTGCCTGTTTTGTGGCTAGCCTCAGGAATTGCTAACCATGCCCTCTGAAACAGCAGATATATATTGCACATAATATTCATATATTTAACACAGATACATATAGATACATTCACAGACAGTGATATACTGAAACAATCACATACTTAGACATGATATATACATTCACAATTGCTAGCTACATATATTCACAATTGGTAGCTAGAAATGAGTCACACCGTTCAGAATTGAGAGCTTGATCGCTGCCAACAATCGCATACTTCAATGTTTAAAAGAAAAGTTGCAAGAGAGTGCTAAGTACATAGAGAAAAGATAATGCTACTCTGCTAAGCCGGCACCATAGAACTCGCCATCGGGATTGATGATTTGTGTATTGATGAAGAAGGCAAAAATCTCTCGAATGCGCTTGAGTTGAGCTTCATCAGTTGTGGTATTTTTAATCTTTCATGCGTCATCTAGTTTTCGCTTAGCGAAACCCGCGATAACCTCCATGTAGTAGCAAACGTAGAATCCACATAGATTTGTCCTCTTAGGTTGTTGTTTGCACTAAAACAAGAAACAAATATACGTTAGCTAAGAAGAATCTATTATGAAGCATGTCAATATGTTATATTAACATAGTAATAGATATATATGTATCGGAAAGTCAAATTTATGTCGCAACGTGGACCCTTTGTCACTTCTCCCTCCACGAGCTTTGTAATCGATGAACGCCTGGTCAAGTACGTCGTGAATCGGCCCAAAGTCGCGTGAAGGATCTCGCGAGGAATCAACGTATATAACTTTGTTCCATTTTGGTACAAGTACGACCAAAACCCAATGGTAGCTGCATATATATAGACGTACTACCAAATCAGCTTTGTGATATATGCATAATGGTGAAATTATAAGTATTGGATGTGATGCAACACTTACCCTGGGTTGAAGGGAAATACGATGTACTCTTTATTCTTTTGGGACAATATTGCATGCTTAACATATTTCAGAATTTGCTCTTTGTTGTCTCTAATATTTCTCCAAGTCACTCTTGCCGGGTCAATGAACACGATAGGCTCCTTGTTAAGTCTGGCTTCAGTGTGCATGTATCTATGCAAAATGGGAAATCATGTCATGGCTTAATTACGTTGCATAGGTATGGAGAAAACTGATTGACTTAGAAGTCAATCAGTTACAATGTCCAGCATCTCAACAGGTTCTACTCCAGGGCGTCGAGGTTGAAGAGTTCGAATAGGTCTTCAAAGTACACGTAGAACAACCCGCCCATGTCCTGGTGGAAAATGTGTTCCTCCTTGAAAGCGACTTTGAGGCATCGTGGCATGGTTTGGCCAGGCTGTAGGTTGTTTGTCGCCGTCATATACCAATCATGCAACCTCTGACGTGCCATTGAGTTCGATATGTCCTCTGGCGTGACGAAAATTTGTCCATTCACAAATCGACGAGCCAGAGGCGCGAAAGGGAGATCATCCACTCTGTCCAGATCAAACCCAAATTCTTCCACTATCGCTAGTGCCTTCGATTTTTGGTTGCCCTTGGAAGTCTTGGGGGCACTACTACGACTCCTGCCCTTGCCTCTATTGCTAGTCCCCTTAGCATAAGTGTGCTTCACCAGTGAAGGAACTAGTCTCATCTGTAGCACCTCCTTAGTCCCTATGGAGGTAGCGGGTGCTGGCTCTGCCGGCTTGACCAGAGATGAAGCTGGGTTATCAGCCCGTTGCGCTGCCACTACTAGCTCCATCGGGGTAGGGTTAACTTCGGGTATCCTAGCTGACTCAGCGTGTGATACGCTCTGAGAGGCAGACCAGACGAGTAATTTGATGTCCCTCTTTGACCACTGGATAAAGGTGCTAACCGTCTGATGCAGCACCGTGATCTCATCATTTGGTGGCATGGCAAGTGGGAGCTCCTTGAAACCTTTAACCACGTCGTCCACATGCACCTTCTGAAAGTTTGGTGCTATGGAGCGACCATGCAGTAGAGTCCCCGCCTTCTTGGGATATGCAATCCCAAATGCAGCATCGAGGGAGACATCTCTGGCTACCCTTGCCAACAACGTGCAAGGAGTCGTCTCCTACAAAATTATTGAGTACGTACCTTGTTGATTAAGTCCAAAGTTATGTACTTGCTATTGTAAAAACCCTATAAATGACCCTTACTGAGATGGTGTCGCAGGGATATCTTTCACTTGGTTCTTCGGCGGATGCACAGCTACTCCGAATATTTTCGGGGCTCGTCAAATCTACTTTAGCGAGTGTAAGTTGAGTTTTGAACTCCTCCTTAAATGCCTCAACCTGCCTCCTGACTTCCTCCTGAATACACCTCTCCAAATCTTCTTCACCTCTCGTAGTCGTTGTTGACTGACTACGACTCCTCTTAGCAGCCTTCCTCCTCTCGTACTGCTCATCGGTCTTAGGGAATCCCTCTCTCCAGGGAACTGCAACCCCAACACCTCTTGTGCGACCTGGGTGCTCCGAGTTTCCCAACACTACGGTAAGGATGTCTTTGGTCCTAGATGATTGTGCTTCATCATCATCTAGTGACCCTTGCGAAGCTATGCACCTGCAACGATCACGCACGCAAGTTACATTACAAATGATACTCGCATGGTTCCGAAGAATTGTGTGCATAGTCAGGTATATTACCATGCGATCAACCACTTCCTGGTCAGCGGGGTTTGGAAATATAAATGAACCACTCTACGGATCTGATTTCGCACGTGCTCTGCACGAGGATGCAGTGCGGCCAACAACCACGCTGGGAAATGGAGGGGGTAAATTTTTCTCCATTGCCAATCGATCCTGCATCTCCCATTGCGCTGATGCACCTTCATATCCTGTGTTTCCAAGCCTATGCGGGTGCTTGTTTCTTGCTTGAAGGGCCTTCTGTCGTTCACTCTTAGCCACTTCTTCTGGCGTGGACTTCATCTCAATAAATCTGTTGTATACTTGCTCGTCCAAGAAGCCGTACTTCTCAAACGGGCTCTCACCCGTCCGTATGAACTTTGTTGTCAGGATGCTCTTGAACGACCTCCATGCCTTGCCCATGGTCTTCATTGCAGATGCTCTGACACGTTCTTCGTGTTCGGGTGGGATCTCGAACCACCTTTTTACTTCAGCCATTAACTCCTCCTCCTTCGCGGTGGTAATATCCTTCCAGTTCGCAATGGTTATGTTGACCCTCTCCTGCCCAAGTATCCCGCAATATGTGTGGAATTTTTTCGCTACGTCATCCAGTTTCGTCGGCACACCAGACTTTGTAGATACTTGCGTGATGACCATATGTCTATCAGGGGCCTTCGACATTGTTCGGGGCTTTCGACTTCTTTTTTGCGTATTTCGTTCATCGTTGCCCAAAGTAGGGTTCGGCAACGATGAGTGCCCCGACGAGGAATTAGAAGAAGAATTGGCATCTGACATATCTGTGTAAACTAACAAAGCAAGGCAGCATATGTTCTTTAGTATAGTAATTTGATACACATATAGCCATATGTGTGGAACTACTCTAATAGCCAAGTATAGCCATATGTGTGATTCCTTAATTTACTGAACTTGCCGCATTGTAGTAATTGTATAACAACAAAAAATGAAGAAAGAAAGGCTTAAAAGTAAGGGGCATTTACACTATGCTAGTGTCAAAAGACAGAACTATGTCACTACGTTATGATTTAAAAAATAGGGGACAAAAATGAAGTCAAGTTAGCCTTTTACAACTCTAAAAGATAAAACACAATATGTCATGACCCAAAAAGCAGGCCATGCTGATGTCATGTTAACCTTTTTATTTCTCTAAAATTAATTGATAGGGAAGCTGTTTTCTGAACAGCTCACAATGTGGGTCTTTACACAAGTTGTTCACTAACCTTCTGCCATGAATCTTAGCCAAGAAATTTGAGCCAGTCAAGAATCTAATGAGAAATATGGAACACAACAAAGTTTGTTATTTAGGTAAAACTACAGTCGTTGACTGACAACTGTAGTGATTATCACAGCAAGAAGGGCCAGAACCACCAGATTGGTCTTACATCAGTTTGTTTTACGCAAAAATTTACCTTGAGAAGGTTAACTATTAGGTACTGTCATTATTTGATTGTGCCATCTTTGTCAGGGATATAGGGAAGCAGTTCAGCAAAGGTAAAGTACCAAATACAAAGGAAAATAGGCATGATTTAACATGCTTCATAATTTAATTCCGAAGGAGGTTTCAAACATAGCAAAACCTAAAAGTGCAGATCTGTTCTGCCTGGCATTAGCAAGAACTCTATTAAAGTGCACTGATCCAAAGATGGCAAATAATGCTACGAAAAGTTCGAATGAAATTTCAAGCATTTTTAGTGACACTACATATAATTCATCCATGTTCTTCTTGTTGTAGAAATATATACTTAAATAAAAGCCTCCGACTCCGAAGGGCCAAATTCTTCAAGCTACACCATTTCAAAAACAAAATAATGCTCACGACTTACAGCCAAACATTGTGCAAGGTAAAACATAGATATGTATTGATGTACATAGTGAACATCAAATAAAAGGGGAAACTCATAGCTAGCCCATGAGCGTATAATTTTTTTTGCTTTGTACCACCGTACCACATAGCATCAGCATGTAACAAAATTGAACTGCCTATTTAGGTTTAAGCATATCTTCGAATACTTGTCTACAACTACAAAGCTAAAAACAATTGCTTTCATGCTTTGCCAAACTTTTCCTTTTCACTCTCTCTCTCTCTTTACTTTCTTCAATATCGCTTTCAGTTATATTGGATTCATTCATGCACTCATCCTTCACGTTGAATATTGAAAATGCATAGCTAGTAGTAACTTCAAAAATAACATCAGGATGATACATAGCAAATAGCAACAATAAGTTCATCAGAGGGAATAAGAAAAACCATGTTTCACATATTTAGCACAGAAGTTACAATCAAATTTATGGAATATATATTGCACATGAGCTAGGTAGGGGATTAGAGAGAGACGAAGCGTAGGGGTTACTTACCTGTGGAGGAGGCCGACGACGGGAGTGACAATTAGTTCTTCGGCGACGGCACGGTGGAGAGACGACGGCGGCGCGGGCTCGGGCAGCGGCGGCGCGGGAGGAGAATTAGGGCACAGGGGGGATTTGGAATGCGAAGCACGCGCGGGGTTCCGAAATTTTCTAAGTCCCCGCTGTATATGTAGTAAGATCATCGCAGACGGGTTAAGTGAGTTAACCGTCTGGGATGATTGTCATCCCAACCGGTTTGACTACTACTACCCGTCTGGGATGATTGTCATCACAGACGGTTTGACTACTACTACCCGTCTCGGATGATAGTCATCCCAGACGGGCATCTGTCCTGACCCGTCTGCGATGAGTCTGTACATGGACTATGTGCTACATGCATGTTGGCTAGCTTCAGGAAATGCTAGCATGCCCTCTGCAAATTTACAGCAATATATGTATACACAGCAGCATTCAAGAACAAAATATTCCAACTCAATACACTTGTCCTCAAGAAGAATAACTAAAAGGATAATAAAAGGAAACAAAAGCAAGTCATTTTGGATTGCAAGGTTCTAATCGCATCAGCTCAAGAGAATGTTTAGGGCTAGAGCTTAGAGATCTCACTAATCATTAGAGGAAGTCCATCTAGGTACTGAGTGCAAATAACAAAGAAAAGGAAGTTTTAAGAATACGGAAATAAAAATAATATCAATTATTTACAATACTTGCTTCTTCCCTTTGAAAGTGAGCCCTTCACGATGATCATTGCGGTAGTATGACCCAGCTCCCTCCATGGTTTCAGCCTTGAAACTCAAATCTCCGGAATAATTCTCAGTGAATTCGTTGTAATCATCCTCATCAACAACATTGTCGATGTAACATCCCTGTTTTATTAACCGTGTAATGTGCATCATATGCATCTCATAACATGAATTCATGAACCCGAAATTGAGCAAGTTTTTGAAAATTTTGAACTATTCGGCAAACTCCCAAATTTCCTTAAAAGATTCAAGGTGAGCTTCAAAATTTCAATCCAAACAAACGTTGAACTAAAGATATGAGAAGTATTTTCAGTGGTCTAAACGAATATTTTTGAATTGAGAAGTTGTGTTTGAATTTGGTTAAATTTGTAGCTCAAATTTTGAAGGAAATAAAAGGAAGCAGAAAACCTAAAAAAATATAAAACCCTAATTTCTAATCGGATTGGGCCCCCTTCCCGGCCCACCTTCTCTCTCCCGCACCCGGCCCGTTTTCCTCCTTCTTGGCCCAGCCCGCTACCGCCTCCCCTTTTCTTCTCCTCTAAGCTACCTTCTCCCTCATCCTTATCCCCTCACCGGCTGCCTCATCCACCCGCCGCCAGCTACCCAACCTCCCATCCGCCGCCCGGCCTTGCCCTTCCCCGCGCCGCCTTCGAGCCATCACAGAAGCCCCGGCGCCCGGTCGCTTGACGCCCCGCCACCCGCCTCGGTTCCCCGAGCCAAGCCCGAGCCCGGCCGCTCCCGCCTGCCACCGCCTCGGTGCTTCCCTGCCGCCGGCCCTTCCTCCCCTTTCCGCCGCCTCACTCCGACACCGCCCCTCCCAAGCTCCCCTTGCCGCTCCGCCGGAGCCCCGCCTCACCGGTGCCAAGTCCGCCGCCTTTGCTCCGCCTTCACCCGAAGCGCCACCGCCGGTAAGCCTTGGTCGCCGCTCCCCCGCGCCGCTTGCCGCTGGCACCGGCCAGGTGCCGAACAACCCGAGCCGGCCACCCAAGCTCCTTAATCATGGTCCTTAATGACCATAGGGTCATTATGACCCATGCTAACGCAGGCAGGGACCGATTAATTGCACCAATCAACTCCGTTACCTGCTGTTCTGACCAATTAATTGGGCTAATTAATGTGTCTGTGATTAATTCAGTACTTAATAACAATCATTAACTCCTGGACATCATTAATAACTAATCATCGGTTAATTAATGCTAACTGACTTATTAATGGTGCTAATTAACTGCTAACAGTGTATTTAATGACTTAATTAAATCTGTTCCTATTACATGTGGGTCCCAGTCGTAAGAAATAAAGAGAAAAGATAAAAGAAAACAAAAAGTCTATGGCAGTGGGCCCCACTTGTCAATGATTCAGTCAAACCTGGTCAAAGTTGACCAGTAGGGCCCACATGTCAGCCTCTGCTAATATTTGAATTAATTTAAACACTAATTTTACTGAGAAAAATACAACAAAGGGTGAAAAATGGTTTAAATCTTGTAAAATTCATAGAAAATTCATCTTTAATCAGAAAAATGCAAATAATATATCAAAATGTTCAGAAAAAGAAGATCTATTCAAAAACATCATTTTCATCCATGTTTGCATGCTAGGAATAATACAATTTGCTAAAAACTCAAATTAGGGTTTCCGATTAGCCGGAGGATTTTCGGATCGCGATATTTTATGCGTCCGGACTCTGATTAAATTGATTCCACTTGCATTAGTCCTTATTTTACACCCTCTACATCATGGCATGCATGTCATCTCATGCCGATGTTCAGCATTTAGATATTTACTGTTATACCCTTGTTTTCGGTGTTTTTGTTCTTCCTCGATAGAGCCGGAAGATCCACAGGGCGATAGTCTCGATCATGAGCACGGTTCCGTTGCAGAGCAACCAGGCAAGCAGCCCCTTTGGTCACATTGCAAAACTCCTACTATTTGCAAAGTATTAGTTGTTTTTAAATTCGTTATCACATGCGTTCAAATTCTACTTTTCCGCTAAGCAGAACCCTAATCCGGTGTGTAAAGCTCGCCTTGTCACTTAAACAACTCCACCACCATCCAACCTATCTAGAGTAGAATAGTGTATACTGTGTTAATGCTTGCTATATTACTAATGCTTAGACATGCTTAGACATGTAGAAGTCATAATTTCTTGGATGGCAGATAAATTCACACTATTGGATGGGTTACGTGGTAGGTGGGTGTTCACCGGGATAACTAATGAACTTGCTTAATCATATCTGGGTTTAGACGAGAGGCCATGGTTGGGAGCATGGTGGGTTGTCTCGTCTTCCCGTAAGGACCGGTTACCGGTGTCCCTTCGAACCAAGATTCGCGTACTTCTACACGGGTGGATCATGGGGCCACCCACGACTAAATAATTTGCCTAGACTTAGAGTATGAGCTGCATAGTTCGCCGTTTCCATTTGCCGTGTGCGTGAAAAAGGAATGTGGTGTGGTGTTTCAATATAGGTGTAAGGGTTACACACGGTTCGAGGCCGGGGATGTATCACCTGCTACAACTTATGGGACCGTGTCGTAGTCACGGCCGGACTGATGTACATGGATTAGCCCGTAAGGGTGGCTCATACCTAGGTCGAAAGCATTGTAACGGTCGTGTTCGATCACCCTCCGCCAGCACACCTCGTGAAAGTGTGTCAATCGCGATGGCAATAGGAGACGATCGATACGTGTAGGTAAAGATGTACACCCCTGCAGGGTTTGAACTGTTTGAACAGCCGTGTCCGCGGTTATGGATAGCTTGGTAAGATTTTGCATCGAATTAGACAACTACAACGAACTCTAAAACTTGCCAACTCTAAGGTGTGGTGTAGCGACAACTTCCTCCCAGGGTGGTCGAGGAAGAGTCGGGGTACCTAAGGTGTGGTGATCTGCAGTAAGGACTGATTGTGAAGTGTTCGACTCGTCCTCTTTTAAAAAGTATTCTGGTAGTCGGCTTTTCATCTACTTACTCCTATTGACAAAGGTAAAACTTGCTTTCCGCAAAATAATCCACAATTACCCATTTATTGATACTTGGCACGTCTATTATTACTTTCCGCACTGTAAGTCTTGCTGAGTACAATTTTGTACTCACCCTGCTATTATTGATATTTTGTTGCAGAGGAAACTACCCCTCCTGAGGGTTGTTTCTATATAGAGATCGACACCGACGACGCCTAGTCGCTGGGAATCCCAGGCAGTGATCCTGCCCTGGGGTTGGCAGCTTGGTTTGTTTCGCTGCCACTTTTGGCCTCACCGTTTTGGTTTCGTAGCCGCTAATACTCTTCCGCTGTGTATTTGGGTCTTCGGATCCTTATGTGAATATATGTTTGTTAAGTTTCAAACTTATACTATTGCAGTTTCGGTCGTAGAGTTATTGCGGTGAAATTTGGTTGCTTTCGCCTGCTCATGTGCCATGCGTGTATGTTGATGAAGCACATGTTGTGGGTAGGATTTCAGAGTTCCTATCATAGAGTTATTAGGTTTGATCACCCCTGTGAAGCGACTCTGCTACTGAGAGATTGGGAACTATATCACCCTACTCCAGCCGAGCATTAATTTGCCGGGATGAGTTCGGGGTTGATGTTCCGGCTCAGTAAGAACAGAGTGAGGAGACCATATCACCCTACTTGATCCGTGCATTGGTTTGCCGGAGAAATTTTGGGGTTGACGTCTCGGGCTATTCGGAGCCATATCACTCCACTCCTCTTGGGATTGATCCCCAGGAGTTGAGGTCGGGGTTGACATTCCGACTTAGCGGGTGGTTTTGCTTAAGACTCTCTGTTATGAATTCTGGGGTTCGACAGCTTTGGTATCAGAGCAGGACTGACTGTAGGATGACCTTTGTCTTGGCCGTTGTTGGGTCTAGAAGTTGCAAAAAACTATTTGAACTTAAAAAGGATTTGCGAAAAGTCTAAGTAGTGACTCTATTTTCTCCTTATCCTTTTCGATCCTAGTTCTTTTCCTTACCTCTTCGTTTGGTTGAAAAATGGCTTTGCTACTTCCTTGTCCCGTTCAAAAGTTAGACTTCACGTGTGCAGGGAATCCTTACCTTCCCTCTTACCTTGTCCCGGTTATTATCGACTCTACCGATTACTCCATTGACATGTTCCGATTCTGTTCATCTTGTAAATCGTGAAATTCCTTTGAGTTTATTCCGTTCAAGTTTCCTTATGATCTGATCATGATTTTGTGGCAACATCTATTTCTTTTGATTCAGATGGCCGAACATCCGGAAGGTAGCCAGCATGCCGCTGGTAATCAAGGTCGTGGCTCTGGTCACGACAATGTTCCTCCCCCACCACCATCTATGGCAGAGGTGTTGATGCAGATCGAGCGGAATCGAATGGACCAGACTCGCCTTCTGGAGCGTCTCGTCTAGAATACTGCTCCCCAATCCGATGCTCGGGTTGGAATTTCAGATTTTCTTCGAACGCAGCCTCCGGTGTTCAGTCGTTCAGAAGATCCTATCGAAGCTGATGATTGGCTTCGCAGCATCGAGCGCAAATTGGAGACAGCACGTATCCCCTCGGCTGATCGCGTGGATCTCACGGCGTATCTGCTTGAAGGTGCTGCCGCATCATGGTGGGAGAACTTCCTCGCCATTCAGGAGCAAGGCCACGTGGTTACGTGGCAGGAGTTCTGCGATGCTTTCCGTGGAACTCATATCTCCGAAGATGTCATGGATATCAAGAAGGAAGAATTTCACAATCTAACTCAAGGACGAAAGAGCGTCACCGAGTATCTCCACTCCTTCAACCACTTGGCGCGTTATGCTCCTCGTGACGTTACCACCGATGCGGACAGACAAGAGAAATTCCGCAAAGGTTTGAATCCGGAGCTTCGTTATGAGCTGCTTCCTTTTGACTTCGCCAACTTTCAGGCTCTAATGAACAAGGCTGTCAAGATGGAGCACGGCAAGCTAGTTCTTGAAGAATCTAGAAAGCGTGCTCGAGATGCAGTGAAGCCCTCTTCTTCCAATCCGCAAAAGAGGCGTATTTGGATTCCTGCTAGTGCATTTAATCGCGCTACTCCCGCCCCAAGACCCTCCGGTTTTGTGCCTCGTCCTCCAGCTCCCAGTTTCCAGCCGAGGCCAATGGGAGGACAATTTGCTGATTCTGCTCCAAAAGTTCCGTTTGGGGCTTGCTTTAAATGTGGCCAGCCTGGTCATTTCTCCCGTGACTGTCCTCAGCGACAGAACCCTGCGCCTAATCCTGCTCAAGCGCAAGGTCAACCTCGAGGCAATGTTCCAGCCAAGAAGGCGAACCCGCAACCTCAGTCTATGAACCGCGGTCGCGTGAATCACGTGGTCGCAGAGGAAGCTCAGGATGTAACTGATGTCGTGATTGGTACGCTTCTTGTTAATTCCGTTCCAGCATCAGTTCTTTTCGATTCGGGAGCTTCTCATTCGTTTATATCTAAGGGTTTTGCTGAGGAAAACAATATCCCATATGAGCTAATGCCTAATTCTCTGTCTATCCATTCACCGGGATCCGTGATGAGAGCATCCCGAGAATACCGTGGAGTTTGCATCAAAGTGGGTAATCTGGAGTTCTTCGCCACTTTGATTTCCTTGACCTCTACGGACATCGACGTCATCCTTGGAATGAACTGGTTAATTGCACATCAAGCCCTCATTGATTGTGCGACGAAGACAGTGATTCTTTCTCATCCCTCCGGTGAAAACCGTTCAGTTCGCTCCCAAGTTCGTCGAAGCCCATCTTTGTGCTCTCGAAGGCAAATCCCTTCCTGACCTTCCAGATGTTCCGGTAGTCTGTGACTTTCCGGACATCTTCCCCGATGAGCTTCCAGGTTTACCACCGGATCGAGACATCGAATTCGTTATCGAGTTGGTTCCCGGAACCGCTCCTATCTACCGGCGTCCTTATCGGATGACTCAAGATGAGTTGGATGAAATGAAGAAACAACTCCAGGAGTTAGAAGCAAAAGGCTTCATTCGACCGAGCTCCTCTCCTTGGGGATGCTCTGCTCTATTCGTGGAGAAGAAAGACAAGAGCCTGCGGATGTGTGTTGACTATCGGCCTCTTAACGATGTGACGATCAAAAACAAATACCCGCTTCCACGAATTGATGATCTGTTCGATCAATTAACCGGAGCAACCGTCTTTTCCAAGATTGATTTGAGGTTGGGCTACCATCAAATCAAGATCCGACCTGAAGATATTCCAAAAACGGCGTTTACGACTCGTTATGGGTTGTACGAATACACCGTGATGTCCTTTGGGTTAACCAACGCTCCTGCTACCTTTATGAGGTTGATGAATTCCATCTTCATGGAATATCTGGATCGCTTCGTGATCATCTTCATTGATGATATCCTCATTTTCTCCAAGATGAAAGAAGATCATGCCGAGCACTTGAAGCTTGTCTTGGGAAAGCTTCATGAACATCAGCTCTATGCTAAATTCCCTAAATGTGAGTTTTGGCTCGAAGAAGTCGCTTTTCGAGGCCACGTGCTTTCGGCGAAAGGTGTCGTCGTGGATCCTAGCAAAGTAAAGGCCGTTCTCAATTGGGAACAACCCAAATCGGTCACGCAAGTGCGGAGTTTTCTTGGTCTGGCCGGCTATTATCGCCGGTTTATCGAGAACTTCTCCAAACATGATAAACCTCTGACCGAACTCCTCAAGAAAGAAAAGAAGTTCGAGTGGACTGAAAGGTGCGAAGAAAGCTTCCAAGAGCTAAAGCGCCGATTGACCTCCGCTCCTGTGCTTGTCCTTCCGGACATTCACAAAAATTTCGACGTCTATTGTGATGCTTCTCGCCTAGGTCTTGGATGTGTGTTGATGCAAGAAGGACATGTGGTAGCTTATGCTTCTCGTCAGTTGAGACCACATGAGACCAACTATCCGACTCACGACCTAGAGCTTGCTGCGGTGGTTCATGCTCTGAAGATTTGGCGGCATTATCTTATCGGTAATCGCTGCGAGCTGTATTCCGACCACCAAAGTTTGAAGTATCTCTTCACCCAGCCCGACCTGAATCTCAGGCAACGAAGATGGCTGGAATTGATCAAGGATTACGACGTGGGTCTCCATTACCAACCCGGTAAGGCTAATGTCGTGGCGGATGCACTTAGCCGGAAGACCTACTGTAACAATCTTATGATCCAAGAATCCCAACCGCCCCTCTATGAAGAATTTGCACGGCTTAATCTTGAAGTCGTTCAAAGTGGTTTCCTTAATACCCTTGAAATCCGATCATCTCTTGAAGATCAAATCAAATATGCTCAAAAGCAAGACAAGGGTATTCGCAAGATTAAGGAGAACATTGTTAGCGGAGTTGCTAAATGTTTCTCAGTCGATGATCAAGACGTTGTTTGGTTCGGCAAGCACCTAGTTGTGCCGAAGAACAACGATCTTCGAGAAGCCATTCTTCGTGAAGCTCACGACTCTCCGTTGTCTATTCATCCGGGTAGTACGAAGATGTACCGGGATCTGAAACAGAGATTTTGGTGGACCCGAATGAAAAGAGAGATCGCTCGCTTCATCTCCGAATGTGATGTGTGTCGTCATGTTGAGGCGGAACACCAAAGACCCGCCGGCACACTCCAACCTTTGCCTATCCCTGAGTGGAAATGGGACGAAATCGACATGGATTTCGTCACAGGCCTTCCAAGAACTCAAAAAGGAAATGATTCCATCTTTGTGGTCATTGATCGCCTATCCAAGGTCGCTCATTTCCTTCCTGTCCGAGAAAAGATTACAGCTAACCAATTGGCCGATCTTTACATCGCTCGGATAGTATCTCTCCATGGGATCCCTAAGCGGATCATTTCCGATCGTGGTGCCTTGTTTACCTCCAGGTTTTGGGAAAGTCTCCAAGCTGCCATGGGAACTCATCTCTCGTTCAGTACAGCTTATCACCCCCAAACCGGTGGACAAACCGAAAGGGTTAACCAAATCCTTGAGGATATGCTTAGGGCTTGTGTTATATCTTTTGGCACGAAGTGGGAAAAGTGCCTTTCCTTTGCTGAGTTCTCTTATAACAACAGCTTCCAATCAAGCCTAGACATGGCCCCTTTCGAAGTCCTTTATGGACGCAAATGTCGAACTCCACTCAATTGGTTCGAAACCGAAGAACGACAAATTCTTGGACCCGACTTGATCAAAGAAGCGGAGGATCAAGTTCGAATCATTCGAGAGCGGTTGAAAACTGCTCAATCTCGTCAGAAGAGCTACTCCGACCTCCATCATCGTGAGATTCACTTTGAGCCAAACGATAAAGCCTACCTTCGGGTCACTCCTCTCAAGGGTGTTCGCCGATTTGGCATCAAAGGAAAGTTGGCACCTCGTTACATTGGTCCCTTTCGCATTCTTTCCAAACGAGGTGAAGTCGCCATACCAGTTGGAACTACCTCCGTCGTTATCCAATATTCACAATGTCTTCCATGTTTCTCAACTTTGGAGATGCTTCAAAGATCCAATTCCGGAATCGGCAATTGATACTTTGGATCTTCAAGAAGATCTGTCTTACCGAGAGTACCCTCTTCGTATTCTCGATGAGATGGAACGGACGACTCGAAGACGCAATGTCAAGTTCTTTAAAGTTCAATGGTCCAATCATTCTGAAGAAGAAGCCACTTGGGAACGCGAGGATCATCTTCGATCGGCGTACCCCTCCCTCTTTTTCAGCTGATCCGAATCTCGGGGTCGAGATTCTCGTAAGGGGGGTAGGTCTGTAACATCCCTGTTTTACTAACCGTGTAATGTGCATCATATGCATCTCATAACATGAATTCATGAACCCGAAATTGAGCAAGTTTTTGAAAATTTTGAACTATTCGGCAAACTCCCAAATTTCCTTAAAAGATTCAAGGTGAGCTTCAAAATTTCAATCCAAACAAACGTTGAACTAAAGATATGAGAAGTATTTTCAGTGGTCTAAACGAATATTTTTGAATTGAGAAGTTGTGTTTGAATTTGGTTAAATTTGTAGCTCAAATTTTGAAGGAAATAAAAGGAAGCAGAAAACCTAAAAAAATATAAAACCCTAATTTCTAATCGGATTGGGCCCCTTCCCGGCCCACCTTCTCTCCCCCGCACCCGGCCCGTTTTCCTCCTTCTTGGCCCAGCCCGCTACCGCCTCCCCTTTTCTTCTCCTCTAAGCTACCTTCTCCCTCATCCTTATCCCCTCACCGGCTACCTCATCCACCCGCCGCCAGCTACCCAACCTCCCATCCGCCGCCTCCTTGCTCACTCCGCACCCCGCCTCACCGCCGGCTTCCTTTGCCCCCTCCCCCCGGCCGACCCCGCCGCTCCCTACCGAGCTTCGCCCGAGCCGCCTCAAGCCCCACCGCCGGAGCCCTCCTTCTCCGGCATCCGCTTCGCTCTAGCACCGCCCCAACCGAGCTGAGCTCCCGCTGCTCCGCCCGGGTCCCTAGCCCCCTCCGCCGCCCGGCCTTGCCCTTCCCCGCGCCGCCTTCGAGCCATCACAGAAGCCCCGGCGCCCGGTCGCTTGACGCCCCGCCACCCGCCTCGGTTCCCCGAGCCAAGCCCGAGCCCGGCCGCTCCCGCCTGCCACCGCCTCGGTGCTTCCCGGCCGCCGGCCCTTCCTCCCCTTTCCGCCGCCTCACTCCGACGCCGCCCCTCCCGAGCTCCCCTCGCCGCTCCGCCGGAGCCCCGCCTCACCGGTGCCAAGTCCGCCGCCTTTGCTCCGCCTTCACCCGAAGCGCCGCCGCCGGTAAGCCTTGGTCGCCGCTCCCCCGCGCCGCTTGCCGCCGGCACCGGCCAGGTGCCGAACAACCCGAGCCGGCCACCCAAGCTCCTTAATCATGGTCCTTAATGACCATAGGGTCATTATGACCCATGCTAACGTAGGCAGGGACCGATTAATTGCACCAATCAACTCCGTTACCTGCTGTTCTGACCAATTAATTGGGCTAATTAATGTGTCTGTTATTAATTCAGTACTTAATAACAATCATTAACTCCTGGACATCATTAATAACTAATCATCGGTTAATTAATGCTAACTGACTTATTAATGGTGCTAATTAACTGCTAACAGTGTATTTAATGACTTAATTAAATCTGTTCCTATTACATGTGGGTCCCAGTCGTAAGAAATAAAGAGAAAAGATAAAAGAAAACAAAAAGTCTATGGCAGTGGGCCCCACTTGTCAATGATTCAGTCAAACCTGGTCAAAGTTGACCAGTAGGGCCCACATGTCAGCCTCTGCTAATATTTGAATTAATTTAAACACTAATTTTACTGAGAAAAATACAACAAAGGGTGAAAAATGGTTTAAATCTTGTAAAATTCATAGAAAATTCATCTTTAATCAGAAAAATGCAAATAATATATCAAAATATTCAGAAAAAGAAGATCTATTCAAAAACATCATTTTCATCCATGTTTGCATGCTAGGAATAATACAATTTGCTAAAAACTCAAATTAGGGTTTCCGATTAGCCGGAGGATTTTCGGATCGCGATATTTATGCGTCCGGACTCCGATTAAATTGATTCTACTTGCATTAGTCCTTATTTTAGACCCTCTACGTCATGGCATGCATGTCATCTCATGCCGATGTTCAGCATTTAGATATTTACTGTTATACCCTTTGTTTTCGGTGTTTTTGTTCTTCCTCGATAGAGCCGGAAGATCCACAGGGCGATAGTCTCGATCACGAGCAGGGTTCCGTTGCAGAGCAACCAGGCAAGCAGCCCCTTTGGTCACATTGCAAAACTCCTACTATTTGCAAAGTATTAGTTGTTTTTAAATTCGTTATCACATGCGTTCAAATTCTACTTTTCCGCTAAGCAGAACCCTAATCCGGTGTGTAAAGCTCGCCTTGTCACTTAAACAACTCCACCACCATCCCAACCTATCTAGAGTAGAATAGTGTATACTGTGTTAATGCTTGCTATATTACTAATGCTTAGACATGCTTAGACATGTAGAAGTCATAATTTCTTGGATGGCAGATAAATTCACACTATTGGATGGGTTACGTGGTAGGTGGGTGTTCACCGGGATAACTAATGAACTTGCTTAATCATATCTGGGTTTAGACGAGAGGCCATGGTTGGGAGCATGGTGGGTTATCTCGTCTTCCCGCAAGGACCGGTTACCGGTGTCCCTTCGAACCAAGATTCGCGTACTTCTACACGGGTGGATCATGGGGCCACCCACGACTAAATAATTTGCCTAGACTTAG
>JAGXJF010002659.1:0-75114 GCA_019208055.1 Stipa capillata
TACCGTACTATACATCATCAGAATCCATCCCCAGAAGGCTCAAAGTATGCTCCTAGTGACGAGGAAGTCTTCCCCGACCCCTTCTACTCCCCTCCGCTAACACCTTCACCACCGCCACCAGGAGCTATGGGAGCCTCTTCATCGCATGCCTTCTAGCTTAGCCTCTTTTTTCTTCCTTTTGGGTGTCTTGATGCCAAAGGGGGAGAGAAAGCTAAGAAAAGCTAGGTTTTTAGTAGGGGTTTTTGGATTGGGTCTTTGGGTTCCTTACTTTAAGAGTTACAAGCTCATGTGTTTCATTTGATCTTATGGCTTGTAAACTCGAGTTATGTCATTTGTTGCAACTCTATTCTCTATTTAGTCTTTATGTGTTAATAATGCAACATTAAGTACTCTATATGACATGTATGCCTTTTATGCTTATCTTTATCCATGTCATATCAATCTTGTGCATAGTCTTTTCAAATTCAAATATGCTACATTGACACTATGTACAATCCTCGGATTCAAAGATATAGGGGGAGCTCTCTCTCAATCCAAAATAGAATATGTGGATTTGTACTCTAAGCAAATATATCATGCACACATTTAGCGGGAGCTCACCATATATCAGAGAAACCAAAAACAAATTCTTTTATATCTTCATTGAAGCTTTAATCGTGTTATCATCAATCACCAAAAAGGGGGAGATTAAAAGTGCATATAGGCCCCTAATTAAGTTTTGGTGATAGATGACGAACGATTAAGGGACTAATATGTGCAATGAGTGTTTAACCAGGTATTAGTCCTCCTTGTGCATTTTAACCGGCATTGACGACCCCTAAAAAGTGAAGAAAAGAAGACGGCGTAGTTTCTATTGAAGATTTAATTATTGGTCTATTCTTTTGAGTATAGGAACGCCGTACTATAAAGGAGGGTGTGTCGATACGCTGGTGAGAAGGCTTAGTGCTCAAATTGCTCAACACTTTTCTCTTTGAGGAGTGACACATCACGCATACACTTAGCCAAAACCTAATTTTCTTTGTGTACCCGGAGTGTCCGGTCGAAGGCCGGAATGTCCGGGTGTTGTGGTGCTAAGGAAAGAGCTCTCAGGACGATATCCGGAGTATCCGGCAGAGGGCCGGAATGTCTAGGTAGTCATACCCCGTTTGAAGAGCTCTCGGGACGGTATCCGGAGTATCCGGCCAAAGGCCGAAATGTCCGGGTATCGGTTCCCGGTTACTCTGGTCTCGGGTAGGTGTCCGGAGTATTCGGACCTACCTGGAATGTCCGAGTATCAGTTTTCGATTGTTCCGCTCTCGGGTTGCTACCCGGAATGTCCGGCCGGATGCCCGGAATGTCCGGATGTGTTGTGAATATTCTGATCGTTGGGATTTTGTGTATCCGGAGTGTCCGGACTAAAGTGCCCGGAATGTCTGGATGTGTTATTTCAAATCCAACGGCTAGTTTTTGTGAGAGGACTATTTATACCTCTCCTCCCCCATTCACTCCCAACTCTTTGCCAAATTGTTTCCTGCACTCAAGAGAGCCATTTCTTCTCCTCCAAAGCTAAGAGTCTTTGTTCTTGAGAGAGAGATCCAAAAGAGTGAGGAATTTCAAAGTGTTGAGCACTAGAGCAATTGAGTTCATCTCCAAGCAAATCGTCACACTTGTTACTCTTGGAGGTTGAGGACTCCTAGACGGTTAGGAGTCGCTCACGAGCTCTCAATCCGTGTGGTGAGCCGTGGGAAGTTTGTGAAGGCCGGGATTTGCCTCTGCGAGGAAAGAATCACCAAGAAGAAGTCGAGGAGACTCCGGAGAGTCCTCGAGGGATAAAGGTTTGAGAAGAAGCCGGCTCTTAATCACGTGTGATTGAGCTTCTCAAACAGAGACATAGGATCCCCTCAAGGATCCGAACTCCGGGATCATATCTTTGTCTCGTGCTCTTTCAATTCCGCACTTACTTTGCAAGTCTCTCATATTGCTCATATCTATCTTGCTTAGTATATTTGTTTACTCATATTGTATCTTGCCATCTTTGCTATTCAATCTAGCTTAATTCCGCAAAAGTTGTAAAATTGATTAGCATTGGATTAAAATTGTTTAGTCGCCTATTCACCCCTCCCCTCTAGGCCAACATCTTGATCCTTTAAGTATCAAAAAACTCAAAAAGAATTTAGAAATAAATATAAAAAAATTTAAAAACCTAGTATTTTCTTTAAAAAGTAGGAAATTTGAAAAATCACACAAAAGTCAAAACGATTAGGAAAAAATCATCTGAACACTTTGAAAGAAAATCACAAATATAAAAAATCATAAAAAACCAGGAATTCTCTGTCTTGCCCGATCGAGATTTTTTTCTCATTTTTTCCGAGATCTGTTCGATATTTATTCTTTCTCAATTACCAGATTGTTGGAGTTGTAATGTTGAGGCGACGTAGATATGGCGTTAAGTACTGAGGTAGGCGCTCTCTGTCATCATGCATGCATTGGATCGTTCGTTATTCAACACAATTCCATCCTCTCAAAATAATAACAGTAGAACACAGCTCCATCCCAATCCAAACTAGGAGCTAGGTAGAAAATGGAGAATCCTAGCCTACTTACTCTTTCGTGCACGGGCAGGGCACACCACGTAAGGCAGCGGGACGAAAGCGAGTTGCAATTTCATCGTTGCCGGCGGCGGCAGCGGAAGAGAGTAAGAATCACATCGCCGGTCGTCGTGCGCGGCGCAACCCAAGGCCATGGCCAGCATTGCTAGCTTCTCCAGCTTCCTACTGGAGTGCCACACTACTGCTGCGTGCTATATATAATACACTACTACTACTAGCAACACCCAACATCTCCCACTCGATCCCACTGCTGCTAGCTCTTGTCTCAATCTCGATCGGTCCACCTGAGTTGATTTGCCATGGCCGTGAACGACACCAAGCTCGCCGTGGTCGACGCCGAGAACCCGGCCATGATGGGCGACGAGGCGTTCGACTTCGGCCGGCGCGCCAACTGGCTTGCGCGCGGCGGTGCTGGACGCCAACGACGGGCTGATGTCGACGGAGTCGCTGATGCTGGGCGTGGGCGCCGTGAAGGCCGACGTCCGCGTCATGGTCATCTCCGGGTTCGCGGGCCTCCTGGCGGGCGCCTCCAGCATGGCCATCGGCGAGTTTGTGTCCGTGTGATCCCAGCGCGACGTGGAGATCGCGCAGCTGGAGCAAGACTGCAAGCGCGGCGGCGAGGAGGAGGAGGCGCTGCCGAGCCCCGTGCAGGCGGCCGCGGCGTCGGCGCTGGCCTCCTCCGTGGGCGCCATCGTGCCGCTGCTGGCGGCCGGGTTCATCGTGGATCACAAGCTGCATTCGTACATTTTCCCGTCGCAACACCTCTCCATCCTCACTTCTCAACTTCTTCATCCGGTTCTTTTTCTTATATTTAGTGGTAAAAGCGTGGAAGAAACCCGGAGTCCAGGTCTCCCATCTCAAGCCAATGAGCGTAGCATGCTGTCTCTGGTTGCGGTTGATGTCAATATTAATTGTGACTGTTTGCCATCGTCACAGAAACTGAGAGCTACACACGCAGAAAATAAGGACAAAATGCATCTTTTTTCTCTCTCTGCCTTTGCTGGTAGCCATAGTTGATTCTCGTACATTTTGGCATGAAGGGTGTGAAAGCCGGAGATTTTTCGGTCATCCACCAGCAACAGTTCACCCACCGTCCGGGTCAATCATGCAGCGTCCCAATCATGAGACAAACTGCACGTTCTGGTTCGTAATGCTCTGCCTTTTGAGTCTCTGACGGTGACGTCGCGTTCTCTACCAAGAAGGCAAGAAATGGATGTGTTTTTTTCTCCTCACCTCTTCCTGAGGGCAATGCATGCACGGAGCTGTTTAGGATGGTGGAGAGTGGAAGAAGAGGCAGATCGCCGAGCAGTCGTCCACGGCGAAGCCCCGCCGCTTGCGCCTCCACGCGAGGACGGCGCACTCGACAAGGCGCTTCGCCGCCTTTTCCCTGTCCGGCGCCGCGGCCACTACCTGCACGGCCTCCTCGTTGGAGATCACATCCCATACCTGCCATTTGTTGACAGCCATCAGATGCTGTACTCAAAAGAAAAGAACGGAATGCACAAAAAGGATTGGTTGCTTACCCCGTCGGTGGCCAGGATGACGAACTGGTCCCGGGTGCTGATCCTCCTCTGTGTCACCTCCGGCGCCGAGATGACGCCGTAGTCCTTGAGGCAGTAGTCGCCGAACGCGCGCGACATTGCGAGCCCCGGCGCCTCCCGGTCGGGCAGCCACACCCGGTACACGCCGGGCTCATCACCGAGGCAGTGGACGCGGCCGTTGCACTGCCTGATGCGCTCCTTCTCCTCTGCAAAATCAGATTAACTGTGAGTAATGGTCGCCTCAAGAATGGCCGAAACAAGATCATGCATGTGCCGCCGCCTTCTCAGTTCTCTCAGCGACTTACGAGGCAAGTTGGGTTTGAAGTCGACGGTGAGCTGGACGGCGGCGACGCTGCCGTCGTCCGACGTGGTCCCCAGGACGGCCCGCGAGTCGCCGATGTTCGCGACCACCATCAGGTCGCCCTGCTTGACAATGGACAGCGCGGTGCAGCCGCTGTGGACGGCGTCGAGGCGTCGGCTTAGGCGGAGCTCCTCGTCGACGGCAGCGGAGGCGGCCAGGTAGGACTGCCTCCAGAGGTCGAACTGGCAGTCGCTGAGTTTCTTCTCGCCGTCGATGATAGACGCCAGCGCGACGGCCTCCTGCCAGCGGCAAAGCAGCGACGGCGGCAGCGACTCGCGGACGGCCTTGGCGACGTAGTGGCCCCACTGGCCGTGGCCGTCGAAGATGCCGCAGAAGATTATGTCCTCCTGGCACCCGAATCCCTGAAGAGAGTACGCAAGGAGAAAGCCATGAGAACAAGTTTGACTATCTTGGAACTCATTTTAGTTGGAGCTCTGAATTTACATTGTTATCATCTGAATAGATCCTAATCAGTCAGTTCAATTAATCAAAGCTATCTTGGGTTCAGATACCAAGAACTGAAAAGTTGACACTAAAATCATACGAGTAGTACAACTCTTTTCTCCACCAAATCAAGACACGTATCATGCCTTTTTGGAAGGGAGAAGCGCAACCCCTACAAGCCAAATACAAGCACCATGTCCAAGAACCTCGTGAACAACATGCTCCAAAGCCTATGTCTAGAACCAATACGATAATATAGTTAATGGCCTAATTGTTAAGCTGTACTGAAGAGCACAAAACTAACTAAAACGTCTCACAAAAATATTAGAAATTTGATTAAACTTACAGAGAAGCCAATATTTTAGTACACTCACAGGTACATGAAACTGTTTGATTTCTTCTGTAATCAGAATGAGAACAGGGCAGAAACTAGACCTATGGGTGTACTATATCCATTTTAGAACATTTTTCTAGAAAAGAAGGGACAACGTAGAAAGGATATGATGTATCTACACCCCTCGGAGTTTTCGAAGGTGTGAGTTCTAAAAAATTCAAATAGTGATAGATAGAAGCGGAGTATAGTCGCCTGCAAAAATTCATCTAGAATATAACTATTTATTAGTACTATTATATTTTTTTTCAAGGATACAAGGTGCCATAATTTTGCGTGAATTTTTACCGTGCATATAATTTACTTATATTTATCATTATAAATTTTGTTGGAAATTTTTAAACACTCGTAGATTCGAAAACCCCAGAAGAATTTAGATGAGTACGGATGCATCATATTTCACTTTAGGGGACAGCGCCAACTAACCATGACACCATCCACAATATCTTCTCCATAGTTAAAACATATTGTTAGCAAAAATATTTGGGAGCGTCTATTTCTCAATAAATTTAGAAATTATTATTTATTAGTCAATGATCTAAGATGTTAGACGTTGATTCTTTATCTAACAGTTAATTAAATAGTTGTATATTTTAAAAATTATGTGTAACTTTAGATTAAAAAATGTTTTGACATCTAAAATTGTATAAACTTTTTTTGCAGTTATAGACTTGGTAATGTGTAACTCAACAAGAAATAATAATTTTTAAACGACTCAGAAATAGTAAATCTGAAACAAAAGAACGTCCATTTGGAACGCTGGAATTAAACTATTTCTGTAAAATTCCTGGAAAATTCACCAAAAGTGCATATATAGCTTGGTCTCCGTTTGGAACGCAGGAATCAAACTATTTCCGTGAAATTTCTGGAAAACTCACCAAAAAGAGCACACATAGCTTGGTATTTGGATATCCGAATTATTCCATGTATATTATCATGTGGGCCGTCGCTACTATATGCCACCAATAATTGTAACGACCTTAAAATTTCACATGGAACAGAGAGGGACTAAAACAATAACACGTAGCTGCAAAGTTAACCAAGGAAAAAGAAACAGAGCAGCGGCGAACTCACCTCCCAGACGATGGAGCAGTCCTGGTTGGTGCCCTTCTCGCCGCGGCGGGAGCTCACGGCGGCGAAGGTCTCGGACCCCTCGCCCCACAGCGTCCCCGACGTCCGCAGCACCGCGGCCTTCCTGTCGCCGCCGTCGTCCCCGGCGCCCTTCCCCACGGACAGCGATCGGGCCAGCCCCTGCAGCAGCGACGAGATCTGCCGCATTCTCGCTAGCCAAGGAAACCCACCTCGGTTCTACTAATACACGCTAGAACTTCTTCTCCCTTCCTCTCTTAATTTCGTGGTGATTGATACGGATGGTGTTCACGGACAAGAACAGAGCACAGATCGGCCATGCCGATGGATAAGAAGCACGGTTTCTTCAACTTAGGATGTCTGTATCGTTTCTCCTGGAACTTTATTGTTTCAGGGCCTTCCTTTGGATTCAAGAAACGAGCTTGCCAAGCTGGGTCAACTAGAAGAAGAAAGGGGAAGCAAGGATTGGACTGGCAGGCACCGAAGGAAGGAAGAGTTGAGAATTGTGGTGCGAAGTGAAGTGAAAGCTTGAGAGGGAGCTTTTAAAGGAGAGGGGGGAGCAGGGGAAGAAGAAGAGGTGGGAGGAAGAGCCGTGGGTGCAGGAGAAGCTACACCATGCTGACCGACCCAGCCACGCGGTTCAGGGCGTCGCTTGTACAGTAACGCATGATGCTCTTCAGTTCCCTTGGAACGGGACGGATAGGCCCTCGGCCTCGGGGATCATTTTGCAGTTTTTACGGCATGATCTCTAGATTGTTTGGACGGCGGCATCCTGCAAGCAGAAATGTTTTTTTCTTTTCAAAGTTGTTTTCGTTTTATCTTTAAAAAAACTCTTGTTCATCGTCTTTTACTATCGATTGGTCTCGTTAATTTTATATCTCCTGTCAATCTGCTGCGGATACCTATCCCCTCTTCTCTCTTTTCGAAGAGAAAGACGGTGCATTCTTTTGCCACACATCAAACAGATTACCGTATCATCCCAAAAAAAAGAAAAATCATATTTATGGAAACAAATTACAGTATTAATATCATCGTTTCATAGCCTTTTATCCTATGGCCAGGTTATGGCATAATTCAGAATTTTGCTATTGATATCCTGAGCTTCTTTTTTCGTTGGTCAAACCAAATCATAGTTCTAACATGCAATATATACCCAAAAGCTGAATCTGTGTAACGGTCAGCACTAGTAATACTAAAGGTTATCCATAAACCGTTGATATGATTGTTTATCCAATTCCAACATATCAACAAGAGAAAGACACAATAATATAACATATTTAAGAGGCCAAAATTCTTCGTGGCAGTCTAAGGACTGCACGGTATGCGCGCATTCACAGAGAATATTTACTAGTAGCAATTTTCTGCTGGCGGGTGGATGGAGATGCAAAAATAACCAACACTCCAACAGTAATTTCATTCTTCCTTGATTACCATGCTGTCCCGATCAAGAAAAGCAAAGAAGAATGAGGGCATGAGCGTCATTTAGGCCGTGCCGGCCACGTCGAGAGCGCAGACGCCAGAGAGCACGCTGACCTGAACGACGCAGTACGTGAAGTCACCTGTACGAGGGGTCACACTACGACCCGCGTCCACTGGAGATGGCCCCACTCACTGACAGGGAGACTCGTGGCACAGGAAACCGAGCCGGTCTACGCAGATTTTTCTCACCACGGGCGGAGATTCCCTCTGTTGGCAAGCGATTGAACCAGAGATGAGGTATGATGTTATGCCACTTAATTAGTTGATCTCTTTTTCTGATCACTTGTTTCGTGCCTGATTTGACTGGTGACTTCTTGGCCGAGCGTTGCTTGCACACATAAGAAGACACCATGGAGATAGATTTTCTATATCGGGCACTAGCTGTCTATGCAAATGCTTTTTTAGTGTGTTGATCGGATAATTTTGATTTGTTGCTAAAAGTAGGAAGGTGCATAGTTAAAAGTGAGAGGGTCCGCAGATACGGGCTCCCATTGTGGTTTAATTCTTTCATAAAGGAGCTGACAGACAAGTGTGGTCATACTCCTATTACAAAATTATTAGCTATGGTTGTCCACACAAGTGAAGCGAGTGCATGGGGTGGAAGTAGATTTCATCAGAGACCTTACACTCTAGATTAGAGGATGACTAGATAAGTATACGACCTGTTGTGGTGGATGGCTAGAGGCGAGTGGGGCAGCGAGGCGGTGCTCATCAAGGAGGCGCAACTGCGTCACCTGCCACCAGCTGCGAGTGATGGCAGCTGGGCTACGTTAGAGGTAGAACAACAGAGGAGGGGAATCTTAGCAGACCAAGAGTGAATGTGGGTTAGGTAGTCACCAAAGACAAAAGAGGATAGAGGACAGACAGACGGCGGAGACAGTCTACTATGACTATGAGGTGCCAATCGACGGCGGCTAAGGCGTGGGCATGGACAAGAAAAATAAGGAGTGAGAGGAGGAGATGGCTGTGAGGGGCGATCCAACCGCTTATCGCTTGGCGGTTAGAATCACACCCGTCACAATCATTCACCGAATTCTAGTGATCTTTGCATTTTGTTATATCTATGCCTTTCATGTCACTTAAAAACTATAAATGATATTACCATCATAATAGTTGTATCTATGTATATAGGCCTAACAATTATAATAAGCAAATTTCTTTCTTCTCCTCTCTTCCTTCTATGTGTGGTCCTCATTTCAGCGGTAAATGTACGAGACTTGATGGTGGTGGAGAGCAGTGTCGTGGAGTTCATGGTCCGAGAGCTCTTCGGCAATGGGCTTTGAGATATTTGAGTGTTTCTCCAAATTTCATGTAGCATGTTGATCAGTTTTTGAGCACTTTTAACATTGACTGCGTACTACATTTTTCGGCTGCGGGCAACCTATAATGAAAGATCAGGAGACCGTTTGTCTTCCATATCTAAAAAAAGCCATGGTGCTAAGTTGGTTCCCCTCACCCCAAAAGAAAGGGACTGAGAGGATAAAAGTGCAGCATCAGTATTTCTAAGCACTCGTCACTCTTAAAATGTTATCGTGGTGGTCGGGAAGATATGTTTATCTACTTTCACATTATACTCTCATAATTCATTTATAATTATTTTTTAATATGGTTTGTATTAAATTACTACATCCTTCCAGAAATAGGTGACGTTTTAGAAAAGATACAGTCAAACTTTTTTAACTTTGACTACTAATAGGTTAAAAAATATTTAAACTAGTGAGGAGAAAGTAGCATTATTAGATTTGTTATTTGTTATGAATTTTTTTAAATACTAATTTTGATATTTTTTTCTAATATATACATATAAAAGTAATGGTAAAAAGTATATGTTGGAGACTGCACCAATATCTAAATTAACAGTTATTTACAAATAGAGAGAGTATTCGAAAAGAACGCAAAAATCTATCTACTCAGGATGAATCTAGATCCCTGTGTGCACTACCCCTCCAGTGAAATTGCAATATGCTCGCTTCATACTTTTCTCCTAGCACATTACTCCAATCATTAGAGGCACTAGTACTGGACTGCGATTTCACGTTTGTAAAAAATATATATACACATATCTAAAGAGAACATAATCGTACAGGCAGTCGTATGATACATATGGTGTAGAGAGAAAATAAAAATATTCCCCATAGATTATGGTTGATAAAAACTTTTTTCGCATCAAATCAACAGCATTATGGTGCTAATGATTCTTTTACGTATACAATACCAATAAACTAAAAGTAAAATTAAGGGAAACCAAAGGAATAACCTGTAAAAAGTTGAAATTAAAAGATGCATGAAACACGAACTGCGATATAAAAACGATTCTGCGAAAATAAAAGCTATATATATGCAACGCATGCAGCTGTCACGCTAGTACATATCGTGAGTTGATCTATCACAATTGATTAGTGAGATAATCAATGATTAAATCTTGCCGGGGATGCGTGAACTCAACTAATGTCGTTGACACAATCATACACAAAGGGCAAACCAAACTGCTTAACTCACTTCATTATCTCAGAACAGGTATACACGTCCATCCTTATCGATGAATGTTAACGGTAGCTGTACCTAGCAACATGAACCAATCAATCGGACCACGTATGGGAGAACTTTTTTTTAATATTATTATTTTTTCTATAAATCGCAGAAATATAACACGAATTGGAACAATTTCAAAAATACGGACTGGTCGGCAAACCAAATGCCGAAAAGTGTAAATCGGCAAAGCAATCGACGATTTGACTCGAGTCGGCCGACCAACTGGCGACCTGACAGAAGTCGGCAAGCCAGCGGCCGACTTGCCCCAAGTCGGCGTCCCAGCTGCCGACTTGCCCCTTCATAGCCTATTTATCCACCGGCAGACCTCTGTCTGCCTCCCACCCACTGACGAACATAATAATAAAGAGAGGAGAAGAGCTTTGGAGGTGAGTTGGAAGAGAGATTTCGACAGGAGGGCTCAAGTGAGGTAAATATTTGCACATTTTTTTAGTTTGTTGGATTTACTAACCACGTTCATACTGTAAAATGGTAGCAATGGCTTCATCTGGTTCGGACGACATGCCGAATGAGAAGTTTTCTGCCGATGTGCCGAACGGAGTCGAGGTTCCCCTCTGCTGGTGCCAAGATCCGTGCAAACTAATGGTGTCAAGAGAGATGTCGTACACCTACGGAAGAAGGTTCTTCATGTGCGCTAACTATGATGAAGAGCCAGCGGATCTTGCCGTGCGCACACAGCGTCACAGGGTAAAACACGCATTGCACCCAATAGTTCTTGCTTTCACCCGCTCGTAACAATGCAATACAATGTTAACACTCATTTGTTTGCAGTCTCCTCCCACTATATGTGACTACATACAGTAGCTGGATAATACCCAATTCAAAGAGGATGAAGAACAACTCATGCGTGAGGTCAATTTTAGGCGAGATTATACTCTGCAACGCATGCACGAGGCGGAGGAGGCGGAGAAGCGAAAGCGTTGGCAGGAGAAGCAACGCAAGGAAAAGATGGAGGCTGAAAGGGCGAGGAAGCGCGAGATCGCGCATCGCGCGAAGGAAGAAGGCGAAGAAGCTCATGCTCGTCGTATGAGGAAGGGAAAGTATCCGAAATGCCCTGAGTAGGTTGTCCTATTAGGTCGCTCAGTTCTATGGTTGTATCATGCGAATGTTGTCGTACCATCTACCCCATGTGTACTGATTACAATGTATCGTACTCGTAGTCTAGATTTCGATCCAATAAACTAAGTGTTCCAGTCCAACGAAAAGTAGTAGAACTAAAATAGATAAATTTCAAAAGGATGTGGTCATAACTATCAGAAAGAACTACTCCTATTAGTCTCCCTGGGCAGGTCCTCCCGGGTCTCCCTGTCCACGTCCTCGACGCGGCCCCCTCCGCAGCCTCTTGCGGAAGTCGGAGTACATCAACTGTCCCGACGGAACAATCGTACGACGGCCTCTACCTAGCAAGGGCGCATCAGGCTGAGGGGCGGTAGGCTGGGTGTCCTGCGTGGGTGGCGGCGACGAAGATGGTGTAGGATACCCTAATCCCAATGCAGAACTGTCAGCGGGGTCAAACTGAGTGTTCAAGAAGTATCAAGATGAGCTGTTCGAACTTCCTCCTCCTTGTGACCTGAGAACAACAAAGCCTGTGGGAGACAATAGGTCATGATTGTGTGCACAGATGTTGAATCTATTACGGAGGCACGAAAATATTACGTACCAGGTGTGGGAATCATGGACGGCATCTGGGTAGGTGTCCGAAAAGAGCTCGATGGCATGTCCCAGGGGAAGAGGTGACGGACCTCCTGCTGCGACGCCTACCAGGACGACCCACCGGCCTATGAAGGACCTGGGGGAGTAGGCTGCATCGCGGATGGCCTTCGAGGGAGGCGTGCTCCACGTCCTCTCTGCGGGTCGACCACATCTGACGTCTGTGTGCAGGAAAGAGCGCGGAGCAAACTACGGCACAACTCCTCTGCACGAGACCACGCAGTAGAGTCCTCTCTTGTCCTCGATCTTGTTAGTTCGGTCGTGATGTGGTCGTGAAGCTCACGTGCCACCTCAGTCTGCACGTACATAACATGTTGTTAGAAACGAAAAGAGTGTACAACACATATTTCCAAACAAGTAGTACAACGTACCGCGTTGGCCCTCAAACGTGCACTGTCCAGTGGGTACAAATCTGTGGTCCGTGCTGGCTGGATCTCCTCACGCTCTATGCCTGGTAGAAGGTACACGCGAGTCCGGGCAACGTACCACTGGAGGTAAGCCCGATGGGCCTGAAGGTCGAAGGCCCTAGACTCCTCCCAACAGTCTGCCGTAGCCGCCTCCCAAGCCTGAATATAAGGGTGCAGGAGTTGTGTCCACTCCTGTGGCCTAACACACCCCCCTCTACGAGACCAGTTGCAGAATTACAAATTTCAAATGTTTTAGATACATACATAATTTTGTTGAATCCAGAACACAAAGGTAAATTCGACGTACCCATGCGTGGCACGATCCAGAAAAAGTGCGTGTGCCGGTGGTCCGTCCTGGTGTAGCCCGAACTGTCGCATCACACGATGCACAGCGTAGTCCTCAATGAAGATGTCGAATACCAACTTCTTCCTTGTCATCCAGTATGCTTCGTCCCTAGTGCACAATGGAGAAAGGCCGTGGGGAGCACGATAGAGCCTCGCGTCCTCAATGTAAGGCTCCCACGTGACCTTCTCGTGAGACAAGAAGTCAAACTGCTCCGTGAATGCAAGGTAGCAGTTTCTCAACTGTGCAGACGCGAACTGAGGCTGTAAAACTAGAGTATAAGTATGTAAGTGTCAACAATCAAATGGATATAGCAAAAGTACGTATGGTCGTAGGCACGAACTTAGCCGACGCCGTGTCCAAAGCGAACCGAAAGTAGGTCCCCCCAGTGGGTTGTTGTGGTACAACTCTACTCTGTAAGGCTCATCTGCGTTCATGAACGGTCTCCCTATAGGGAACCGCTCGTACGACCAAACCTGCAAAGTATGTAATGTAATAACCCTAACGTACTGTGTAATATTCGTAACATACTAGTACGAACAACTAACCTACAACAGTAGGGGGCAGCCCAGTAACGACGGCTTCTTCGTAGTCCTTGTGCAGGCGTCACATAGCGCGCGCGTAGTGCCCGACAGAACGGCCGATCCCCAACTCCTGGGTGGGACATCGCCGGGGTCCTGCGCGTCCGCTATCTATCTTGCAATCTCGATGTGACGGGCATCGACCGTGTCGCCGTGAGAGTTCGTGAACATCACGTAGCCAAAAAGCCACATGATGTACACTTCCAACGAACGAGTGACCTGGTGGTTCGTCAAATGCTCACCAGGCCAACCAAGCTCTGCTAGCTGCACAAAACACTCAATTGGTTCCAACTTTCAAACATAACAGCACGACCGAGATAGGTTATTCGCAATTACCTCAAACTGTCGGTACCACGCCCACTTCGGGCCGTGCTTCTGGTGCTCGTCAATAGGATGCAGGGGATCGTCGTGGGGACGAACACCTGCGAAGCGCTGAACGAGATCTACCCGCCAGGTGGGTGAAGCCTCCAAAGGTCCAACCGCTGTCCCCGCGATCGGGAGACCTAGCAGGTAAGACACGTCCTGCAACTTCGGGGCCATCTCTCCCCAAGGAAAGTGGAAGGTATGGGTCTCCGGCCTCCATCGATGCACGAGGCACGCCAACAAAGCGCTGTCGAAAGGAAAACGTCTAGACCTGACCTCCATGTCATGAGGTCCCTCATTCTCACAGAGCAGCTGGTAGTCCTCGTCCGTGCCCTCCACCATCCGTGCCAGGGATAGTAGACCCGCCCACTCCAACCTGTAAAATTGAACGCATATTACATATCGCAGTGACTGGTTTACATGGGTTTTTGCGTAGACATACCTATTGATCCACGTTGGGTGAATCCTCAACGCGACACGTGGGGTACAGGTCCTGAAAACCGGGCTGAACTCGCCGTCCGCAATCTTCTTAGCTCGGTGCTTACTGTCCACCCGCGCATCGAGCAACTCGAAGTCCATTATACCTGCAAGCATGTACGTAATGTAATGTCGTATGGTACAACAACAAAATGTTCAAGTATATAATTGAATGGAACAAAGCAGGCATGTATTACAAGTTCACTACAATCATTACAAAAATTTTGAAACACAGTACGAAACTACAACGAAGAAGTTCAATTACATAATAGACCAGACAAAGCAGGCACATATTAGAAGTTCACTACAATTATTACACACATTTTTAAATTCAAACAGAGTACTACATTACATAATTGGACTAATACAAATCATTATGTAGGACGTATCATTACGAAGCCTTGTTCTCACTCCGCGAAGGCATTATGTCCATGCCCTAGTCCAGTCCCAATAGAAGGGATTGCCGATGTACTTGCTGTTGGATCACCTGCCGCTTGGTCCTTTAACTTGGGACAATATTTCTTCCGATGGCCATAAGCAGCACAATGCAAGCACTGCCTTGTAGGCCCCCAACCTCTGACTCATCCATGTCGTTGCGAATTCGACGAACTCTACGCCGCCCCTTGGTGTCACGAAGTAGGCTCCAATGCGGTATGTACTCCCTTTGCTCCTCCTCTACTGTGGTGAAGTTGTCGACAGCATGAAATCCAGTAATTTTACTGCTCCATGTTGCAAGGACGGCTTCCTTTAAATAAAACAGTGACATGAAAGAGGTAGAGTCCATACCAATTAGCCCGCACATGGCTAGCACATGTGAGCACGGCTTGTGTAGAAGAAAAGGCTTGTTGCATGTGCAGCTATAGGTTGGAATTTATTCACAGCCGAACGCAACCTCGAATGTCCGAACCTCATTTGTGGTTCCAAAACCTGTCTTATCCTGTAGTCGAACTTCATACCTATGTTGTAGGTTGCCAATCCGTATGACGGTGTGCATCTTCCCCTTTGCTATCTTCTGCTCCATGTATTGCATCATAGTAGCGCTGAAAGGCGTTTTCGTGTAGGTGCTCATGTGCAATGCAGCGGTCTGATACCTCTCTTGGAAGTACCAAATTGTCCCATGAAGTATGCTCTCCACTATAGCAACTAAGGGTAAACCGCATTGTCCGCGAAGTACCCAATTGTACACCTCCGCCAGGTTGGTTATCATGATACCGTACCTCGCACCGTGAGTGTCGAAGAGCAAGGACCATCACTCCTTCAGCTCATTCTCGATCCACTCGGAGAAGGTCTTGATTCGTCCACCCTTCTTCCTCTTAACAACAGGCGGGTCAATACCAGGTAGAGCACAGAGTTCTTTCGGCTCGTCGTCCGCTACTACTGTAATTGCCGCGGCTTTCTTCCTTTGTTGAGTTAACTCTGTTTTCGTGAATTCATCTAGCTTAGCCCACAATTTATAGAACTTCTTTTGCTGATTTTGCTTGCATAGCCTCTTGAAGAGATTCATAAGACGCTTATTTCTGAACTGCCGGTAGAAATTTGCCCCGAGATGGCGAATGCACCAGCGGCTTTGCATATCAGCCCAGGGTTCAAACTCATCCGGTGTGGGGTTTGTAAGAGTCTTCACGGTCTTCAATATACTGGGATGCCTATCATGGAGCATGCACACGTTCGGTCGATTTTTGACGACACCTCGCTTCAGTCTTCTGAAGAACCATAGCCAGCTCGTGTAGTTCTCGCCTTCAACAAATGCAAAAGCCAGTGGAAGAATTTGGTTGTTACCATCTACTCCAATAGCGGTAAGGATTTGCCCCCTATACTTGCCTGTCAAGAATGTACCATCAACACACAGCAAAGGTCGACAATGGTTAAATGCATGAATGCAAGATCCGAAGGAGAAAAAAGCACGGTTCATCTCTTTATATCCTGATGACTTGGATGACAAAGTATACTTGATGTCGACATACGTGCCCGGGTTCCTGCCTTGTAGTGTCCACAGCAGGTAGGGAAGGTTGTGATATGAATCTCTGAAATTCCCAAATCGCATCTCCATTGCTTTCTGTTTAGCACGCCATGCCTTCCCGTAGCTGATTGAGAACTGGTACTTGTTCTTTATTGCTACTTGAATATGTTTCGCTTCTATATCTTTCTTCTCCACTATCTCGGCGAACATCAATCTTGCAATTAGACTTGAAGTCATGTTACGATGCTCTGCGAGGACGTTGGATCGAATACAGTTATGAGGCACTACTCTAGTGACAATCCAAGTCACTTCGTACTTCGGGACGTGAGCATGCACAGAGCAAGGACAACCATTACTGCTGCACTTTGCGATGTACTGGGTCGGGGTAGACACTTGAACATGAAATGTTCATTACGTGGACATACCCCATAGAGCAACCGCATCTTTCAATTCGAGCTTGTTGCGATACATGGTGCCATGTTTATCTCATTGCTTCTGAACTCCCACGATGACTCATGCCCATCTGTCACACGCATACCACCCAATAGTTCTTGATCCCACCCGCTCGGAATTTGATGATCAGAAGCCTCCTCGTCCTCAGCACTGTCTTCATCATCGTCCTCCTCGTCGTCATCTTGCGCAATGCCCGCTAGATCTTCCTGCTCCATAGCCTCCACCAACTCTTCGAATTCCTCAGCTTCGTCCGCCCGCCCAGTAGGACAATGGTTACGTCTATTCCTCCAGGAATCACTACTTTAGAATGATCTCCGGCTCCGTACTGTGTTTCCCCTTGCGCTGATGCACTTATGTGATTTTCTTCATACGCTGTACCAATATACCCGGTTGGATCTTTCGCAACAGCTTGCACCAAAGCAACAGGCTCATCCTTACGACCACTGCAGACCCTAAGCCAAGAAGTCCACTTCTTCGTTCTTTCAACGGACATCAGATCCCAGCGCGGGGAAGTTAAGGACATTGTGAACACAGCTTAAGTGCTGACGCTATACATGTCTGTATCAAGACTAAAGCTACGGGTGAACCAGTCTTTAGCTTCTTTAATGTTCATCGACTCTGGATTTTGCAAAAGCAATACAGTGTAACTGAATGCACTAAGATCAACTCCATTCGAATTCGTCCTCACTTCTCCAGGACCATAGAAAATCTTGAATCTCACTATATCAGACATTCCTGTCATCCGCAACATCATTTCGTAAAATTAACCTATGTTCATAACGCAGGAGACTCGTAATATGTAGCTAGATATGTTGGACTGATCTATAATAAAAATTTAGGTTCACGACTATTTCTTAACTACGTAGTCTACTTCTTTTATTCAAAAATCGTACTCCACTTCTATTTCTTTCATATTTTGCTAGTTCTGTATAACTATTTCCTAATATCGTCAACTGTATGATCAAATCATGACATACGCGATCATGGACGAAATTCAATTTCTAAAACGCCACAAGTATATTATTCTAAAACGCCTCAGGTAGATAATATACCTAACATATTATCTTAATTTCTACCCCAAATCTACCATGCTAATACTAAGTTACACAAGATAAAATTTTATAATTAATAAACTAATTCCACAAATTTTATCGAAGTTAGGGTATACCTGACCGACGAAAAAATCCACAGCGCCTCCTCTTCTCTTCTTCCTTCTTTTCTTCATCTCTTCCTCTCCTCTTCTTCCTCCTTCCTCTCCTCTTCTCCTTCCTCCCTCCTTTTCTTCTACTCTTCTCTTCCTTCCTCTTCTCTTCTTTTCCTCCTTTTCTCTTCCTCTCCTATCTCTCTCCCACGCCGCGCCGCCGCCCCATGGCCTCGCCACCGGCCGCCGCGCTGGCCTCGCCGCCGGTCTCCCCGCTCGGCTCGACGCGCCCCCGCCGTCTCCCTCGCCTCGAAGCCGCGCTGCCGCCGCTGCTCAGCTGCGCGTGTGTGCATGCGCGTGTGTGCGTGTGAGTGGGCGACCGAGTCGGGGCCGTAAATGCCGACTTGGCTCAAGTCAGCGAACGGTTTGCCGATTTGAGCCAAGTCAGCAAACGGTGTGCCGATTTGAGCCAAGTCGGCAAACGGTGTGCCGATTTGAGCCAAGTCAGCAAACGGTGTGCCGACTGCCTTATGAAGTCGGCGTACGCACTGCTGACTACCCATTTTAGCATCCGGGCTGCCGACTTGGGCAGAAATCGTCAAGTCCTTTGCCGATTAGCCCTTTTCGGCATTTAGTTTGCCGACCAGACCATATTTTTGAAATTGTTCCAATTCGTGTTATACTTTTGCGATTTACAGAAAAAAATAATATTTAAAAAAGTGCTAATTCTTTTACTTTTCTCTAGAAGGAAAAGAGAGCACGGGGAACAGTACGCATGCACCTCCATCCAATTTTAATCTGCAGGTGATTTGTTTTTGATGAACATATGAAGATAAGTTCAGAGAAAGGTAGGACACGATAATTTGAGATCCCTTGTTTTGGTAGCATGTGGGGTGTGGTTGGTCCATGGAGACCGTACAAGGCATGTGCATCAGCGCATGCATTTATCAGCTCTCGGTCACATTTGACCGTCCATCTTTAGCCCATACATGGAAAGAGTCACATTGTACTGCATGACATGCGGCTGGCTTAGGTGGAAGCAGCGCACTTTCTTGCGATCTTTTTCTTTTCCAAACGACTCGCTATCTACTTATCATAAAAAGATCGTTTTAGATATAATTTTTTAGACTATTCTTATCTATGAAAATATATTATCTCAAATAAAACTAAATATACATTGTGAAAGTTCATTCTATGATAAATATAGTAATATCAATTTAACATTGTAGATGTCGATAAATTTTTTACATTGATTGTCAAATCTAAAAATGCTTGACTTTCACGGATTCTAAAACGATTACATTATGATACAGAGAAAGTATTTTTTACAATATGTTAAAATCACCCTTTCCAGAATATATTTTGGTAGGGAATTCGTAGCATAGTTGTAGAAAATACTTAACCTTATGTTTTGTGGTTATAAGTTTTCACGAAATCTTGACCAAATCACAACTTGATTAAAGCTCGTCGAGTGTTGGGTGGAGCAGCTCGACAACGATGGAGTGTTGGGTAGAGTAGCTCAACAATGATAAAGGGGAGAGCTCTATGGATTTTGGCTACTTTTGGTTTTCTTGAAACCTTGTTACGGTGAAATATGTTTATATTAATATAAGACGTACGAGTTTGTAAAATCTAAACAATCTGAACCATACATCTAACTTTAATCTGATGGGTCACGAATTTAGTTAAATCCTAGCAAATTTAATCTTAATTGTACACTAACTCCTATAATATACTCTTTTAATCCCTGCAAGTTCAACATTGGCTACACATTAATTTGGCAACTTGATAATACTAGATTAATATGTAAACAATTAAGGATATGATTGTTTGGTTGATTTTCTTGCAGTATTTTTAACCATGACAGCTACATAAGTTTTGTAGTTCTTATGATTCTGACGAAGTTATTTAAAGGTCAGATGTAAGTTCATAGTGTTTCTATTATTTGATAATTAATTTTTTTTGTTGGAGCTAAATTTTTTAGAGGTGGCTCAGTGATCTGTTTTGATTTATATGTTGGATTGATACGTGATATATGTATAATGTGAAAACGTATATTACATATGTATGGTAGTAGTGTGAGACTAAGTACCACTAGCTGAGAAATGTAGGATTATGACCATAAGATACTAGCTGAGAAAGGTTGGATTATGATGATAAGATATGTGTGTTTTTTTTTCTGGTATTTACTCTTTTAAATTAACACTTTTCACGATGGCACCACCATATCATATTGAAAACAACACCACCGATGCATGACATGGCGTGTCGAAGATGGCGTGGCAAACATAAGTCATATTTGGAAATAAGTTATATAGAAATTTATTTGTAGAATACTATCGGAGTGGGTTATATTTATCTACTCCTTTCAGTTTATAAAAACATGACATTTTAAATATAGTGTTATCAAATTTTTAAAACTTTGACTATTAATATTGTGTAAAATATTTAGATCCGGTATTGCAAAATCATATATATATACACATATATATACATATGTCTTGAAAAGGACTTTTATAATATATAATTTTATTGAGTTTTATGTGTATATTGTAATAAAATTTTATGATCAAAGTTATATTTTAAAAATTATCTTAATATCTAAAATATTACGTTTTTACAAATCTGAGGAAGTAGTACGCTTCTTCTCGGATATTTATCGAGAAAAATCGATGACCATCGCTATCCTGATCCATGAACTGTTTAAAACACTGCTGCCAATCTCATTCGCGACCCACCGCACCGTCCGGGCAAAATCGGCCAGAACTATATGTATGACACGTACGACCAATCTAAAGCGGTAAGCAATCCATAATACATCATGGAATTCTGCCTTTGTCAGATCTTTTTCGGCGACTATTCAGATCGCAACAGCTGGCGCTGACCATCAGGCATGTCGTTATGTCGAGAAGCACGTACTGCACGCGCCAACGCATGTGTGTAACGCGTTTCATGATCAGGACCACTGTGCTTACATATCTCTAAATAGCTGATCGACACTGACATGAATGTTAATGTCTGCATATTGTAAATGCTACGTGCGTCACGATCCATTGAATCCACTGAATTCTTCTTGTACACATACCAAATCATAGATTATTTTGTGGTAACCAACATGTAAATAGCTTAATTTGCAGGAGAAAACAGTAACATTACAGTCCCTAGTTTTCTTCTGATAGGGCATTTGTAATTAGTTGAGAGTTTAGGGCACCACTTGTCGGCAAGGCTTCTGGTCAGCAGTGAGTACGGCTCGCCGCTTTCAGGTCTGATCATCGATCTCCATCTATGTAGGGCCGCCATGATTAGGAAATGATCAGCCAAGATCAGGGCATGGCGCGTGGCGTGGTAAACAGAGGTAAGACCACGAATGTTTCCAGGAGCAAAACCAAAAGAGATCCTTTTTTTTTCATATAGCATCGCCTGTACTTGCGCTCGTGGCTTCACGGCGTACTTATTTAGACCCAGCAGTGTTCTGGTACAGGAGCGTTCCGGTGTTACGTTCCAGCCATTACGTTATTTTTTTACTTTGATATATCTATAGTTGTATACTATCTATACTGTCTATTAAAAGTCTCTATTTTTTCTCCTAAATTCACCATATAAAACATACCTAAATCATTCAGATCCATCAGATCGAATACATCTAAATGGCTAATATTCATTTAATGATCAGACAATCCGACGGATATCCTTAATTAATAGATTATATACCATGTCATTCACTTAAAATTGATAGATAATTACATACCATTATCCTTACTTAAAGTTAATAGATAATTTTTCATTATTTTCACAGCTATACTCTCCAATGCCCCTCTCTCTCAAATATGCGCCACGGTCTAGCTGTGCCCGTGCGCCATCACTATTGTCTCCTTTGACACGATACAATATAGATTATGTTTTCTTGCACGATACACTTGCTAGTGTGTTTAACTTCACTAAAATAGACCAACCAAAGTCTAAAATGGAAGAATTATGATACCTCCAATTCTGTTTACTTAACCCCACCGGCTTTGATTTTATGTTTTCTTTGCCCACGTGGCCTCTGGGTCATCTAGTTTTGCTCGCGTGTCTAAAACCGGATGATGTGATGGTTATATGGATAAAACCGATATCCAAACAGGTTCCAGGGGCAAAGTGATCCGGCACTGATAGTTTTGCAGGTACCAAAACATAGTTCGAGTTAAACGGACAAATATAATACTTCACGTGGGGAGTAAAATTGATATTCTTCTTTTACAGAATGAGTAAAATGGATATTTTCCTTGAAACATACATGGACTACTACATGGCAACTTTCTCTTAATAAAAGGTTACATACGTTGGGAACTGGATGGGGAGTCAATTGTTTAGAGCGCCCTAGCTAATCAATCCGTAATGGCCAACTAACAGACACCAATGGTTCACCTAATGTCAAGTAACTAAAAACACATGCATGCATGGTAGATGGATACCTGCCCCTTTCACAAGAAGTGGTCCGCAAAACTAGGTTGACCAAATTTCGAACAATTTAACTGGAACTGACAGCCATTATATAAATCTTGTGCATTACCGACCAAATCTAGCTGCATAATCTTGTTCGTGGCTGTCAGTGCTTGGGTGGCTCTCAGCAGTTGAAGAACCAGCTTTACGAATCAATGGCGTCACTTTCTTATCACATAGGTCTTGGGGTAATCCTTTTTTTTTGGGGAAAGGTTTTGAGGTAATTAAAAAGTTCAGGTTGATAGCAACTTGCAATCGTTTGGATGGATGTACCATATACTACAGAGACAGATTTTCTACTCTCGAGCACATCTGCTCTCTATATCTTGAAATTCGAAAAGTGTGTTTTGAAGTTTCAAAAAATTTCGAAACAATTATCACCACGTACATGTGGTAACACACAATGTATTTGCACGTTTTCGTGAAAAAGTGAGTTAATTTGTGATGTGCACAAAATACGCCAGGGTGAGAGATTAAAAAGGGAATCTTTATGTGCACCTAATTTGTTTTCTTTGCACATGCCACAAAATGAAAACAAAATTGCACAAAACTTTGTAAGTGCACATAATACTACTCCCTCTGTCGGCGATACGGGGAACGGGGTCCCCTAGACCGCTGACAGAGGCCCAACTTGACGACACGACGCTAAGGACGTGGGAGTCAAGAGGAGATGTCTGGGGGAACACCCCGAGCACTGTGCCCCCTTGGCCATCAAAGGGAACCCCGAGTCATCTCTTAAGGATGCTCCCCGAGCACCCAAGGCGACTTGGGGCCCACTCGGGACGGTGACTGCTTCCCACGAGCGATGGAATGTCCTAAGTCGCGTGCTCAGAGGTCCCCGAGCACCCCTCGTAGGTCTTTCCCCAGCACACGTGGCCCGACGGGTGCATTTAATGCCTGTCTGTGTGGGCCCACCTACTCCAAGTCCTTGCGGACAAGATGGCGGCGTCCTGGTCGAATTCCGTCCTCCCATATGATGGGCTCCGTCAGCTGTCGGTCCTGTCAGGAGATGGAGCGGTCTGACACCTTTTTGACTTGAGGACATGCCGCCGTGTGCCCACGCATGCCTCTTGTCCCTGGTCAGTAGGGCCCGGGTAGTTGCAGCATGGTCCGTGGCTGAGAGCGTCCGGGAAGTCTTCACCTTCTGACCCAACCACGTCATGATGACCTAGATTCCAACCAAAGCGTGACAAGAGCTATTCCGTTACAGCAACCCTCAACCGTCGGCATGGATCTCCCACGCCCCATCTGTCAGCAACGCTACGGCTACAGTGTATTTGCCTTTCGGCCTTTGTGGTGACCCCCGGGTATATAAGGGGAGAACCAAGGCCATGAGAGGGAGGGAGGACGAGAAAAAGAGACCTAAGAGATAGAAAAGAGGAAGAACATCTGTGCTTCCAGGTTGATTGTAATCATCCAAATATTCATATATACACAAAAAAGCAGGACGTAGAGTTTTACACCAGGAAGGTGGCCCGAATCTGGGTAAATCACTGTCCCATTCCTAGCTCCCTGCCACTCAAGATCGCCGTAGCTCTTGTTCCTGCGCCTCCCCGGCCGAATCCCAAAGGGGGTCCTTCCGGACCACCGATGCTGTCGGCGATACGGGGAGCAGGGTCCCCTAAATCGCTGTTAAAAGGCCGAACTTGACGCCACGTCGCCAAAGGCGTGGGGGTCCAAGAAGAGGTGCTCGGGGGCTCACCCCGAGCACCGTACCTGCTCAAGCCCTTAGGGGGGAGTCCCGAGTCACCCCTTAAGGATGCTCCCTGAGCACCCAAGGCGACCTGTCTCCCGTCCGGGAACCCCGAGCACTGTAGTCGCTCGGGGTTCGAAGGGAGCCCCGAATCGTCCCTTAAGGATGCTTCCCGAGCATCCAAGGCGACTTGTCTCCCATCCGGGAACCCCGAGCACTGTAGTCGCTTGGGGTTCGAGGGGAGCCCCGAGTCGTCCCTTAAGGATGCTTCCCGAGCATCCAAGGCGACTTGTCTCCCATCCAGGAACCCCGAGCACTGTAATCGCTCGGGGTTCGAGGGGAGTCCCGAGTCGTCCCTTAAGGATGCTTCCCGAGCATCCAAGGCGACTCGGCCTCCACTCGGGATGCCGAGTGGCTTTCCAAGACGGCGGAATGGCCCAAGTCATGTGCTCGGGGACGGGAATCCCGAGCACCCCCCGGAGGTCCTTCCTCGGTCTATGTTGCCCAACAGGCACATTTAATGCATGTGTCGTGTGCATTAAATGTCTGTCTGTCAGGCATTTCTACTCCAAGTCCTTGAGGACAAGATGCGGTGTCCTGACCGGTTCCTTTCCCCCCAAGTGATAAGCCCTGTCAGCTATCAGTCTCGGAGGGGATGGAGAGGTCTGACGCCTTTTTGACTTTTGAGGGCGTGCCGCCGCGCGCCCATACGCATGCCTTCTGCACCTGGTCCGTGTGGCCCGGGTAGTTGCAGCATGGCCCGTGTCAGGAGACGTCCCAGGAAGTCTTCACCTCCTGACATGACCACATGATGATGATCCGATTTCCAACCAAGGCGTGACCAACACTATTCCACTACAGCGAATCTCAACCACCGGCATGGGCTGCCCACGCCCTATCCGTCAGCAGCGGTATTCCTACAGTAGGTTCACCTTTCGGCCATTGTGGTAACCCCCGAATATATAAGGGAAGAACCGAGGCCATGAGAAGGGAGGTTTTTCAAGAGGCTTCTAGGTGCGATTATTAGACAATCACCGAAGAAGAAGAAGGGCGAGAACACCTGTGTTCTCCGAGCTCATTGTAATCATCCCAACACTCATATATACACACAAAGCAGGACGTAGGGTTTTACACCTAGAAGGTGACCCAAACCTGGGTAAACCACCGTGTGATCTCTAGTTTCCCATCCTGCCAATCTCTAGCTTCAGTGTAGCTCCGTGATCTGCGCTTCCCCGGCCAAATCCCAAAGGGGGTCCTTCTGGACCACCGACACCGGCGTTTAGACGTCGACATCTGGCGCGCCAGGTAGGGGGAGCCAAGTTCTTGAAGCTACGCCACTCATGGCAGGCCAGCAGTCATATCCCCAGCAGCGGGGATGACTGTAGCCATCCGCTCCAGCACGTTCGGTGCCCTCTCGAGTGCAGGGGCGCCATGCCGTGCAGCCTCTGTCGAGCTTCCCCAGTCGGTACGGCTCCGACTGGATTTCGATGAGCCGGGCGAAGCAGGCGCGCTGCATACCGCGCAGCTTCTCCTCCGGCACCCTCCTGTCCAGGTGGAAGGCATATCTCCTGTGGGCCCTTGGCTCTAGGAGGTAGCCAACCTGGTCGACACCGCTCGCCGTCAGGCGGCGGTTAGAAGTTCCCATACCTCTTCGAGGCATGGCGACCCCCAAGCTGGCCCCTTAGTGGCGCCTCCGTTATTACCGCCACGTCCTCGACGTGGTGAAGCGACGGAGTCCCGCGGCGGGTCCCACCATTCGGTTGCCTCTCCTATTTTAGGAGACGGCCCAGATCTTCACCACCGCATCAACCAGCGGAGAGAAGGCCAAGATGCACGCATCACCATCGAGCGCCAACGGGAGAAGCGACGTGAGGCAGGGGCTGTCGAGGGCCAGTCATCCTCCGGCCCCGCTGCCAGTCGTACGTGCTCTCCGGTGCGCGTCTGCGCGCCGCCGGTCGGGAGGGTCAGCACCCTGCTTTACGGAGCGGGCTGTCAGGCTTTTACTCCTGACCTTTGCCGCGTCAGCTGGCCGGAGAAATTCCGGCCCGACCTGCCGTAGAAGTACGATGGCTCTTTCCACCCGGAAGAGTTCCTCCAGATCTACACCACCGCTGTGCAAGCGGCTAGAGGAGCCGAAAATGTGATGGCCAACTGGTTCCCCATGGGCCTAAAGGGCTCTGTCCGTTCATGGCTCATGAACCTTCCCTCGAGCTCAATTCGCTTGTGGGAGGACCTTTGCCACCAGTTCGTGGCCAACTTCCAGGGCACTTTCGAGCGCCCCGGCATGGAGAGCGATCTCCATGCCATCAAGCAGCAGCAAGGGGAGACGTTGCGGCACTTCATCCAGCGTTTCAGCCAGGTTCACAACACCATCCCCAAGATTTTCCCTCAAGCAGTTATTGTCGTCTTCAGGCAAGGTGTCTGCGATGAGAAGATGCTTGAGAAGCTGGGCACATGCGACATCCAGTCCACGGCAGACCTGTTCGTGGTCGCGGACAAGTGCGCCAAGGCGGCTGAGGCTCGCGTGTGGTACAGTCCGCGCCCCGACCAGCCAACGGTCGACGGTGCAGGTTCCTCCCGTCGCCCCGGGGGGTAGGAGAAGAAGAACAAGAAGCGCAAGTCCGAGCCCGTCGTGACAGCGGACCCCGAGGCGCGAAAGCCGCCGCACGGTGGATCAGGTGGCGGCAAGAAACCACCCAGGGCCCCCGAGCAGGGCCCTAGCAGGTGGTGTGAAATACATCAAACCGACTGGCACGACCTTTCTGAGTGCCGGACGGTGAAGTTCCTCGCTGAGAGGAACAAGAAGGAGCGTGAGGATCGCCACGAAGGTGGCGACGCCAAGCACGGCGATGAAGAAGGCGGTCTCAGGTTCCAAGAGCCCGAGGTCGTGGCATGCATCAACGGGGGTGCCTCCACGCCCACTTCGCAGCGCCAGTTCAAGCTTATGGCGTGCGAAGTGTGCTCGGCGACCCTGAGCATCGGGTCGTCCCGACCACTCAAGTGGTCGGGTACCCCGATCTCCTTCGACCGCTCAGACCATCCCGAGAACACGTCGGGCGTAGGCCGCCTCCCGTTGGTGGTCTCCTCGACGGTGTGCAACATCAAGGTAACCCGCATGCTAATCGATGGGGGCACAGGCCTTAACCTCCTATCCTCTAAGGTTTTTAGCAAGATGCAGGTACCACCCGAGCAGCTGAGGCCAAAGATGCCATTTCACGGTGTCACCCCAGGCCTCACCGTGCCCCTGGGGCAGGTGTCCCTGATGGTCACGTTCGGGACCAGGGACAACTTCCGGACGGAGAGCGTCGTCTTCGACGTCGTCGAGTTTGACCTCCCGTACAACGGCATCCTCGGGTGCCCGGCGCTCGCCAAGTTCATAGTGGTGTCCGATCACGGTCCATCAAGATGCCCGGGCCCAACGGCGCGATCACGGTGCCGGCTGATCTCAAGAGCTCCGTCCTCTGCGCCGAGGAGCTGTTCTCAGCCACCGCCGCCACGGCCGACAACATCGACGAGCACCCCGAGTCCTCGGGTCCACCCCCAACCAGGATTAGGGTCGCCGCAGACGACTCTGTCCCCGTCAAGGAGGTGGCCCTTGGCGAAGACGCGTCCAGGACCGTCAAGATCGATGGCCGCTTGGCCGCCAAATAGGAAAGCGCGCTCATCGCCTTCCTCCAGCCGAATGCCGATGTGTTTGCTTGGCAACCGTCGGATATGCCCGGGGTCCCTAGGGAGGTGATCGAGCACCGCCTCGCCGTGCACCCCGACGAACGGCCCGTTCGGCAGAAGGTGCGCTGTCAAGCACCAGAACGCCAGGAGTTCATCCGGGCGGAGGTCGACAAGCTCCTTGCCACCGGTTTCATCCGGGAAGTCCTCCACCCGGACTGGCTCGCCAATCCTGTGGTCGTGCCAAAGGCCAACAACAAGCTGAGGATGTGCGTGGATTACACCGACCTCAACAAGGCATGTCCAAAAGATGCTTTTCTTTTACCTTGCATTGATCAGATATTCGATTCCACTGCAGGATGCGACCTTTTATGCTTTCTAGATGCCTATTTTGGTTATCACCAGATTAGTATGTCGATAAAGGATGTGAAAAAAACCTCATTTACAACCCTGTGCGGACTTATTGCTATGTTCGCATGCCTTTTGGGTTGAAAAACGCTGGGCCTACGTAGCAGCGTGCCATGCGTATTACTCTGCAATCTCAGATAGGTCGCAATATCGAGGCCTACATCGACGATCTCGTTGTCAAGACAAGGGATCAAGCAACGCTTCTCGAAGATCTTGCGGAGACTTTCAGCAGTCTCCGCACCACTCGCATGAAGCTGAACCCCGAGAAGTGCGTCTTCGGGGTTCCCTCAGGCAAGCTCCTCAGTTTCTTGATCTTGAACCGAGGCATAGAGGCCAACCCCGAGAAGATCCGGGCCATCGACCAGATGCGCCCGCCGTCTCGTCTCAAGGGCGTGCAGCGCCTAACGGGCTGCATGGCTGCCTTGGGACGGTTAATCTCCAAGCTCGGGGAGCGAGGCCTCCCGTTGTTCAAGCTCCTCAAGAAATTGAGCCGCTTCAAGTGGACCCCGGAGGCCGAGCAGGCCCTTCGGGACCTCAAGAGATATCTCATCTCGCCTCCGGTCTTGGTGGCGTCGAGACCCCAGAAGCCTTTGCTGCTCTACATCTTGGCTACTCCCTGAGTGGTGAGCGCGGTCCTCGTGGTCGAGCGAGAGGTCGGGTCCGAGCTCCTGATGACTCCCACGAGGACGGAAGCTTTCGGGTTCGAGCTCTCGTAAGCAACAAATCCAAGGAAAAACCCGGGTCCCAGCTCCCGGGCGACCCCCAATAGTCGGGAGTTCTCAGGTCCGAGCTCCTGAGCGACCCCGAGCAGTTAGGTTCGCTCGGGGCCAAGCTCCCGACAAACGACGTGTCCAAGGCAAAGCCCGGGTCCGAGCTCCCGGGCAGCCCCGAGCAGTCAGGAGTGCTCGGGGTCGAGTCCGGGTCCGAGCTCCCGGGCGAACCAGAGTAGCTAGGAGTGCTCGGGAACAATCTCGACCCCCAGGTCCCATACTCGGGGAGGTCCCAAGCAAGGGCCACGTCCAGCAGCGTCCCGTATACTTCGTCAGTGAAGTATTACGTGACGCCAAGACGCGCTACCCGCAAGCCCAGAAGATGCTCTACGCAATTCTTGTTGCGTCGAGAAAGCTACGCCACTACTTCCAAGCGCACGAGGTTTTGGTGGTTACTGCCTACCCCCTCGAGCGCATCCTGCACAATCGAGAAGCCACTAGCCGCGTGGTCGAGTGGGCGATTGAACACATCGATTCAACCTCCGCTTCGTCAGCAACCGGGCGATCAAAAGCAGAGCTCTGGCCGACTTCGTGGCCGAGTGGACGCCGGTGCTTGAAGACGAAGGGGAAGAATTATCCGCGAATCCAGGACATGAAGGAGCCGAACACTGGATGATGCACTTTGACGGATCCCTCACGCTCAAGGGCGCGGGGGCTGGAGTAGTTCTCACCTCCTCGACAGGTGAAGTACTCCAGTACGTTGTGCAGCTCCACTTTCGCGCCACCAACAACATGGCCGAGTACGAGGGACTTCTCGCGGGCTCCGTGCCGCCGCGTCCCCCGGAATCCACCATCTGCTTCTCAAATGCGACTCTCAGCTGGTCGTCAATCAGGTGTCCAAGGAGTACCAATGCTCCGACCCACAAATGGCGGCGTACCTGAACGAAGTCAGGAAGTTGGAGCGGCGTTTCGATGGGTTGGAACTCCAACACGTCCCGCACCGCTACAACGAACCCGCCGACTACTTATCGCGACTGGCGTCCTCTCGGGAACCGGTCCTAGCTGGAACCTTTGAAGAAAAGCTCTCCCGGCCATCCGTCGAGGCCACCGACCAAGACAAAGGGGGATCCTCGCGCTAGGCGAGGGTACCCAGGCAGCACCTTCGGTGGGAAATCCTGTCAGGTTGCTGCCGCCTGGCGGGCACCTCGTGCTCGCCGCCTGTTCTCAGGAGCCTTCCTGGATCTCCGAGATCCAGGGATACCCGAAAGAAAGTATCCTTCCCGAAGACGATGCCGCAGCGGAAAGGATTGCACGGCAAACTAAGCGCTACGCCCTGGTAGATAGGGATCTCTACCGGCGTGGCACCAATGGCGTCTTTCTGAAGTGCATTTCTCAGAAAGAAGGCCGCGACTTGCTCACAGATGTCCACAAGGGCGAGTGTGGTAGCCATGCATCGTCCCGCACGCTGGTCAGAAAGGCCTTTCGGCAAGGCTTCTACTGGCCAACAGCCCTCCAGGATGCCATCGAGCTGGTTCGGCGCTGCGAAGCATGTCAATACCATACAAAGCAGTCACATCAACCAGCTCAGGCCCTCCAAACCATCCCCCTGTCATGGCCCTTCACGGTCTGGGGACTGGATATTATTGGACCGTTCCCCCGAGCAGTCGGGGGCTACAAGTACCTCTATGTCGCCATCGATAAGTTCACCAAGTGGACAGAAGCAGATCCGGTCATCAAGATCACCAAGCATACCGCGATCAAGTTCATCCGAGGCATCGTGAGCTGCTTTGGAGTGCCCAATCGGATCATCACCGACAACGGCACGCAGTTCACCAGCGACGCATTCCTGGAGTACTGCGAAGACATCGGAGTCAAAATCTGCTTCGCGTCGGTCGCTCATCCTCGCGCCAACGGCCAAGTTGAGCGCGCCAATGCTCAAGTCCTCAAAGGGCTCAAGACGCGAACCTTCGATTGGCTCAAGCAGTGCGGTGCTGGTTGGATCGACGAGCTCCCTGCCGTCCTCTGGTCAATCCGAACGTCTCCCAGCAGGGCGACCGGAGAGACGCCTTTCTTCCTCGTGTACGGGGCAGAGGCAGTTCTCCCCTCCGAGATCTCCCTCGGCTCCCCTTGGGTCGGAGCCTATTCCGAGGGCAATCAAAAACAGAGAAGACTCGAAGACGTCAACTACCTCAAAGAGCACCGGTGTAGAGCTGCTCTCCGTGCCACCAGATATCAGTAGAGCCTAAGGCGCTATCATCAGCGCCACGTTCGGGCCCGGTCGCTGGAGGTCGGGGATCTAGTACTTCGCCGCATCCAATCGCGGGAAGGAAAGAACAAACTCTCCCCCATGTGGGAGGGCCCCTACCGAGTGACCGGTGTCTCCCGACCAGGCTCCATTCGATTGACCAGGGATGACGGCCTGCCGTTGTCCAATGCGTGGAACATCGAGTATCTGTGCAAATTTTATCCGTAAATAGCTCGGGTAAGTTTTTCTTTTTTGCATTGGGTCAGATCCCCAAGTAGCAAACCGAGTCTTGGGAAGTTTTGGGTTCGTCGCCTAAGCCCTGGTCGCCCTGCTTGGTTCGTACACCCCGGGCACCAGTCCGGCCAAAAGCCGCCCGAGTATCCCACGTGCTCGTATGCATCCTCGGGGGCTCCCTTGTATCATAAACTATGTCAATAGCAGCAACAATATTAATAGAAGCAATGTTCGCATTTGTAATTACTTGTCAAATTTTTCTATTCCCTCGCTTGCTCGCAAAAGAGATCACTCTGAAGAATATCGGGCTCCCATGTCCCCTTTGCATGAGTAGATCCCTACTGGTCTGCGGTACGAGGAGTCGGGGTAATCTAGTCTCTGTTGGCGAGCTGTCGGTACTCGGTCGACCATTTGTACCCCGAGCACCCCCGAGTCAGGGCAAATAAGCCCCTGACCATCCGTGCTCGGACTGGTCAAATGGCCCCAAGCGCTACCGAGCCTTAGAGTACTTGGACAACTCTACCTCTCGTACCCACGACCGGTTGGCTGACTCGAAAGCCTTCGGATCCTGACAGCGGAGAGTTTCGGAAAAACTCAGAGCAATGGCATCTTTTGCCGGCAGCATGCTATAATTGCCTACGAGTTTACAGGCTGACCATGGTGAAGTTCCCGGGTGACGTTGACAATATCAAATCAAAAACCTAGGATGAAAAGCCTCCATGGATTCGACACTACTCATGAGCTAAGTTTTTCTGCCATGCTTTCTTGGCTTTAAAGCTTTTTTACCATCTCCGCGAATAGTTCCTCGCGCCAGCGATCCCGTGTGCCACTTGTTCATGAAGCGGGGATGTTCTGGAGTAACGATGTGAGTCACGGGGAGTGTTCCAGGTCATCGCTCAAAGCCCTGGTCGCCTCGCTTGGTTTCCGAACCCTGGGCACCAGCCTGGCCAAAAGCTGCCCGAGTATCCTACGCGCTCGCACACGTGCTCTGGGGCTCCCTTAAAGATGGGTTAGCGGTGCAAGGGATCCTTGCTGCGTGAGACCCTCGCTGTGTGAGAGGGAAACCTGCTGAAACTAAGTGAAAAAATCGGCACGATAAAACAACCGCTGATGTCTAAGCTACTTGTAAAACCGTCCCGAGCACGAGTGCTCGGACGAACTTGCAGGAGCGTCAAGTCCCGAAGGTGCGCGCTCCCAAGCGCCGCAGATCGCCCTCGGGGACCTGAGGTCCTCGGGGTCCCGAGGAGCGGCCTGCTCAAGGGCAACGTCGGCGCGTCTGTCTCTCGGGGGCCTAAGGTCCTCGGGGTCCCGAAGTGCGGCCCGCTCAAGAAGAAGGTCGAAGCATCCAGCTCTCGGGGGCTGGAGTCCTTGGGGCCACCCCCCAAGGGTCGGCTTGCTCAGGCAAGAGCTGGATGCATAAAAAAAAGAAGAAAAGAAATGCAAAAGTGTGCGGAGCCAAGTCTGCACCTTGCATTGCATCAAGTTGAAGAAATGCAAAAGTGTGCGGAGCCAAGTCTGCACCTTACATTACATCAACAAGAAAAGAAAAAGTCGAAGGAAGGCAAAAGCATGTGGAGCCAAGTCTGCACCTTGCATTGCTTCAACAGAAAGTTCTTTACAAAGAACACAAAAAGATACAAAGGGAGAAAGCTAGTCCTCGCCGCTGTCGTCGCTGTCGTCGCCTTCAGAGCCGCTTTCGCCCTCCTCCCACGTGAAGTGCTGGGCGATCTCCCCGGCTACTTCGTGGACGGCTGCGCGAGCGGCGTCTTCCTCCTCCTTGGTGACCCCAGGCCTGGCAAGGAGAAGTTCGGGCCCCGGCTGCGGTAGCATGCGAGCACATGCTCTGCCACCGCGGCGGCCAGCTCGTGCCCCTCCCGAGCCGCCATGTCCTTCGCGGCCATCGGCAGCGTCTCCAGCCGCTCGGCAATTGTGCCAAAGGGAAGGACAAAGTGGCTCAGGGAGTCTAGGCCCTGCTCGCCAGCATCGAGCCCGGTAGCTGTCACCGCGCGCCGCGCCCGTCTGAAGATCTCGCGCATCATCCTGGTGGTGCTGCTCCTTTCGGAGTGCATCTCCAAGAGGCGAGACCTCTCCTCGGCCACCGACGACTCCAGTTGCTGCAGATCCTTCTGCAGCTCCGCCACCCGCTCCGAGAGCTTCCGCTTGGAGACGTTGCTATCCTCGAGGCATTGTTCCACCTCTTGGATGTGACGGTCCCTGTCCTCTTCGGCTCGGCGGATTCGCTCTCGGGCCTCCGCCTTGGTCGTCTCCAGCTGGTCGGCGGCCTCTTTGTGAGCGGCCTCGACTTGCCGCTCCACTGCCTCCGCCACCTCCCGCGCTCGCCGCGTCAGAGAGGTCTCCCCTTCGTCGAGCTCCCTCTCTCGCTGGTCGAGCGTGATCTCCCGCATGACGGCCTCTGCCTCACGGAGGGCCACCTGCTCTTCTTGCCGGGCCACTTGATCACCCTCATCAAGGATCTCCGCACGCATTTCCTCCAGGGCTGCCTTTTCCTAGAGGATCTCCGTGGCTTTTCTTTGATGCTCGCACTTGGCGATCTGGGCCCGCACGAGGAAAGCTTCCGCGGCTTTCGCGAGGACAGCCTCCTGCTCATCTAGCGCAGCCTTCTCCGATGCTAGGGCGGCTTGGATCTTGTCCACCGCGGCGTGCACCGCGCTGAACACTTTGGGGAAGAGCCCCAAAGGCGTCCCGGCGCCTGGATGGCCGCGGGTCTCCTCGAAGGCAAGGGTGGCCTCCCCGCCTTCGGGCATCGAGCTCCCCCCGAGTACATCCCTCGGGGAGTCCTCTCGGCCCCCGGGAGCTGCCGGGCCCCCGAGCCCTCTCTCGGGGAGCGCCCCCTCGGCCTCCGCCCTTGGGTCCCCGGCTGACGTAACCGTGCTCCGCTCCGGCGCTGCGTCCGAGTTGTCGGGGATCAAGACCGACGTCGCCCGAGCGGTCTCGGCTCTCGGGGCGGTCACGGCGCTCGGGGAGACTTCAGTCCTCGGCGCGACTGTAGCGTTCCCTGTTTTAAGGCCGGATAAGCCCTTGTGTTTACGGTACCGGTCCCTGGATCAGTAGCCGATACCCACAAGTTAACCTGCGTATCAAAATCATACATACACTTATTAGAATAGAATACGTAATCCGATCTTCAAGATCGACAAATTATACCTTTAGCCCAATGGCTAGAAATCTTGCAGCGGAAATCAAGCGGTGATGGGGCCCACCAGTATACCATTCCCAACAGGCAACTGACTGGGGGGTTCGCCCTAGTTATCGTGGTTACCGACGTTGCTTTCGAATGGTCGCCCTTCGTTCTGGCCAAATCAACAAGCCAGGTGAGTACATTGAATGTACTTGCAAGCACTCCACCGGGAGTTTATCACAGATACATGCATGCAAGGGAATTATCAAGGAATTGGCTCTATCCTAGGTTTCATGTTGTGCGGGAAAGTAAGTTTGCATTTGAAATATATGTAAATAGATATAAAAGCAATTTTAGCAAAACATCTCGACGCAGCGAGATAAAGTACCTGCTTGAATCACTCTACCCGCTACAACGGGGAGTTCATCTCTGTGCTTTCCGCTACAATGGCAAAGCATGGTATTCACCCGGTTCCTCAGGGAGACACAGCTCGCCTCGTACTTACGGAGATACCAACGACAATCACCCGGTTCCTCAGGGAGACACAGCTCGCCTCGTACTTACGGGGATTCTAGGGTTTGCCCGAGTCCACGGGGAAATCCCTTCTTCACTCTTCCCGCTACAACGGGAACTTGGCATGCTGCCCTGCGAACACGGCGGATCGCGCCCTTAAACCCATAACCCATATTTTTGACTTTGAAAGCCAGTCTACTTTAGTGTGGCCCGACCAAGTTCGTCCATGACCGCGGACACGGCTATTCGAATAGTTTCAACCCTCTGCAGAGGTGGTACGGCTTTACCCACACGATGTAGGTCACCCTGGGCATACCGGGCCCAGTATACTACCAGAGCTAGTACAACGAGACTCTTCGCCGGTGTGAACCCAGCCATGAACCCGTCTGAAGGACATGTCCCAAACCTAGCTTGAGTCAGTAACATCGCTACAAGCAGGTTGGTGTTCCAACTTTGTGGCGAACAATGCCTCGCTAAACTGCTGTATTTGTTCTCTACAGGGGTTACACTACCCCATCTGCACACTACTAACTACCCACGGGTTCATGCTAGTTCAGGCCGGGTACTATGTCAAGTCCTTCCCACAAAGGACATGTGGCCGCACGGTAAGACTTGGCCAAACGGCACTTAAGATTGGTCCTTAGATGATCCGAGAGGGACTCCACACCACTCCCGTAAACGGGCAGCGAGAACCACGACGGGCCTTACCTTGCTCTTTAACAAACTCCCTACATTCACCCTTCATTACCGACCCGGATCAAAATCTTCTCCCTTTTCAGCTAGGTTTCACAAACCATTTCCGGTAAAACATACCAACCCATGGCTATGCTACCTTCATACACCTCTGGACACGACGGTCCGTTTCTCAAAAGTTCACCACACGAAATATGGGGTGTTATCATCTTTTATCTTTGAAACCCTAAATTTTTCTACGGCAGGGCTAAGCAGGTATATATGCATATATTCTACCCTAAGTCTTTCCGATAACATTTCGAAATACGTAGTCCTTAGGGCTACAAGGAGTTCAGGGTCGAACTAGGGTTTTCTAAGCATTAGCCTAGCTACGCTACATAAAATAACAATTGTAAAACATAGCATGCATGTTTCGAAATTAAAATAACATTTTGTAAATCTAGGTTACAACATGATCAAGGGCAGAGAGCTTGCCTGGCGTTACCGACCGAATCTCGGTCGCAAACTTGGTACGACAACATCGGGAATCCTGCGCGTGTGGTACCGCCGCGTCGTATCTACACGTCGAAGAGCACGAATAAACAACGGTGCGAGCAGAACCAAATGAAGATCATACATACAAGAGACGTTGAAACTAGGCACTGAACTTAGAAGCATGTTTAGGGTTTTTCCCACGATGCGATGGAAACACCCAACACATGAATTAAGGCTTTTGCATGTGGAGGACTAGGGTTCATGCGTTTATAAGCTTGTTACCCTTAAATACTTATTTTAGATAAGTCCAAAAGATATTAACATGTTGAAATATTTTTAAAACTTTGGACGAGAAGTCTTTGAGCAAGATTGGAATTGGTATATATATGTATTTATTTACATGTATTCAAAGATTGCCCGCATTTTATTATGCTGACAAATTCTTTACTATTATGGCCATATGAAAAAAGGTTTTGAACTCAATGGTTCACTGGACCTTTGAGATTGAGTTGATTATTATGCCAAAAGGAAATAATCTTGTTAACATATGCTTAAGGAACATATAGCATGTTCATATATAAGTTTGTTTTACTTTGAAAAAAATTCAAGTATCCTCAAAAATTACAGAATTAGCACTGACGAATAGGGTTTGGATTTAGATGAAATTTAGGGAATTAGATATTTGGCTGGGAACCTAGTTAAGAGCGGTATGCATATGCCATGCTTATCTAGTTCCTGATAGAGACTGAAATTTAAACGGTTTCAAGAGCTTTAACCGGTGCACTGTAGGGAAAGGGAGAAAATCAAAAGGAGTGAGGGAGAGCGAGATGCCCTGGGCATGCTCGGTTTGCAAAAAGGTCACACGGCAACTCAAGTGGTAGGGGAAAGAAAACCACAGGAGTTGGAGGAGAGGTGCGGGCGGCTCAGGCGAGCTCGTCACATGCGGTGGCGGCGCGGGGATGGGGTCAAGCTGTGGAGGCGCGGCGCTGAGTAGCTGGCTAGTAGCGAGCGGGGATGAGCGGTGGAGGCAAATCCTTGCCGTGGCCGTTGATGGTCTGCCGCGGTAGGAGCAGGTGGCGGCGGCGTTTTGCCGCGGGCGGCCGCGGTGGAGAGGAACTGCCACCGAGCTGCCGCGGTTGGGATACGGCTGCCGCGGCAGAAAAAGCAGGGTGCGGTAGCGGAAAAAGGCGGCCGTGGCAGGGCGGGGCAGCGGCGGCAGCTGGATTGGGGCGGCGGCAAGGAGGTGGCCATGGCGGGGTCGCCGGAGCGGTGGGCGGCGTGGCGGTGCAGAGGTTCTCAGCCATGGCAGGGGCCTTGTCGTCGCGGTTGGGCCGCAGCTCGGGGAGGGATGGTGGCGAGTTGGGGAGCACGGTAGCCGAGCTGGGTCCTGCGAGGCGAGCAGGCGATTGAAGGAGGACGTGGGGAGTAGCGAGAGATGAAGGGGAGGATGCCCGAGGCTGACTCGGTGGAGGGATTGCGAGAAGCGATAGTGGGGAGCTTAGGGGCGGTTGCTAGGATGGGCTGCGGCGGCGCTGACCAACCAGCGGTGGGGGCGCCACTCGGAGGTTGGAGCTCCGGTTGAGCAGGCCGGAGAGATGGGGGCAGCCAGCGGCGGGTGGCCGCACGGGGACCTCGGCTACCTCGGCGTCTCAGGCACGGCCCACTGGTTGTTGGGTTGGGGCGAGGCTGCTCCACCCGATGGTGCCAGCGACTAGAGCTCCTCATCGGTGGCTTCGCAGCTGCAAGGGGAGGGGAAGGGGGAGGAACCAGGTAGGGGAGAACAAAGATTTGGCCGACGCTGATGCTTGGGGAGCTAAGCGAGAGAACTCTGGGCAGCAAGAGAGAGTGAGGAGCTAGATGGCTGGAAGCTCGAAGGGGGATTTGAGCTCGGAAGGGAGTGAGGGTGGAGCATGAGGAAGCTCGGGTTCAGCTGACTTAGCAGTGTTGGAAATAATCTTGTCATGGGTAGTGGTTGAATTGAGTGTGCGCAGCTAATGGAGCAAAGTCAGTGCATGCAGAGTTAGAGCTCGGGTAGTCCACTACTGTTGCTGTGGTACTGCTGCTGAGCAAAAGAAAAAGAAGGGAGTGAGATGGGGTGCATGCTTGGTGCGGCAGGGAGGAAAAGAAAGCTGAGGGAGATAGGACTGCTCGGTAGAGTGAAGTAAAGGAGTGGGGTTGGGGGAGCTGGTGTTGGTGTAAAAAGTACACAGCAGCACAGGCTTGGCAGGGGAAAAAGGAGCTGTTGCATGCAGTAGATGGAAAGGAGTGAGGATACGAGATAAGGAGAGAAAAGAAATGGGTAGTTGACTGCTGGTGTGGTAGCAAATGTTAGGCATCTGACGCATTAAGGGAGGTGGCAGGGGCAGCAGAAATTGAGGGGTGAAGAAGGAGACTTGGCTGTCGTGTGCTGTTGGAAAAGATAGAGTGTTTTGGTGCCCATCTTATTGATGCTTTTGGCTGCAGTAGGGAGAGGGAGAAAGGTGGATAGTAGGGCTGGTGTGGTATTGATCCTCACGCACAGGGAAGAGGGCTGTTCGGCTGAGAAAAGAAATGGAGCTGGGAGTGGCAGAGAAGAGTAGCATTGGCCATGAATAAGAGAGAGAGGTTGGCAGGGAAACAAAGAAGTATAGGAGAAGGTTGGCTTTGGAAAAAAATAGAAAGGGAGTGGCGCATGCAACTGGTGAGAGAGTGAGGGATCTGGGCAGCTCTAGCCTTGGTTCCTTGAGTGTAATAATAATGTGGAAGAGGAGTGAATGCTGAAGGCAGTAGTGGTAGGAGTTGGAAGTGGCAGCTCAGTTGCTTGGTGCGTGAGCTGGCAAGAGGAGCACTGCGAGTACATGCATCTGTGTATAAAACATGCACTTGCGCATATATATATCCTAGTCGGGTTGGAGAAACAATCACCGGCAGATGCAATGGTTAATTCAATACGTAGGTTCACGAATCTTTGAATCTTCATATGGAGGACATGGCCAATATTTAGGGGGGGTATACCAGAGGTATATCTAGGAGAGAGAAAAGGTGGCATAGGTCCTGGGAAGGATATGTACTCATATACATGCACAGGGGCTGACATAACGCTTATGTCCGAGCGATGGGTAGGTATGGCGAACGGTAAAGAGGGTGTTGATTATAGTAAGAAGATAAATGGTTAAATGGTTATTTGGTAGAAATGTAACAGGTCAGATATTTATTTCCCATCATGGTAACATGGTAGAAGTGAGGAAATATTTAGATGACATCTGGTAAAAAGAGAGGTAACCACGGTGGATTAGCTGAGGGTATTTTTCTCAGTCATGTGGTAAAAAGTTTTACCGAGAAAGTACAAATTAGGGTGTGGGGTGTATGTGTCCACATACACTCGATTATTTTAGCATATATAGGGTTTGCATGTGGAAGGAATGGGCATGCGATGTTACAGAGAGTTGGGGTTGAATGCTGCCACTGAGATATGCATATGTATATGCATGGGGTTGTGGCAAAGCCGAATGACGAATTAGGGATTTGATCCATTGCTCGGAAGGAATGGATCAGGGTTTTGCGTATGTGCATATACGTAAAAGCAGTATATTTTTGCACATGCTCGCGATAGGACCTGGCGAAGCTGGTGGTAGAATTTCAAGTCATTCGAAAAAGATTCAAGATGGGTATATGTTTCAATTCCACAGAAGTACCGTGGGGCACTTAGCGGCAGGTGTGGTTTTAGGTTGCACCGACGAGGAGGGAGGGAAAGGGATGCCGAAGGTGTATTTGTGGCGAGATTGCAAGGTGTTTAGCCGCGTAAGGGGACAAGGGTAGAATAGGGTTTGAGAACATTTGCCGAACAGGGTTTCGACAAAGCAGAGGTCAAGGGAGCAGGAACAGGGGAAAAGGATTTTGGTTGCCATGCTTTAGGGTTACCAGAAGCATGACTTGAATGAAAGTTTTAATTTGGTAAATTTTAATCAGCATTATTCACAAAAGTTTTTGTTGGCCCTAATCTTCAAGTCACAGAAAATTGGGATGTTACAGCGACCTCCGCGCTCGGGGCAGCCTCGGCGCTCGGGGCGGTCTCGGTACTCGGGGCGGTCCAAGTCTTCTTGGGCGCCCTGAAAATAACAACACAATAAAGCTCGGGTCAATAACCGAGCAGCATATTCACCCTGCAGAACGAAGATGGAGTTTCATCTTACGTTGGCGAGGCCCCTCTGTATCGCCAGCGCGCGGTCGGGATCTAAAACCCCGGGCTCGTCGGCGGCAACCGCTCCTTCCTCTTCTTGCCGGCTGTCTTGGTCTTGACAGCCCCAAGCCCAGCTGCACCGGGCCCCCGGCAGATGCCGGCTGAACGCTGCCTTGGCTCAAGTCGCCGCCCCAGTACTCATCGCCCGCTGTCTGGGGGGCGGAGGAGGGGGTGGCGGCGATGGCAAGGAAGACGGCGATGGCGATGGCGGCCGCACCTTCTTGCTCTTCGGGTTCGCAGGATCCTCGCCAGCGACGCTTGTCCCCGAGGTCCTCGCGGGTCGGGACCCTCACCGCCGTCGTCGCCCTCCGGAATGTGCAGCGTTTTGGCCGCCTGATCTGTGCCCGTCGGTTTCAGCTTGATCCCCCTGGAGTCGAACTCCGGGAGGGTCGCCCGGATCGTGTTGCGCTGTTTGTTCGCGCAGAGTGCGAAGTCCGGCCCGGGCAAACTCGGCGGAAGTGGGGTCTCCGACGCCCAGGAGAATCCGCGGCATCGCCTTCGCCACGTCGGGCTTGAGGTCGCCCGCCTCGCCGATCTCCGTCCGGCCGATGTCCCGCGTGCCGGTGTACATCCAAGCCGGACGGCCACGCTCCCGCAGCGGCGCTAGCCGTCGCTGGAGGAAGTCGCTGACCACCATCGTCGCCGTCAAGCTGGCGGCCCGCAGCTGCGAAATCCGCTCCACCGTCGGTCGCAGCAGATGGTCGTCCTCCGGCAAGAACTCCCATGTCCTCTTGTGCGCCGGTGCCGGCCCGTCAGGAAGCAGCAGCTGAGCATGCGGATCGGTGGAGATGTTGCACCAATGGTTGCGCCAGTCATCCCATTTGTTCCGCGTCTCCTGCGGGATGTAGATGTCCCCGATCTTCTCCCGAAGGCGGAAATTGCAGCTCCCTGCGGCTTCCACCCGGTTGGAGCCCGTGCTCTTCCCCGTGGACCGCAACACGAAGTAATGGCGGAAGAGCGCCACCGAGGGCATCACGCCCACGAACATCTCGCAGAGATGGGCGAAGATCACTAGCATCACCACGGAGTTGGGAGACAGATGGATGAGGTGGATCCCATGCTCCGACAATACCTCCAAGAATAAGGCGGAGAATGGCGGCACCAGGCCCGCCGTGATGAAGCTCGCGAAGATCACCGTCTCCTCCGGCCGTGGCACCGGCGGGTACGTGGCCGGCCTCACCGTCGCCGCCCCCTTTTGGCTTCGGGACCAACATCTTCCGCACCTGATCCACGCTCTCCTCGTTAAGGAGGCGGGATTTGGGAAGGATGCTTGGCGGCGGGGAAGCACGGCGCCTTTAGCATCTCAGCATGGCAGCGATGTGGAGTGAGAGCTGGAGCTGAATGGGCGCAGCAAAGCAAGTGTGCAAGGAGGCGAAGGAGGGTTTGCAGAAGAGAAAAATGAGGAGGCGCAGGCAGAGCTTTTGAAGGAAGGAATCAAGAAGTTGAGGCGTCTCATGTCGTGGGAGATTCAAAGGTGCCGTTTCAGTTTCCTGGGCGTAATATGCCCCCCCTCCCCCGCGCCCACAAGGCGCGAAAATTGGAGCAGTTTTTTCCCTCGCTCGGCAGTGGAGCACGTCGCCCCACGTCGCGCGGGATTCGAAGAACCTGCCGAAAGTCGAAGCGTTTTTCCCGCTCGGCGCTCAAGATGGAGTGGCGTCTTCATTGGCCCATGAAGAGAAGGCCCTGTCCCCTGCCTCGTCCTTTTCTAGGCTGTTGCCTGGTGACAGGGCCGGGGGCTACTGTCAGTGATACGGGGAGCAGGGTCCCCTAAATCGCTGGCAAAAGGCCGAACTTGACGCCACGTCGCCAAAGGCGTGGGGGTCCAAGAAGAGGTGCCCGGGGGCTCATCCTGTGAGTCATGTGATGACGTGGACAATTTAAGTGATGAATATTTTGCCATATTGTGTGGAGTTAAATAATTTGGTTGCATGAATTCGAGATTGGAATTACTTGCAAAATGATTGATTGTTTGAGTTTCTCAATTTATCTCTAGGAAAATTGAGTGTTTGAAGGATTTTTACTCAGCTGACTTGGGTCAAGTGGAAAACTTCTGCTAGCAACACTTTGCTTGGTCTATTGTGTGCAGGTGCGAGTTAGGTGCGACGATAGTTCGGCCATATGGACCGGCATGATAGCCTGGAGGGCTGAGATGCGGTCAAGGAGGTGGCGACGATATCGTGTGGCTTAAAAGCATGTACGTGGACGACAAGAAAGCGGGTGGAGATGAGACGTGAGGACCAAGTCTGTGCGAGGGCGTTTTGGTAAAAATACGGAATCAACCGAAGCATAACCAAGAAATTGCAGCGGAGGCCGGGAAGCAGTTTAGGGTTAGATGCTTAGGGTGGAAGGAAAGGATAGATGGTGGATGGGTCACTTAGACGCTTTATGATGCGTGCTAAGTGTCCATACCATCTAAGTGGGCTTTGAGGCCCAAGTGGAGAGGGGGATGCCACCTCCACTATAAATAGGTGGAAGAAGGTTTCTTAACCCTTAACCCTTTTGATTAGCTTTTGAGAGCTGCACTTTAAGAAGTGCTTTGCCTAGATGAGAGGCTTGTAAACCCTAGAAAACCCACGAAAATCAATACAAAAAGAATTCCAAGGAAATCAATGTGTCCCTTATGAGATTGTGAGTCTTTTTCTTGTACTTCCTTTGGATTTTCGTTTTTCCCTCTTCTAGTTTCCTCTTGCTGATTTCTTGTGTCGTATGGGTTGTTAGAGATGGGAATTCCAATTCGAATCTGAACCCATCCATCCCTTACTAAAGAATCACCAAGTTCTACTCGTTTGATTGAGTTCATGTTGAGAAAAGTGAGTAGAATCAACTAGAGAAGAAAGAGTTGTTTGTGGTTTGATTACTTGTGCTTAGTAGAGAGCTATGATGTGTGGAATCCTGCTCTAGCAAGTAGAGATCAATAGAATCCACGAGCTCTTCATTATCTAAGTTTTGGGGTTTTGAACTTGGGTGGTGCAACTTTCGTTTTCCCTCAAAAAGGTTCCTACTTTGGCAAGGAGATAATGATCCATTGATTGGAATACATGCCCAAACCTATAGGAGAGCTTATCTACCAAATTTGGTTGAGTTTGACTGGACGGATTTTGAGTTAGGTCAAAAGTTGCACCAATTTATCGTGTTCTAGAAATCGAGATCCAGAGGGTCCGGAGTTGACCCAGAGGGTCCGGATTTCCAAACCCGGAGGGTCTGGGGTGAACATCCGGGTGTTCCAGTAGAGATCCGAACATTCATCCGGAGGTTCCGGATTGCAAAATCCGGAGTGTCCGGATTTGCATTTTTTAGCCTGCATCGCTTCGCTGTTTTGGTCATAACTTTTCCGTCCGAACTCCGTTTTCAGTGATCTTGGACTCGTTTCGAAGCTATCGACGAGCTCCACATCATCAAGAACTTTCTAGGGTGTTTCCACTATGTCTTCTTTGTCATTTACAGTAGTACGTCAGTTGCTATCTGTATTTGAATTTGAAGAAGTTTTAACCGATATTCACCCCCCTCTGTCGGGAAGCCACCGATCCAACGCACCCTAAGCACCGTACCTGCTCAAGCCCTTAGGGGGAGTCCCGAGTCGGCCCTTAAGGATGCTCCCCGACACCTAAGGCAACCTGTCTCCCATCTGGGAACCTCGAGCACTGTAGTCGCTCGGGGTTCGAGGGGAGCCCCGAGTCGTCCCTTAAGGATGCTTAACGAGCATCCAAGGCGACTCGGCCTCCACTTAGGATGCCGAGTGGCTTTCCAAGATGGTGAAATGGCCCAAGTCGTGTGCTCGGGTACCGGAATCCCGAGCACCCCCCGGGAGGTCCTTCCTCGGTCCATGTTGCCCAACAGGCGCATTTAATACATGTGTCGGGTGCATTAAATACCTGTCTGTCAGGCATTCCTACTCCAAGTCCTTGCGGACAAGATGCGGTGTTCTGACCGGTTCCCTGCCCCCAAGTGATAAGCCCTGTCAGCTATCAGTCTCGGAGGGGATGGAGAGGTCTGACGCCTTTTTGACTTTGAGGGCGCACCGCCGTGCGCCCATACGCATGCCTTCTGCACCTGGTCCATGGGGCCCGGGTAGTTACAGCATGGCCCGTGTCAGGAGACGTCCCAGGAAGTCTTCACCTCCTGACACGACCACATCATGTGATCCGGTTTCCAACCAAGGCGTGACCGGCACTATTCTGCTACAGCGAATCTCAACCACCGGCGTGGGCTGCCCATGCCCTATCCGTCAGCAGCGGTATTCCTGCAGTAGGTTCACCTTTCGGCCATTGTGGTGACCCCCGGATATATAAGGGGAGAACCAAGGCCATGAGAAGGGAGGTTTTCAAGAGGCTTCTGGGTGCGATTATTAGACAATCACCGAAGAAGAAGAAGGGCTGAGAACACCTGTGTTCTCCGAGCTCATTGTAATCATCCCAACACTCATATATACACACAAAGCAGGACGTAAGGTTTTACACCTACAAAGTGGCCTGAACCTGGGTAAACCACCGTGTGATCTCTAGCTTCAGCATAGGTCCGTGATCTGCGCTTCCCCAGCCGAATCCCAAAGGGGGTCCTTCCGGACCACTGACGCCGGTGTTAGACGTCGACAGACGCCGGCGTTTGTACGTCGACACCCTCCATTTCAGATTATAGGACATATTTTGATTGTCCGATTTCATATTTTGGTCAACAATTAATTCAATAATATGTGCGTTATGATATTAAAAAATTGATACTATTAGATCTGTATTCAAAAGTATGTGATTTTATAACTACTAATAAAATATTGCATGGAAATTTCACGGTCAAAACATAAAATTAGACAAGTAAAATACATCATATAATTTAAATGGAGGGAGTATATTATTTATACATGTGATATTTTCCCAAAATTTTGTAAGCATTTGCTTTGCCAATTAATCTTTTTATCTATATTTTAAAGTTAACGTGCGTTGAAAAATATTTCAATCTGAACCGTAATGGGTCCAAGTGGTCGTAAATCCGTGGTATAGTTATCGTAAATTCGTGGTGTTACAAAATGGGTCCAAGTTATGGTAAATTCGTGGTGTTAGGTAAAACAAAAGATGTCCAAACCATGGTAAAATCATGCGTAGTTATAGCAACTGTGGCATCAGAGAGTGTGGCGCCGCAACTATGCTAGCGCTGTAGCCATGCCACGTCAGTAGTCACGGCAGCAGGGCTGCCAGCGGGACGAGATCTGTGGCGCCGTGGACCGTGACACTGCAGAGTGTCCCTGCAGTGCCATGCCACATGGCGCTGCCAAAAGAGTCAGATTTGAAAATACTTTTCAACGCGGGTTAACTTCAAATATAATTAAAAGAAGGATTATTTTGTGAAAAAAATTCATGAGCATATGAGAAGATTCTCTGGTCCTACGGTTTTTTCCTGAAAGAAAAGAGAACGTCCGATTATCGCATGGTACATAATCGAGTGGTGTTTTACTTCTGGAGTTTGTATTCGTTGGAACACTGTTTCCGGCAACATCCCTGATGAGGATGGAGTTAAAAGGAAGTCACCCCCAAAAGCTAATGGGGATTTCTATGTTGGTTGTCCTATTTTCCATTACTGAATAACGAAAACAAAAGTACAACAAAACAGAAAAGAGACGCATTGACATAAATCCCATTGTTCAATCGTGATATGGTCACGAACCATGAGCTCTCTCACATTTGTCCTGCAAAGGTAAATTGTTCCCCCGTTAGTTAAATGGGACTGAGTGTGCTCCCTACGACTACCTTGTTACGACTTCACCCCAGTCGAAGAGCTTTCAACAATCGTTATGATTGCGATACCGCCGTCCTTGATGACTAAAAGACCATCAAGAATGGCATTACAGTCGTTTATAGATAGTATCCCTTATGACTTTTCGTTAAGTTTGGATAGAAAAAATACGGTGTCCCTAACAGGCGGTCGTAAGGTATTTACAATGTATAGGGTCGATCATAAAAATAAGTTGGGGTCCACTTTTCTTATTGCAATTGCTGCAATATGTAGAGCTTGAAGTAGGCATTAAGGTGGGCCCTAGATCAAGTTAAAAATCAGAATTCTACCGCTCTGTCCTCTATGAACAGTGTCACTCCACTATATCTTCCTATCCCTTCGCTCCCTCATCCCTAAATCGCTCCATCTCCTCCCAAATCCTCTCGGGATCGATGTCGGCTTGTCGTCCACGAGCTCTAGGCAGCCAGGGTCGGTGGCTGCTTGTTTTCCTGAGTCCTAGTAGGGCGGCGGTTCATCGTTCCCCACTGGAGTTCTTGTCGCATGCGCAACAGGGTCGAGCTGCCTATGTGGCCGACAAGCCCATGATGGAGCAACACACATAGTGGATTCGATGGTGGCCGATAGATCTGGAAGCCACCATGGTTGCTTTGTTTGTGGGTTTGGTTGATTCGTGTGGATTTGTTTTAATTTGGGTGATTTGTGTGTGGATTTGTTCAATTACTTGTATATTTGTTTGATTTGGACATCAGTTTTGATTGATTTGGGGATGGATTTAGTCACCACCACGGTGCCTCAACCATCCTTCCGAGCACAGGGCAACTTCAACAGTCCTTTCCGAGCGGGTGTTTGGTGGAGACAGGAGAGAAAAAGAACGCATTTTTTAATCGTTGTGACGGGGCCACAAGCTTGAGGTCGGTCTTAATGGTTAGATTTCGCAATTATGGAGCCGGTCCTATAGTTTTTGTGACCCTTTATTTCCTACGTCGTAGATGCCCTAAGGGAAGGCACCTGCAAATTGCATGCTTCCGCTTTACAGGGCACCACCGTGAGCCCCCTCCGAGGCTCAGCCGCGACATGGCAGAAATGCCAAGAACATGTGACGACTAGGTCAGTGCATGTGTGGCGAATGACACTGCTATGAGTCATAAAGATGGGCACTGCCGACCAAATAGGCAGAGGCAGGTTGCAGGCTCTCCAGTTGGCAATGCCGGCAGGTGATATCATCATCAACAACCATCACCCACTTTATCACCATGGATTGGATTGGATGCGTGCATTATTGCCGATGGATGCATCAGTCAGGAAATAAAGCTAGCAGATGTTCCCAGTAATCAGTTCCTATCCATTTCAATTTTTCCATTTTTCTGTCCTCTCTGCTGTTCTGTTGTTGTACTGATGCGTCGCCCGGCCACGATCTATCCAGTGGCCCCGGTCTTCATCTGTACGCATTCGAATGATTGCAAGCTGCTTTCGATGTAAAAAGTTATCAAATCGACGCACAGCAGAGAGGATCGATTTGGAGCCGGGTCACAGAAGACATATGCTGGTTTTTTGTAAGATCCAATAGCCTGAAAACTTAACAAGAGGTCCATGACAACAACTTTCGGTGACAATGTCGGTGCACGGGTGCAGTACAAGTACTGCTAGTATAAACTCTGGATGCACTGAATTTACCAGCTGGAATTCCAAAAGACATATCTTATCATGCAACTTGCAGAAGGATCCAAATGGGGATGAGTCCACTAGCGAGGAAATGAGTCAGCAAGTGTGGTTCTACTAGACCACCCCACCATATGCAAATGCAGCAGATCGCTGCTTTTCTCCCCCAGGCGGCGCCAACATTCTTCATCTTTCTGACGTTGCACCTGTCCTTTGTGTTTTTCAGGTCATGGCCCACAGCCAAATCTCTCTCTCTCTCTCTCTCTCTCTCTCTCTCTCTCTCTCCTGCCTCCATGGATAAGGGAATTATTTCTTTTACGGAGTAGTACTGTTTTCCACCCTTCGTTTGTTCAGATCAAAAGTTTACATTCTTTTTTTTACTTTATCCTTTTACCAGTTAGCACACATGAACTGAATAACATGAAAGCAATGCAGCTATACATCTCAGAAAAAACAAATTGCACCAGTCCGAAGAAAACAGTTTAGTAGTGGAGGATATTTGCGTCGAAGCTATTTTGGGGGAAGCCTTCTCCTGTTGGAATGAATCCCTAGCAACTTGTCCACGTGCGCGTGCCTCTGGCTCTAGAATCTTCCACACGCATATATAGCCACCGAGAATTTTACAGCAAATGGGCCCGCGCACCGAGCCTCTAGCCTCAGATGAACTGGAAACCAACGGCGCCCCGGTAAACTAATGGAGTGGAGTGCAATGCGCCCAAGATGTGTCCACGGTATTATTGGACGTCAGAGACTGTACCACGGTAGCTATAGCTAGATCGGGATAAAAAGATTGACGCAAGTGTATCACTACTAAATGGAACTGATTAACCTGCCAGCTTCGCACTGTCGTTACCTTTAGCAAGTTGGGTCGAGATCTCCAAAACTAGGTTTCTGTCATGGAATGAACTTGTTTGTTCCTTGCTCGTAATTAATTACTAATGTATGGAGCACATGATTCTGTGTCGGGGATCGATCTATAGTTTTATTAGTCCCGATGATGCGCATGCATTTCTCTTTGGGTTGTAAATTAAGTCCCCATTAGGTAGAATTTTAGTTGCTTGCATGTACGTGTTGCCGCAATGTTTACGAGAAATTAACACGCGAGTCTCCTACCATATGCATGCTAGGATTAGGTAATGCTTTCGTGACTCATACTTGATGGAACAGTGACCCGGATACAGAATCTGGAGTGCGAGGGTGGTGCAGGTACGTTGCCTGCGCGTGCAACTCGTGTTGTACTGTATCATCATCTAGATAGATAGACACGAGGGCGGGCACGGCTTTGGCTATGTGGGAGTATCATGGATCAGTTGTTGGGGTCCAACCTTGCTTATGAGTGGGGCCGGCAACGCCACAACACGTATATATAGTACAAATGAATTATGCCCTTATAATGTAGCAATGTATATTAGCACGAGGAATAAACCTCTCAACCTAGCGAACCTAACCAGTTTTCTTCAAGAGCAAAACATCGCAAGAACGTGTGGAAAAATCTATCACATTTTCGTACCAAAAATGTGGTCCTGCATAGGGGTGTTCAAATACCGCTTCCCCCAACCCGTCAAAACTGTCATACTTATTTTGCCTTAAGGGCCTGCTTAGATGCTTAGTATTTGGCCCAAAATCGGCGTAAATTACAGACATGTAAATATAGGATCAGTTCTTTTCGGCTTAAGCTTATCTAGAAACCAGCTTAATCTTCTCTACCCACAAGAGCTGCGGTGGGGAGAAGCCCTTAGAAACTGCGGGCCAGTTCTTTTTGGCTTCTATCGTCTGAACTTATTGTCTGAGTTGTCTGATGAAAAGTCTATAATGCCCCTCGACCATACTTATGTGCTGATTAACTGATATTGTGTAATTTCTTACTTTTTTTTACCGTAGATATGAGCAAGAAAACAATTTACGAGCATCATAAAATACTAAATATTACAATAAAAATATGGTGTCATTGTTACTTGAGAATAAGTCAAATAAAAGGAAGGTTGTAATGTTTTCTTCCCAACAAAAGGGGTTACAATAAAAGCACCATAGCGACTAATCCTCAACGTACGAGACTCGTAGCTATAGCATCACGTACTGTGCTGCAATGGTCTTAGTGATAGGATCTCTTCCTAGACCGGATGCATGTTGATTCAATGACTTCCATATATTCTAGTTCTTTTTGAGTGACTCTCACCTATTTTTGAATTGCTTGCGCTCATAATTTCTCTTTGTGCGATCGTTGAACTTGCTTATCAAATTGGCATACCCAAGTGGGTTCAAACATCCGATGGGACAGTTATTTGCATGCACTTCTTCGATACACACATCAAGAAAAACTCTATGGGCAATGGCATCCTAATTAGCTTTGCCGAATTTTTCTTTTTCCATCTATGATATGCACAACATGAATGTTAAAATTGCATACAAATAAATTAATCAATGTGATAGCATTCCATTTTGGCAATTGGATTGTGTTTGGGCATTGTCGTGAAACCATTCAAAATGATGTTTGTCCCTGTAAATTTCAGCTGAACATATGCCTTCAAAAGAGTTGCAACATTTTGTTTATTAGTGCTGATGACTCATGATTCAGCAAAAGAGAGAGAAACACTCGTATTTTTAGTGTAGAAGTGTTTCCCCTCCACATTAGTGTAAACTTTTACTGCTTAAAGAAACGAGATGGTAGTACATATTTCTGGTTGCTGAGCTAATTAGATGGTAGTACATTGTCATGAAATTGACCGTGTTGTGGCATATTGGTGTCCTAGTGATGCAATTTTGAAAACAAATATGTTATAAACAGCATGGCTCGTAGGGACCTCCGGTACAAAATAGAGCCCTTACCTAAGTACCATGCATCCAAACACAACTACTTAATCAAGCACAATGTGCAATGTGCCTTTCGCATTTCTGTTACTAATCAAGCAGAACTAATTCTTCATTTCGGCGCATGATGCCATGATAAACAACTCTTTCGCATTTCTGTTATTGCATCGCAATGTGCAATTCGGATGGTAAGACTATTATTTCAGAGATTTGCAGAATTAAGTGATCCTGGCAAAATGGCCTAAGCGTCAAGATAGAATGATTAGTTATTTGGTTTATGCGCTAATAGTATCCTTCTAGTTTCAGACCAGTTGCGTCACAACGTGATGGCCAATGTCAAAATCAGATGAGGGACTACCTTCGCTGGGCGCTGCTGCTGCTAGGTGTTGCTGGCGCTGGAGACTCGTGTGCTGCTGCTGGGCACTGGAGGCTGCTCGGCTGGGCGCTGGAGGAGTGCGATAGGTGGAGGACCGTGGCGTCTGGAGGAGTGCGGCCGGACGGCAGGGGAGCAGTGGTGCCGGACGGTGGGGGAGAGTGGCAGCAGCGTCGGGGTGGAGGAGACATGCGGGCGGCGGAGGAGGAGCTCCACGGGGGAACGGCCCGACGGCTGTGCCCCACGGCGGAGGAGCGGCCGGCGTGGCCGAGGCACAGCGGGGCGCGGCCGCTTGGTGCGCGGCCCAAATCTGTGGCTGCTGCTCGGTGGCACGTCCTCATGACCGCGGGGGAGAGAGCGAGGGAGGGGGAGAGTGGCGGCAGCGTCGGGGCAGAGGAGATGGGCGGGAGGCTAGGCAAAGGCATTGGGAGAGTGGCGGCGGCAGAGGGGAAAAGCGAGAGAGGAGAGAGTTCTATCTGAGGAATTGAAGAGGTACGCGGTGGCAATCCGCCGTAAATAAATGAGTAACTTCGAGCGTAAACTCCAAATCAGTGATATGAGAAGCTCGGGAAGCCTCTCTCTTGAAGCTTTTTTCCATCAACGGGAAAAGAGAGGTGGGCTGCTCAGAGAAGCACTAGAATTTTTCAGTTCTTTTCGGCTTAGGCTGCTATGGGCCTATAAGCCACCCTAGAAGCTGAAAAGAACTGGCTCATAGTGGGCTTAGGTCGCCACTTTCATCGCCCAGTCTTCGTTTTATAATACATCCGTTTTACCAATTATGCCCGTGAAAAGAAATATAAGGAAGTCCTGTTTCTAATCTGACATGTATCGGTCACTTCTCCCAGACGAGCAGTGACAACACCAGTGGCGCGCTCACCGCCCGTGGTGTCATCCCCTCATCCCTCCTGCCACTCCCGCGCGTCCTATGCCTAACCACCTCCACCATGCGTCCTCCATATCACCGTGCCTCTCGCTGTTAGGTCACCAAGGTCTAGATGTGGCCTATTGAAATTGGATCTGGATCTGGCTCAGTACCCATCGAGCTTTGCAGGGTGCTCGTGGTCGCCAACCGCGTCATCTAGATTCCCATCACTGACTACAAGATGTGCCTCACCCACGAGCTCCAGTGGGGTGGCAGCAGCAGAGACAACGGCCTCATCATGGGGTGGACGATGCGACAATCATCGAGGTCAAGAGGTGCGACGATGTCAAGCTGCTCAGCCTGGAGTCGGTCCTGGGGTCACAAGCAGCGGGGGCAAGGAGGACATCGGCCTGGTGACACCGATGCTCAAGGTGACGGATTTGAACCTATTTCTCATGCACACGAAAATACATATCTTATCCTCTGTCGCCAGATCCGGCGTCCCTAAGTGCGCCACCCCTAGATCCGGGCTCCTGTGGGAGCATCGTGGCTGCAATGCCTCCTCCTCTGTTGGAGTTTGCTCCAAATTCCTGTCACCCCTTTGCAGAAGACGTTCTGCGTTGCCGGTGTCAGTCAGCGGTGTCATTCAGCTGTGTCAGCCAGCTGTGTTACAGGTGTTATGTCCACCGGTGACACAGGCAGCTGACACAGATAGGGTTAGCTCACCTGACTCAGGTGTTAGCATGTTAAGTGTTCTGCCTGTGTCAATCAGCTGTGTCACAGGCAGTAGCACAGATACCCCATTCACCCACCTGTAACTATATATATACCCTACCTTGTAGACGTTATGGGATAAGCCAAGCATTGTAAATCCCTAACGGGTTAGGACTTCATTCATAGTGAAGTTGACGTCTTCGTGCATCCGTGGTTTTCACCCTTTCTAGCGTTTCCACGTAAAACTCTCTTGCGTCTTGGATCGTGTGTTTGCTCTGTTTCTTGCGCGCATTCTTGACACTGTTTGTTGCCACGTTTGTTTCCGCTACTCTGATTTCTCTCTTCCTCTGGACCGTCCACCTCTAACAAGTGGTATCAGAGCATTGGTTGCTCGTTCTTGAGATGGCGTCCATGAAGTTTGATCTTCCGCTTCTTGATCAAGATACTTGATTCTCTCTGTGGCAAGTCAAGATGCATGCTCTATTGGCTCAGGCCGATTATGAGGATGCTTTGGACTCCTTTGGTGGGAAGGCCGTTGCTGCTTGGTCCGACGATGAGAAGAAGAAGGGCCGCAAGGCCGTCTCCCAAATTCAACTCCATCTGCACAACAACATCCTGCAGGAGGTTCTCCAGGAGACACATGCTGCTTCGCTATGGCTGAAGCTTGAAGCAATCTGCATGACCAAGGGTCTGACCAGCAAGATGCACCTTAAACAAAAGTTATTCCTGCACAAGATGCCGGAAGGAGGTAACTTGCTTGAACACATCTCTAATTTCAAGGAGATTGTTGCTGATCTAACATCATTGAATGTTAGTTATGATGAAGAAGATTTGGGTTTGATTCTCTTGTGTTCACTGCCTAGTTTATATTCTGGTTTTAGAGATACCATGCTGTATAGCAGAGATACCCTCACACTCCATGAGGTTTATGAGGCCTTGCATTCCAAGGAGAAGATGAGACAGATGGTGTCAGATGATTCAAGTGGCTCACATGCTGAGGGCTTGTCTATTAGAGGCAGATCTGAGAAGAAAAACCCCAATTATAGTCATGGAAGAAGCTCTGCATGTGCCACAGGTCAGAGAGGTAGGTCAAAGTCCAGAGAAAATGGCAAGTTTTGCAGATACTGCAAACGTGATGGACATGACATTTCTGAGTGTTACAAGTTGAAGAACAAGGAGAACAGGAAAAGCACAAAGCAGAAAGATAAGGCTAATGCTGCTGCTAACTGTTCCGCTAACTCAGACGTCGAGTCTCTGGTGGTCATTGCTGGAACTTCTGCCACCAGCTGTGACACAGCTGACCACCTCAGCTGTGCCAGCTCCAGCTGTGACACAGGTGATCTTCCCACCTGTGACACAGGTCTTCGCCCCACCTATGACACAGATGCAAACACAGGTGTTGGTTTCTTGAATGCTGTAGCCAGTTCTACTGGACAGAGAGCTGCCACTGATGAGTGGATTCTTGACACTGCTTGCACATATCACATGTGTCCTCACAGAGATTGGTTCAGTTCCTTTGAGCCGTTAAGTGATGGGATTCGTAGCATAGAAAACAAAAATTTCCTACGAGATGCAAACGAAAACCTAGATCCAATCTAGAAAACCAAGATCCAATCTAGAAGAAGCTTGCAACGAGAGACAGATCATATTTACATACCCTCGACGAACACATCAACGCAGCGGAGAATTTGACCGTTGTCGATGAAGCCCGCAGCCTCCCGCAGCTAGGTTATACCTCCCAGCCGCGAGAGGGATCTTCTCGTGTTCCAATCCGATCAAGCACCGCAACGAGCGGCACCTCCGAGATGTGCACACGTACGGCTCGAAGACGTCACCTCCTTCCTGATCCAGCAAGGCGGGAGATGAGGTAGATGAGATCAACTCCGGTAGCACGACGGCATGGTGGTGGAGGTGGTGGGGTTTCTCCGCGGACAGGGCTTCGCCAAGCGCTGCGCACGAGAGAGAGGAGATGGGAGAGAGGGAGGCGGCGGCTGGGATGGATCTCTCCGGAGGGCTGCCCCTCCCCTCCTTTATATAGAGGAGGAAACTTGGAGGAGGAGGAATAGTACCCTGTGAACAGTACACGCGTGAACAGTACGCGCGTGAACAGTACCCTCCCCCAAGTAAAGCCTCCCCTTTCGATCTTATCTCCTATTTTTAAGGGATATCGATCTTATCCATCTAGGAAGGGGGTTACTGTTCACGTAACACTATTCACGTGTGTACTGTTCATGCAGTACCCTTGGTCCATGTGGACCCCTCCGGGATAAGTGGGCCCCACCCGGGGACCCCCGGAACCTTCTAAAACCTTCCCGGTACGATACCGGAAAAATCCTGAACTTTTCCGGAACCCTAAAATACTTTCCCATGTATGAATCTTTATCTCCGGACCATTCCGGAGCTCCTCGTGACGTCCTGGATCCCATCCGAGACTCCGAACAAAATTTCGGTCTCACCATATTAATATCTCATTTTATACCCTAGCGTCAACGAACCTTAAGTGTGTGACCCTACGGGTTCGGGAATATGTGGACATGATCGAGACACCTCTCCGATCAATAATCAATAGCGGGACCTGGATGTCCATAATGACTCCCACGTATTCAACGAAGATCTTTATCGGTTTGAACCACGATGTCGAATATTCCATTCCCTTTGTCTCGCGATATTTTACTTGCCCGAGATTCGATCGTCGGTGTCACCATACCTAGTTCAATCTCGTTACCGGCAAGTACTCTTTACTCGTTCCGTAATGCCACATCCTCTGTGACCAACTCTTTAGTCACGTGCTTGCAAGCGATACAGAATGTGCTTTACCGAGTGGGCCCAGAGTATATCTCTCTGTCACATAGATGGACAAATCCCACTCTCGATACATGCAACCCAACAAGTACTTTCCGAAATACCTGAAAGACACCTTTATGATCACCCTGTTACGGCGTGACGGTTGATGCCTCCAAAGCATTCTTCCGGTACCAGGGAGTGGCATTATCTCATGGTCTAAGGATCGGAACATTAACAATGGAAAGCTATGCAATATGAATTTTGTGACGTGATCAAATTGCCTAACTTAATTTGGGTCTGTCCATCATGTCATTCTCCTAATGACATGACCCCGTTATTAACCGACATCACATGTCCATGATTAGGAAACCTTAACCATCATTTAATCAACGAGCTATCCAGATAGAGGCATTGCTAGGGATACGGTGTTGTTTATAAAACCACACATGTATTATGTTTCCGGTTAATACAATTATAGCATGGAGTATAAACATTTATCATGAACAAGAAATATGATAATAACAATTTATTATTGCCTCTAGGGCATATTTCCAACATTAAGCAATGGTGGATTAGTTCTTGGCTATGATGATTCAGCTTGCAGGATAGAGGGCATTGGCTTAGTTCAGATCAAGATATTTGATGGCATGATCAGAACACTGAAAGATGTTAGATACATTCCAAAGATGAAGAGAAATCTTATTTCATTGAGCTACTTTGATGGTAAGGGGTACCATTATTCAGGTGGAGATAGTTGCTTGAAGATCACCTAAGGTTCTCTTGTGGTGATGAAGACAGACCTGAGGAAGTCCAGTGGACTATACTATCTCCGTGGCAGTTCAATCTCAGGCAATGCCGCCCCTGTAATTCCTCAAGATGCTTCTGATTCTGATGCATCAAATCTTTGGCATATGCGTCTAGGGCATATGAGCAAGTCTGGTCTGAAAGAGCTGAGCAAGCGTGGATTACTTGAAGGATATAGTGGAAGCCTGAAGTTCTGTGAGCATTGCATCTTCGGCAAGCACAAAAGGGTGAAGTTCATCACCTCAACTCACACAACTAAAGGAATTCTTGATTATGTGCATTCTGATTTGTGGGGGCCATACAGAAAGCCATCCTTTGGTGAATCTCGTTACATGATGACTATTATTGATGATTATTCAAGAAAGGTTTGGCCCTATTTCCTCAAGCATAAGTCAGAAGCATTTTCTGCCTTCAAAGAGTGGAAGACAATGGTTGAAAACCAAACTGAGAAGAAAGTCAAGAAGCTTCGAACTGATAATGGTATGGAATTCTATTCCAAACAGTTCAAGTCATACTGCAAGTCTCATGGTATTGTGAGACACTACACTGTTCCTGGCACTCCTCAACAAAATAATGTAGCTGAGCGTATGAATAGGAACACATTTTTGGGCTGAAGCTGTCTCCGCTGCATGTCACCTTATCAATAGGTCTCCTTCCACAGCCATTGATAAGAAGATACCCATTGAGGTTTGGTCTGGTTCTCCTGTAGACTATTCAAATCTGAGAGTGTTTGGATGTCCTGCTTATGCTCATGTTGACAATAGGAAGTTTGAACCCAGGGCAGTGAAATGCATATTTGTTGGCTATAAGTCTGGTGTCAAAAGCTTTAAGCTTTGGAATCCTGAAACCAAGAAGATGATAGTCAGCCGAAGTGTTGTCTTCAATGAGGCTGCTATGTTGCAAAGCAATGATGTTCCAGTTGATCAGCCCAGAGAGTCTGAGGACAGTGGACAGAACTCTAACTCTGAGGTGGAGCATTCAGTTAAGCTCAGTGATTCTCATGTACCTGTCCCACAGGTGAGTGTACCTGTGCCACAGGTGACAGCTGTGCCACAGCTAGGTCAGCCAGCTGTGCCACAGACAACCCATAACCTGCCAGCTGTGACACAGGCAGGTGACACAGGTGATCATGTGCCTGCTGCTGTGAACACTCCACAGCATTTCATTACAGTTGATAGGCCCAGAAGGGATCCAAAACCTGTCAGGAGGCTAATTGAAGAAGTAAATATGGTTGCTTATGCTTTTAGTGTTGCAGAGGAAATCGAAGGATCTGCCGAACCTTCTTCATACTCAGAAGCCATTATCTCTACTGATGCAAGCAAATAGATGACTGCAATGCATGATGAAATTGAGTCCCTTGACAAGAATAGCACATGGGACTTAGTGAAACTGCGCAGTGACAAGAGACCAATAAGCTGTAAATGGGTCTTCAAGTGCAAGGAGGGTTCTACTCCTAATGATGGGACAAGATACAAGGCAATGCTGGTTGCTAAAGGCTACAGCCAGATTCCAGGTGTTGATTTCAATGAAGTGTTCTCCCTTGTTGTGAAGCATAGCTCTATTCGTACACTTCTCAGCATTGTTGCAATGCATGATTATGAGCTTCAGCAATTAGATGTCAAAACTGCATTTCTCCATGGGGAGTTGGATGAAGACATCTATATGAATCAACCTGAAGGCTTTACTGTTCCTAGTAAAGAGAAGCTTGTCTGCAAATTGAAGAAGTCACTGTATGGATTGAAGCAATCCCCCAGGCAGTGGTACAAGAGGTTTGATACCTTCATGATTTCTCAAGGTTTCAAAAGATCTGATTATGATAGCTGTGTGTACTTGAGATCTACTAATGGCTCTATCATTTACTTGCTATTGTATGTCGATGACATGCTGATTGCTGCTAAAGATAAAGCAGATGTTGATCAATTGAAGGAACAATTGAGTTCTGAATTTGATATGAAGGATCTGGGTGCAGCAAAGAAGATTCTTGGCATGGAGATTTCTAGAGACAGATCTGCTGGAAAATTGTATCTCAGTCAAAGAGGATATATTAACGAGGTGCTTCACCGTTTTAACTTTCAAGGTGCCAAGCCAGTTTCCACACCATAGCTGCACATTTCAAATTATCATCAAGCTGTTGTCCAAAGTCAGAAGAAGATGATGATTACATGTCTAGAGTTCCCTATTCGAGTGCTGTTGGCTCTCTCATGTATGCCATGGTCTGCTCCCATCCTGATTTAGCTCATGCTTTGAGCGTTGTGAGCAGATTCATGGCTAATCCTGGAAAGGATCATTGGAAAGCAGTCCAATGGATATTTAGGTACCTTCGGGGTACATCTAATACATGTCTGCATTTTGGGAAATCTAGAGATGGAATTGTTGGATATGTTGATTCCGATTTTGCTGGTGATTTGGACAAGAGAAGATCACTCACACACTACTGCAGATTGACCTTCTCCTGAACCCCCTCCATTGACGGGCACAAAAAGGTCCGTCGCTGGAGGGGAACACCGCCGACGGACACCAAACAGCCCGTCAGCGGCGAAGGCAGCAAAGATGAATGTGAGAAGCACCACTGACGAGCGCCAAATCCACCCGTCAGTGGAGATGAACGTGAGGTGGCATAGATGACGCGTGTACTCCACTGACGGGCCTCAATTTAAGAGCCCGTCAGGGGAGATGACATCTCCACTGACGGGCGCATACGTAGACCGTCAATGTAAAGGGGAACATATGACGTGTCATATAACTGACGGTCCCTGGGAACCGGGCCGTCAGTAGAGACGTTGTATTCACTGACGGCTCAGGTCCGCGTCTGTCAGTGGAGATTGGTGCATGGTTGGCTGAAGCTTCACTGACGGTCCCCTTTTACGAGCCCGTCAGTAGTGATCTCGCCTATATAACCAGAGCGGGCCCTCGCTGCTGGCCAGTGCTCGCGCGCCAACTGGCCAGCAGCGAGTGCCGCCGTCGCCCCAGCTGCTACCACCGTCGCCGCCGCCCCCCCTTCCTCCCCCAACCCACCAACACTTCTCCCCTCTCCCCAACCCTCCTCCCCAAGCTCTAGAGAGACTAGATCTAGATCTAGATCTAGATCTAGATCTTCTCTTTTCCTCTCACTCTCTCCCTCCTCCTCACCTCTCACTCCTCCTCTCACTCTCACTCTCTCCCTCCTCCTCATCTCTCACTCCTCCTCTCACTCTCTCCATACATCTCTCCCTCCTCCTCTCACTCTCACTCTCTCCATACATCTCTCATTTTTAGCTCTCTCTCATCTCTCCCTCCTCCTCTCACTCTCACTCTCTCCATACATCTCTCATTTCTCACCGAAAAGATCACTAGCGCTCGGTAATAATGCTCGCTAGTGTTCTTTTCATTTTGTATATGTATTTGATGTGATTTTCGGTTATCGAACTGATTAGTTTTGTGTCGTAGGTGTTGATCGATGGATCGCAGTTGGATGTACGACAACCGGGCGACAGAGAGTTGGGCTATGGCTTTGAATGAGTTTCTTGATGTCGTCGAACGAGATATGAGGAGAAAATGTGGCACGAAGATTTGTTGTCCATGTCGCGATTGCAAAAACTTGGTAATGTTCGATACAAGAGGGAGGGTGACGGTACACCTGGCGCTTAAGGGCTTCATGTCAGGCTATACACGTTGGACATGTCACGGTGAGGAGGAGGAAGATCAGGTGTTACAGCAAGATGCCGAACACGGAGATGACGACGAAGACGAGGGGAGTATCGAACCTGAGGCCGAAGAAGAAACGGGAAACAATTTGGCCGATATGGTGCAGGACGTTTCACATGGTGGAGCAGGTGGTGATAGATCCCGAGGATGAAAGAAAGGCTGCTAAGTTCACGAGACTAGTTGAAGACTCACAAATCCCGTTGTATACCGGTTCCGATCCAGAGCACACGCGTCTGTCGGTCACGCTGGAACTTCTAAGGATCAAGGCAGCCCACAACTGTCCGGACGAAGGCTTCGATGAGACACTGGCTTTTCTTGCCAAAAGTTTTTCCGAAAAACAACTTGCTGCCTACAAGCACCGAAGAAGCCAAGAAGGTTGTCTACCCTCTTGGGTTAGAGGTGCAGAGGTTCCATGCGTGTCCGAATGACTGCTTTATTTACCACAAGGAGCACGAGAAGCTGTACAAGTGTCCCACGTGCAACACGTCCAGATTCAAGAGGGGTAGAAACCAAGCCGATGATGAGGACCCAGTGACGAGTGGCGCTCTAGCAAAGGTTGTATGATATCTTCCGGTCCTTCCCCATTTGAATCGTTTATTCGCTAACAAGAAGGAGGCAAAGCTGCTACGTTGGCACGACCGAGGGGCAGAAAACTGATGATGGAGTGATGAGACACACTGCCGATGCTTCGCAGTGGAGGGCAATCGACGCCCAATACGATGATTTCGGAAAAGATCCGAGGAATATCAGGTTCGGTATGAGTACGGACGGGATCAATCCATTCAGCAACATGAGCAGCAGACACAGCACTTGGCCCGTGGTTCTATGGATGTACAACCTTCCTCCATGGCTGTGCATGAAACGAAAGTACATACACCTCTCTATTCTCATACAAGGGCCCGAAGCAACCTGGGAACGATCTGAACATGTATCAACAATTATTGTTCGAAGAACTAGCTACACTGTGGGAAACCAGGGGCCCAGGTCTGGGACGCATACGAAGAAGAGTACTTCAATCTGAAACGCTGTTGTTCACGACGGTCCAAGACTATCCGCGTACGGATATCAGTCCTGTCAGTGTGTTCATGGGTACAAAGGATGTGTGAAGTGTTTGGAGTCTACTACAAGTTTACACCTAAAGGGATCCAAAAAATCGTGTTCATGGGGCCACAGAAGGTGGCTGAAACAGAATGACCCATGGAGGCAAGAGAAAGGAATTATTTGACAATACTGTTGAGGTCCGTTCGGCGCCTCGGGAGAAGACCGGGTGGAAATCTATGACATCGTGAACACAATGCCCCCCTGTTACGCCAGGTAAGACACAACCGTCTGTTCCCATGCAAGACGGCGTCTGGAAAAGGAAATCTGTATTCTGGGATTTGCCTTACTGGAGATTCCTAAGCACACGTCACAGCATAGACGTCATGCATGTTGAAAAAACGTGTGCGAGAGCTTGCTTGGTATCCTGCTCAACATTTCAGAAAAGACAAAAGATGGACCGAAGGCACGAGCTGACATGGAATTCTTGGGTATAAGAAAGAAGCTGTGGGCTACGAAGCGAACGACCAAGTTGGGGGACGGGTGCAGTCAGATCAAGACGGACTGTCCCGCTGCTTGTTACACTCTCAGCAAAAAGAGATCGTTAGCTTTTTGGAGTGCCTCCAAGGTGTCAAAGTTTCTTCCGGTTACTCGGCAAACATCGGGAGAATAGTTGACATGAAGAGTCACCGAGTAATTGGTATGAAGTCTCATGACTGTCACGTGATGATCACGCAGATACTTCCTGTTGCAATCAGAGGTCTCATGGAGCCGGAGGTCCGCAAGACAATCTTGAATCTTTGTAACTTCTTCAACACGATATCTCAGAAGTCGATCTCCGTTACGCGTTGCCATAAGCTGCAGGAGGAGATCATTGTCATACTGTGCGAACTTGAGATGTACTTCCCTCCAGCATTCTTCGATATCATGGGTACATCTCATGATCCATATCGTCCCGGAGATACTGGACCTAGGTCCCGTGTTCCTACACAACATGTACCCGTTGGAAAGGTACAATGGGGTTGTGAAGCGCTACGTTCGTAACAGGTCACAACCAAAAGGTAGCATTATCCAAGGCTATGTTGCCAAAGAGTGTGTCGAGTTCTGCACTGATTACTTGGCTGATCAAAAGTCCATAGGTGTTCCTGTTTCACGGCACATGGGAAGGCTCGATGGTGAAGGCCATGCACGCGGACAAAGGCCTTTACATGTCTACAATTCAGTACCCAGTAGGTCAGATGACTATGACAGAGCACATCTCGTGGTCTTGCAACACCTGACGGTGGTGCATCCCTATCTTTGGATGCACATGGTAAAGCTTAAAAAAGAAAACCCGAAGAAGGGAGAAGCGTGGCTCTCGAAAGAGCACAATGGAAAGTTCGCAACATGGCTAAAGAACTACTGGTATGAAAGGCCTCCGACAAATTTCGAAGAAGAGACGGTCAAAATGCTGTCACAAGAACCTGCGAGCAAGGTCCTGATATTTCAAGCATACGATATCAACGGATACACATTCTATACGGATGCTCAAGACAGGAAAAGCACGTATCAGAACAGTGGGGTGACGATAGAGGCTAAAACCGGTAACCGTAAGGACATATACTACGGTGTTATCGAAGAAATTTGGGAACTGGACTACACCGTCACGAAGATACCCATGTTTCGTGTCAGATGGGCAAAAAATATCCATATCGATGTAACATCCCTAATCTTACAACCTTGTAATGTGCATCATGTGCAGTTCATCGCATGTGCATCAAGTTAAGAAATTGAGCAGTTTTGAAAATTTTGAAATGTTCAATTAAATCCCAAATCTTGCTTAAAGGATTCGGTGAATCTCGAAAGTTCGATCTAATATAATCTTGACCCTCGTACTCGGGCTTAATTCGAGTGGTCCGTTTGATTTAAAAGTAACTATATGAAGGAAATAATTAGGTTTCTTTTGGATTGCTGAAAAGAAATTGCTTTGCTTTAGGTTTGGTTTGAAAATTAAAAACAGAAAAGCAAAAAGAACAAAACCTAATTCTAAAACCCTAAACCCATTCCCTCTCTTCCCTGCCGGATGGGCTGCTCGGCCCAGCCCGCAACCGCCTCCGGTTGCTTCCTCTGGAAGCCACCTCCCCCTTCATCCCTATCCCCAACCTGGCTCCCTTATCCTCTCATCCTGCTGCACTCGCCGCTCCCATCCCGTGCGCCTCCTCCCTTGCTCGGCTGCCCCATCCGCCGCCGGAGCTCCTTGCCGCGCCGCCCCTCTCCACCGTGCTCCGGCCGCCTCTCCCCGGCTCCTCCCCAAAGCCCCTCCCGCCGCTCGCCATTCCCACCCCAAAGCTCCACCCGGCGCCCCCCCCCTTGCTCGCCGCCGGCCTCCTCTAATCCCTGCCTCACCGCCGGTCCGCCGAGCCCCCCCGGGAGCTCCCCCGCCTTGCCTCGGTTCCACACACCGCCGCCACACCGCCACCCGACCCGAGCCGCCGCTCCAACCGAGCTGCCTCGCCGCCTAGCTCCGACGCCCCGGATCCCCAAGCTCCCGTCGCCTTGCTCCGCCCCCACCCGGATCCCGAGCTCGCCGTCCCATCCCACCGCCGCTCCACGCCCCGACGCCACCTCCCGTGGAGTTCGCCGCCGCCTTGGAGCCTTCCCGGCCGCTGCCCCCGGTTGCCCCGCTCCACTCCAGTGCTCCGGTAACTCGCCCCGGAGGCCGCCGCTTGCCGGAACTCGTCTCCCCGCCTTGCCGGAGTCCGCAGCCTCCCCGGTAACCGCCGCTTGCCGCCGGCTTCATCTAACCGCACCGAGCTCCAGCTCAATTAAGAGCACTGCAGCTCTTAAATGTGTCCTAACGACACATTTAACACTAAAAACAGCTATTGAGACATAATTAATCAATGTTTAATTATTGCTGAGTGCAATTAGCACAGTACTCAATCAATTCATTAATGTTCCGACAGTTTAATGGCTGTGCACTAATCATTAACCGTGATGAATACTTCTATTAAGGCTAAACTGACCTATTAATGAGTTTATTTAACAGCTAACCAGTGCCATGAATGCACTTATTGAATATGTTTCAATGACCAGTGGACATGTAAGAAATTAAGAAAAAGAATAATTAAAAAGGAAATCAATGACAGTGGGCCCCACCTGTCATTGACTTAGTCAATTGTGGTCAAAGTTGACCAATAGGGCCCACATGTCAGCCTCTGTAGCTTTTTGAATTAATTTGAATATTATTTTTACTGAGAAAAAATAAAACAAAGGGTGAAAATGGATTAAATCTTGTAAAATTCATAGAAAATTCATCTTTAATCAGAAAAATGCAAATAATATATCAAAATGTTCAGAAAAATAAAATCTATTCAAAAACATCATTTCCATCCATGTTTGCATGCTAGGAATAATACAATTTGCTAAAAACTCAAATTAGGGTTCCGATTAGCCGGAGGATTTACGGGCCGCGACATTTTATGCGTCCGAACTCCGATTAAATTGATTCCACTTGCATTAGTCTTCTTTTTGCACCCTCTATGTCATGGCATACATTGCATCTCATGCTGATTTTGTGCATTTTAATAATTACGAGTATGCCCTTGTTTCCGGTGTTTTCGTTTTTCCTCGATAGAGCCGGAGGATCCACAGGGCGATAGTCTCGATCAAGAGCAGGGTGTCGTTGCAGAGCAACCAGGCAAGCAGCCCCTTTGGTCACGTTGCAAATCTCCTACTATTTGCAAAGTATTAGTTGTTTTCAAATTCATTATTACATGCGTTCAACTGCTAATTTTCCGCTAAGAAAAGCCCTAGTCCGATGAATACGACTCACCTTGTCGCTTAAACAGCTCCACCACTAACCTAACCCATCTAGCGTAGTCTAGTATCCACTGTTCGAATGCTATTATGCTATTTATGCTTAGACATGCTTAGACTTGTAGAAGTCGTAATTCCTGGGATAGCAGGTAAATCAACACTGGGAATGGGTTACGTGGTAGGTGGGATGTTCACCGGGATAACTAATAAACTGGCTTAATCATATCTGGGCTAGACGAGAGGCCATGGCTGGGAGCATGGTGGGTTGTCTCGTTTTCCCGCAAGGACCGGTTTCCGGTGTCCCTTCGAACCAAGATTCGCGTACTTCTACACGGGTGGATTATGGGGCCACCCACGACTGAATAATTTGCCTAGACTTAGACTATGAGCCGCATAGTTTGCCGTTTTCGTGTGTTGGGTGCGTGGAAAAAGGAATATGGTGTGGTGCTTCAATATAGGTGTAAGGGTTACACACGGTTCGAGTCCGGGGATGTATCACCTGCTACAACGTATGGGACCGTGTCGTAGTTACGGCCGGACTGATGTACATGGACTAGCCCGTACGGGTGGCTCATACCTAGGTCGAAAGCATTGTAAAGGTCGTGTTCGATCACCCTCCGCCAGCACACCTCGTGAAAGTGTGTAAATCGCGATGGCACTAGGAGACGATCGATACGTGTAGGTAAAGATGTACACCCCTGCAGGGTTAGAACTGTTTGAACAGCCGTGTCCGCGGTTATGGACAACTTGGTAAGATTTTGCATCGAATTAGACAACTATAACCAACTCTAAAACTTGCCAACTCTAAGGATGTGGTTAGCGACAGCTTCCTCCCAGGGTGGTTGAGGATGGGTCGAGGGTTTTACAGGTGTGGTGATCTGCAGTAAGGAATATTCGCGAAGTGTCGACTCGTCCCCTTTGGAAAGGTATTCTAGTAGTCGAATTTCAATCTACTTATGGTTAGTGAAAAGGTAAACTTGGCTTTCCGCAAATTAGTCCACAATTACCCTTTTTGTTGATACCTGGCACAATCACTACTATTTCCGCACTGTAAGTCTTGCGGAGTACAATTTTGTACTCACCCTGCTGTTGTTGTTGTTTTGTTGCAGAGGAAACTACCCCCCCCAGAGGGTGGTTTCTACCTAGAGATCGATACCGACGACGCCTAGACGCTGGGAATCCCAGGCAGTGATCCTGCCCTGGGTTGGTATTTTGGTTTGTTTTTCCGTTGCCACTTTTGGCCCTACTGTTTGGCTTCGTAGCCGTTAATACTCTTCCGCTGTGTGTATATATGTTTGTTAAGTTTCAAACTTATAATATTGCAGTTTCTGTCGTAGAGTCACTGCTATGAGATCTGGTTGTTTTCGCCCACTCATGTGCCGTGCGTGTATGTGATGAAGCGCATGTTGTGGGTAGGACTTTAGGGTTTATATCATAGAGTCATTAAGTTTAATCACCCCTGTGAAGCGACTCTACTACTGAGAGATTGGGAACTATATCACCCTACTCCAGCCGTGCATTAATTTGCCGGGACGAGTTCGGGGTTGATGTTCCGGCTCGGTAGGACAAGAGTGAGGAGACCATATCACCCTACTACTCTGTGCGCTTGCCAGAGTAAGCTTTGGGGTTGACGTCTCGGGCTATTCGGAGCCATATCACTCCACTCCTCTTGGAATTGACACCCAGGAGTTGAGGTCGGGGTTGACGTTTCGACTTAGCGGGTGGTTTCTCTTAAGCCTCTCTGTTATGAATTCTGGGGTTCGACAGCTTTGGTATCAGAGCAGGGCTGACTGTAGGATGACCTTTGTCTTGGCCGTTGTTGGGTCTAGAAGTTGTAAAAACTATTTGAACTTAAAAAGGATTTGCGAAAAGCATAAGTAGTGCTTCTGTTTTCTCCTTATCCTGTTCGATCCTAGTTCTTCTCCTTACCCTTTCGTTTGGTTGAAAAACGAATTTACTACTTTCTTGCCCTGTTCAAAAAGTAGACTTCACGTGTGTAGGGAATCCTTACCTTCCCTCTTACCTTGTCCCGGTTATTACCGACTCTACCGAGTACTCCGTTGACATGTTCATATTCCGTTCATCTTGTAAATCGTGAAATTCATTCAAGTAATTCCGTTCAAGTTTCTTTATGATCTGATCATGTTTTTGTGGCATATCTATTCCTTGATTCAGATGGCCGAACATCCGGAAGGTAGCCAGCATGCTACTGGTAATCTAGGTCGTGACTCTGGTCGCAATAATGTTCCTCCCCCACCGCCATCCATGGCAGAGGTGTTGATGCAGATCGAGCGAAATCGAATGGACCAGACTCGCCTTCTGGAGCATCTAGTCCGGAATACTGCTCCCCAACCCGAAGCTCGAGTTGGACTTTCAGATTTTCTTCGAACGCAGCCTCCGACATTCAGCCGTTCAGAAGATCCTATCGAAGCTGATGATTGGCTTCGCAGCATCGAGCGTAAATTGGAGACCGCGCGTATCCCCGCGGCGGATCGCGTGGATCTTGCGGCGTATCTGCTTGACGGTGCCGCCGCATCATGGTGGGAGAATTTCCTCGCCATTCAGGAGAAAGGTCACGTGGTTACGTGGCAGGAGTTCTGCGACGCCTTCCGTGGAACTCATATCCCCGAAGGTGTCATGGACATCAAAAAGGAAGAATTCCGCAATCTAACTCAGGGGCGGAAGAGTGTCACCGAATATCTCCACTCCATCAATCACTTGGCGCGTTATGCTCCTCGTGACGTTTCCACCGATGCGGATCGACAAGAGAAGTTCCGCAAAGGTTTGAATCCGGAGCTTCGTTATGAGCTGCTTCCTTTTGACTTCGCCAACTTCCAGGCTTTAATGAACAAGGCTGTCAAGATGGAGCACGGCAAGCTAGTTCTTGAAGAATCTAGAAAGCGTGCTCGAGATGCAGTGAAGCCCTCTTCTTCCAATTCGCAAAAGAGGCGTATATGGGTTTCTGCTAGTGCATTTAATCGCGCTACTCCCGCTCCAAGACCCTCCGGTTTTGTGCCTCGTCCTCCAGTTCCCAGTTTCCAGCCGAGGCCAATGGGAGGACAATTTGCTGATTCTATTCCAAAAGTTCCGTTTGGGGCTTGCTTTAAATGTGGCCAGCCCGGTCACTTCTCTCGTGAGTGTCCTCAGCGACAGAATCCTGCGCCGAATCCTGCTCCAGCGCAAGGTCAACCTCGGGGCAATGTTCCCGCCAAGAAGGCGAATCCGCAACATCCGTCTGTGAATCGCGGTCGCGTGACTCACGTGGTCGCAGAAGAAGCTCAGGAGGCAACTGATGTCGTGATTGGTACGCTCCTTGTTAATTCGGTTCCAGCATCAGTTCTTTTTGATTCAGGGGCTTCTCATTCGTTTATATCCAAGGGTTTTGCTGAGGAAAACAACCTCCCTTACGAGCTGATGCCTAATTCTATGTCTATCCATTCACCGGGATCCGTGATGAGAGCATCCCAAGAATACCGTGGAGTTTGCATCAAAGTGGGCAATCTGGAGTTCTTCGCCACTTTGATTTCTTTGATCTCTACGGATATCGATGTCATCCTTGGAATGAATTGGTTGATGGCACATCAGGCCCTAATTGATTGTGCAACGAAGACAGTGGTTCTTTCGCATCCCTCCGGTGAAACTGTTCGGTTTACTCCAAAGTTCGTCGACTCTCAGCTCTGTGCTCTCGAAGGCAAATCCCTTCCTGATCTTCCAGATGTTCCGGTAGTCCATGACTTCCCGGATGTCTTCCCCGACGAGCTTCCAGGTTTACCACCGGATCGAGACATTGAATTTGTTATCGAGTTGGTTCCCGGAACCGCTCCTATCTATCGTCGCCCTTATCGGATGCCTCAAGATGAATTGGAGGAAATGAGAAAGCAACTCCAAGAGTTAGAAGCAAAAGGCTTCATTCGACCGAGCTCCTCTCCTTGGGGATGCTCTGCTTTATTCGTGGAGAAGAAAGATAAAAGCCTGCGGATGTGTGTTGACTATCGGCCTCTTAACGAGGTGACGATCAAAAACAAATATCCGCTTCCACGGATTGATGATCTATTCGATCAATTAACCGGAGCAACCGTCTTTTCCAAGATTGATTTGAGGTTGGGCTACCATCAAATCAAGATCCGACCCGAAGATATTCCAAAAACGGCGTTTACAACTCGTTATGGGTTGTATGAATACACCGTGATGTCTTTTGGGTTAACCAACGCTCCTGCTACATTCATGAGGTTGATGAATTCCATCTTCATGGAGTATCTGGATCGCTTCGTGATCATCTTCATCGATGATATCCTGATTTTCTCCAAGACGGGAGAAGACCATGCCGAGCATCTGAAGCTTGTCTTGGGAAAGCTTCGTGAACATCAGCTCTATGCTAAGTTCTCCAAATGTGAGTTTTGGCTCGAAGAAGTCGCTTTTCTAGGCCACGTGCTTTCGGCGAAAGGTGTCGCCGTGGATCCTAGCAAAGTGAAGGCTGTTCTCAATTGGGAACAACCCAAGTCGGTCACGCAAGTGCGGAGTTTTCTTGGTCTGGCCGGCTATTATCGTCGTTTTATCGAGAACTTCTCCAAACATGCTAAACCGTTGACCGAGCTCCTCAAGAAAGAAAAGAAGTTTGAGTGGACGGAAAGGTGCGAAGAAAGCTTCCAAGAGCTAAAGCGCCGATTGACCTCCGCTCCTGTGCTTGCCCTCCCGGACATTCACAAGAATTTCGACGTCTATTGCGATGCTTCTCGCCTAGGTCTTGGATGTGTGTTGATGCAAGAAGGGCATGTGGTCGCTTATGCTTCTCGTCAGCTAAGGCCGCATGAAACCAACTATCCAACTCACGACCTAGAGCTTGCTGCGGTGGTTCATGCTCTGAAGATTTGGCGGCATTATCTTATCGGTAATCGCTGCGAGCTGTATTCCGATCACCAAAGTTTGAAGTATCTATTCACCCAGCCCGACCTGAATCTCAGGCAACGAAGATGGCTGGAATTGATTAAAGATTACGACGTGGGTCTCCATTACCAACCCGGTAAGGCTAATGTCGTGGCGGATGCACTTAGCCGGAAGACTTACTGTAACAATCTTATGATCCAAGAATCTCAACCGCCCCTCTACGAGGAATTTGCACGGCTTAATCTGGAAGTCGTCCAAAGTGGTTTCCTTAATACCCTTGAAGTCCGATCATCTCTTGAAGATCAAATCAAATCCGCTCAAAAGCAAGACAAGGGTATTCGCAAGATTAAAGAGAACATTATTAGCGGAGTTGCTAACTGTTTCTCAGTCGATGATCAAGACGTTGTTTGGTTTGGCAAGCGCCTAGTTGTGCCGAAGAACAATGATCTTCGAGAATCCATTCTCCGTGAAGCTCACGACTCTCCGTTGTCTGTTCATCCGGGTAGCACGAAGATGTACCGAGATCTGAAACAGAGATTCTGGTGGACCCGAATGAAAAGAGAGATCGCTCGCTTCATCTCCGAATGTGATGTGTGTCGTCGTGTTAAGGCAGAACATCAAAGACCCGCCGGCACACTTCAACCTTTGCCTATCCCTGAGTGGAAGTGGGACGAAATTGGCATGGATTTCGTCACGGGCCTTCCAAGAACTCAAAAAGGAAATGATTCCATCTTTGTGGTCATTGATCGCCTATCTAAAGTTGCCCATTTCCTTCCTGTCCGAGAGAAGATTACAGCTAGTCAATTGGCCGATCTTTATATCGCTCGGATAGTATCTCTCCATGGGATCCCTAAGCGGATCATTTCCGATCGTGGTGCTTTGTTCACTTCCAGGTTTTGGGAGAGTCTCCAAGCTGCTATGGGAACCCATCTTTCGTTCAGTACAGCTTATCACCCCCAAACCGGTGGACAAACCGAAAGGGTTAACCAAATTCTTGAAGATATGCTTAGAGCTTGTGTTATATCCTTCGACACGAAGTGGGAGAAGTGCCTTCCGTTTGCTGAGTTTTCTTATAACAACAGCTTCCAATCAAGCCTAGGCATGGCCCCTTTCGAAGTCCTCTATGGACGCAAATGTCGAACTCCACTCAATTGGTCCGAAACCGGAGAACGACAAATTCTTGGACCCGACTTGATCAAAGAAGCGGAGGATCAAGTTTGAATCATCCGAGAGCGGTTGAAAACTGCTCAGTCTCGTCAGAAGAGCTACTCCGACCTTCATCGTCGTGAGATTCACTTTGAGCCAAACGATAAAGTCTACCTTCGGGTCACTCCTTTTAAGGGTGTTCGCCGATTTGGCATCAAAGGAAAGTTGGCACCTCGTTACATTGGCCCCTTTCGCATTCTCTCCAAACGAGGTGAAGTTGCCTATCAGTTGGAACTACCTCCGTCGTTATCCAATGTCCACAATGTCTTCCATGTTTCTCAACTTCGGAAGTGCTTCAAGGATCCAATTCCAGAGTCGGCAGTTGATACGCTGGATCTTCAAGAAGATCTGTCTTACCGAGAGTACCCTCTTCGTATTCTCGATGAGATGGAACGAACTACTCGAAGACGGAACGTCAAGTTCATCAAAGTTCAATGGTCCAACCATTCCGAAAATGAAGCTACTTGGGAACGCGAGGATCATCTTCGATCGGCGTACCCCTCCCTCTTTTCCAGCTGATCCGAATCTCGGGGTCGAGATTCCCGTAAGGGGGGTAGGTCTGTAACATCCCTAATCTTACAAACCTTGTAATGTGCATCATGTGCAGTTCATCGCATGTGCATCAAGTTAAGAAATTGAGCAAGTTTTTGAAAATTTTGAAATGTTCAATTAAATCCCAAATCTTGCTTAAAGGATTCGGTGAATCTCGAAAGTTCGATCTAATATAATCTTGACCCTCGTACTCGGGGCTTAATTCGAGTGGTCCGTTTGATTTTAAAAGTAACTATATGAAGGAAATAATTAGGGTTTCTTTTGGATTGCTGAAAAGAAATTGCTTTGCTTTAGGTTTGGTTTGAAAATTAAAAACAGAAAAGCAAAAAGAACAAAACCTAATTCTAAAACCCTAAACCCATTCCCTCTCTTCCCTGCCGGATGGGCTGCTCGGCCCAGCCCGCAACCGCCTCCGGTTGCTTCCTCTGGAAGCCACCTCCCCCTTCATCCCTATCCCCAACCTGGCTCCCTTATCCTCTCATCCTGCTGCACTCGCCGCTCCCATCCCGTGCGCCTCCTCCCTTGCTCGGCTGCCCCATCCGCCGCCGGAGCTCCTTGCCGCGCCGCCCCTCTCCACCGTGCTCCGGCCGCCTCTCCCCGGCTCCTCCCCAAGCCCCTCCCGCCGCTCGCCATTCCCACCCCAAAGCTCCACCCGGCGCCCCCCCTTGCTCGCCGCCGGCCTCCTCTAATCCCTGCCTCACCGCCGGTCCGCCGAGCCCCCCCGGGAGCTCCCCCGCCTTGCCTCGGTTTCCACACACCGCCGCCACACCGCCACCCGACCCGAGCCGCCGCTCCAACCGAGCTGCCTCGCCGCCTAGCTCCGACGCCCCGGATCCCCAAGCTCCCGTCGCCTTGCTCCGCCCCCACCCGGATCCCGAGCTCGCCGTCCCATCCCACCGCCGCTCCACGCCCCGACGCCACCTCCCGTGGAGTTCGCCGCCGCCTTGGAGCCTTCCCGGCCGCTGCCCCGGTGCCCCCGCTCCACTCCAGTGCTCCGGTAACTCGCCCCGGAGGCCGCCGCTTGCCGGAACTCGTCTCCCCGCCTTGCCGGAGTCCGCAGCCTCCCCGGTAACCGCCGCTTGCCGCCGGCTTCATCTAACCGCACCGAGCTCCAGCTCAATTAAGAGCACTGCAGCTCTTAAATGTGTCCTAACGACACATTTAACACTAAAACAGCTATTGAGACATAATTAATCAATGTTTAATTATTGCTGAGTGCAATTAGCACAGTACTCAATCAATTCATTAATGTTCCGACAGTTTAATGGCTGTGCACTAATCATTAACCGTGATGAATACTTCTATTAAGGCTAAACTGACCTATTAATGAGTTTATTTAACAGCTAACCAGTGCCATGAATGCACTTATTGAATATGTTTCAATGACCAGTGGACCCCCCCCCATGTAAGAAATTAAGAAAAAGAATAATTAAAAAGGAAATCAATGACAGTGGGCCCCACCTGTCATTGACTTAGTCAATTGTGGTCAAAGTTGACCAATAGGGCCCACATGTCAGCCTCTGTAGCTTTTTGAATTAATTTGAATATTATTTTTACTGAGAAAAATAAAACAAAGGGTGAAAATGGATTAAATCTTGTAAAATTCATAGAAAATTCATCTTTAATCAGAAAAATGCAAATAATATATCAAAATGTTCAGAAAAATAAAATCTATTCAAAAACATCATTTCCATCCATGTTTGCATGCTAGGAATAATACAATTTGCTAAAAACTCAAATTAGGGTTCCGATTAGCCGGAGGATTTACGGGCCGCGACATTTTATGCGTCCGAACTCCGATTAAATTGATTCCACTTGCATTAGTCTTCTTTTTGCACCCTCTATGTCATGGCATACATTGCATCTCATGCTGATTTTGTGCATTTTAATAATTACGAGTATGCCCTTGTTTCCGGTGTTTTCGTTTTTCCTCGATAGAGCCGGAGGATCCACAGGGCGATAGTCTCGATCAAGAGCAGGGTGTCGTTGCAGAGCAACCAGGCAAGCAGCCCCTTTGGTCACGTTGCAAATCTCCTACTATTTGCAAAGTATTAGTTGTTTTCAAATTCATTATTACATGCGTTCAACTGCTAATTTTTCCGCTAAGAAAAGCCCTAGTCCGATGAATACGACTCACCTTGTCGCTTAAACAGCTCCACCACTAACCTACCCATCTAGCGTAGTCTAGTATCCACTGTTCGAATGCTATTATGCTATTATGCTTAGACATGCTTAGACTTGTAGAAGTCGTAATTCCTGGGATAGCAGGTAAATCAACACTGGGAATGGGTTACGTGGTAGGTGGATGTTCACCGGGATAACTAATAAACTGGCTTAATCATATCTGGGCTAGACGAGAGGCCATGGCTGGGAGCATGGTGGGTTGTCTCGTTTTCCCGCAAGGACCGGTTTCCGGTGTCCCTTCGAACCAAGATTCGCGTACTTCTACACGGGTGGATTATGGGGCCACCCACGACTGAATAATTTGCCTAGACTTAGACTATGAGCCGCATAGTTTGCCGTTTTCGTGTGTTGGGTGCGTGGAAAAAGGAATATGGTGTGGTGCTTCAATATAGGTGTAAGGGTTACACACGGTTCGAGTCCGGGGATGTATCACCTGCTACAACGTATGGGACCGTGTCGTAGTTACGGCCGGACTGATGTACATGGACTAGCCCGTACGGGTGGCTCATACCTAGGTCGAAAGCATTGTAAAGGTCGTGTTCGATCACCCTCCGCCAGCACACCTCGTGAAAGTGTGTAAATCGCGATGGCACTAGGAGACGATCGATACGTGTAGGTAAAGATGTACACCCCTGCAGGGTTAGAACTGTTTGAACAGCCGTGTCCGCGGTTATGGACAACTTGGTAAGATTTTGCATCGAATTAGACAACTATAACCAACTCTAAAACTTGCCAACTCTAAGGATGTGGTTAGCGACAGCTTCCTCCCAGGGTGGTTGAGGATGGGTCGAGGGTTTTACAGGTGTGGTGATCTGCAGTAAGGAATATTCGCGAAGTGTCGACTCGTCCCCTTTGGAAAGGTATTCTAGTAGTCGAATTTCAATCTACTTATGGTTAGTGAAAAGGTAAACTTGGCTTTCCGCAAATTAGTCCACAATTACCCCTTTTTTGTTGATACCTGGCACAATCACTACTATTTCCGCACTGTAAGTCTTGCGGAGTACAATTTTGTACTCACCCTGCTGTTGTTGTTGTTTTGTTGCAGAGGAAACTACCCCCCCAGAGGGTGGTTTCTACCTAGAGATCGATACCGACGACGCCTAGACGCTGGGAATCCCAGGCAGTGATCCTGCCCTGGGTTGGTATTTTGGTTTGTTTTCCGTTGCCACTTTTGGCCCTACTGTTTGGCTTCGTAGCCGTTAATACTCTTCCGCTGTGTGTATATATGTTTGTTAAGTTTCAAACTTATAATATTGCAGTTTCTGTCGTAGAGTCACTGCTATGAGATCTGGTTGTTTTCGCCCACTCATGTGCCGTGCGTGTATGTGATGAAGCGCATGTTGTGGGTAGGACTTTAGGGTTTATATCATAGAGTCATTAAGTTTAATCACCCCTGTGAAGCGACTCTACTACTGAGAGATTGGGAACTATATCACCCTACTCCAGCCGTGCATTAATTTGCCGGGACGAGTTCGGGGTTGATGTTCCGGCTCGGTAGGACAAGAGTGAGGAGACCATATCACCCTACTACTCTGTGCGCTTGCCAGAGTAAGCTTTGGGGTTGACGTCTCGGGCTATTCGGAGCCATATCACTCCACTCCTCTTGGAATTGACACCCAGGAGTTGAGGTCGGGGTTGACGTTTCGACTTAGCGGGTGGTTTCTCTTAAGCCTCTCTGTTTGATCT
>JAGXJF010002660.1:0-185117 GCA_019208055.1 Stipa capillata
TCCTTGTGTTTACCATTCAGGAAGGATGTAATAACCAAATCAGACAATCTAGGTTTCGACTTGCATTCATGCATACATAGCATTCATCATTCTATATAAACACCCGCACACCCGCACCTGATTAAAACGAAAATACTATATGATAAAACTTTATTGAATGTGTACATATCTCATCCTCGACGGATAAAATTTCAAACACCAATCAATTTATTCGAAGTATCGAATAACGATGTTAGCTCTAGTAGGAAGTTGGATCCATGATTCCCTCTCGGGGCGCCACTAGGTTAACTTCCCCTCTCCTCCCCGGAGCGTTCGCCCACGTCAATTGAACTCCTTAACTCACTTTAGGGTTGAAACTCAGGTTGGACATGAGGATTAAAACTGGTACATTCCAAACAAGTATTGACCCCGAGGGTGAACCATTCCCCGAAACCGACACTCAGCCTCGATAATACAAACCCTAAAAGTGTCGAAGGTTAGGGTTAAGAGAAATGGAGCAACTTCTCGTGAGTGCAAGATTCCAAGATGCAAAATTAGCTTTCAGGGAAGAAACCCTAGTCCCTTATCAATTTACAGAAACCTTGGAAATAATTAAAAGTTCAACTATAGTCTAAATCCTATATGAGGCCCTAAACTCAAAAATTGAATTCAAACCTAGACCAAATATTGTCCAAATTAATTCAAATTCTTCCAGTAGCTCCCAAATAATACATTAGAGCTCCAGTAAAAATTTCAGAATTTTTGGAGAATATTTGGTACATAAAATGATGAGGGAAATGGTGCTGGTATTAAAGAAAACCAAAAACATGAGAAAACCCTAAGTCAACTGGGCCGAAACCCCGGTCGGCCGGCCCGCTCAGCCAGCCCGACAGCCCTGTCCGCCTCCCCCCCCCCTTTTCTTTCCGCCTTCACCAAGGGAAGGCGCCCCGAGCCGTTACGCTTCTCCCCTCCACTCACCCGGCGCGTGGGGCCCCATTGTCAGGGCGCGGCCACCACGTCGCCGCCGCCGACAGGCCCCGGTGGGCGGCGCCCCACTGTCCCGACCATCCCGCCGCCCCATAAGAACCCCCTTCGGACCGGCCGCCTCTCTCTTCTCCTTCCCCACTCAAGAACCCTAGCCACCCCTAGTTTCCTCCCGAGCTCGAGCACCTCGCCGCGGCCGTCTCCTCCATCTCCGGTCACTTCGCCGGCGAGCTCAAGCGGGCGTGCCAGTGCTTCCCCGCTCCCACTTTCTCCTTCCCGAGTTGCCCATTCTCCTCCCTAACGCTCCCATTGCTTCCCGGTTGCAGATCTTCGCTCAGGGAGCTTCGGCGCCGCCGCTCCGGTCACTGCCGCCTCAAGCCCCGACGCCACCTCCCCTCGAGTCGCCGCTGCCCCCAACCAACCGGCGCGTCGCTTTTGGGGTGAGCCCCCGAACCTTCCGCCACCTTCCCCTATCCTCGCCGGCCCCTGCAGTGCCTCCCGGAGCAGCTCCGGTGGTGCTCCGGTGAGGGCGCCGGCCAACCATCCGAGAGAGAGAGATGAGAGTGAAGAGGCCACGTGGCCTCCTCTTATTTGGCCACGGGTACTCATGCGGGTCCCGCATGTCATTGGGTGGAGGATATGAGTTGAAGGTTGGGGTAGATCTAACTCGGGTGCGCGTAGAAACTTAGGAATAGGGCCGGGTACACTTCGGGTGGGTTTAGTGTTTAGGTCTGTGTGGATTAGGGTTAGGGTTGGTTTGTTTTTCCGATAAAATTCAAACGGCGATATCTTTTGATCCGTAACTCGGATTTGAACAAACTTGGACTTTCTGGAATCCTCGTGAAAAGCTCTACGATTTGGCTGGAACAAAACCTTGATTTGAGCACATGCACAATAGGATACTAGGGTTAGTATATTTCGGCCCTCGGATTAACCCCAAGTGTCGATCAACCCCAACTTAGCGACCAAGGTTCCAATTCAAGTGATTCCAGTCGCGTGGTCTCACATCACGAACCATCTTCTTAATAAGAACATTCCAAATGTGGTCATGCACAATAAATAGTAACCTCCCATCCTTAGCCCTAACTCAAAGATACACCCGTTAACCCACGTGCATGAGAAATCAACGACGAAACCCTAAAATTTTACCATACGAACCTGAATATACATAATGGTTGAAATCGTTACCTAGGTTCAACATGTAACGCCCCTACCACCCTAGTTAGCCTTTTTATCGTAGATTTGGCGCAAACCCTAACCTAACGTCTGTAACCTCGAACATATAGAACCAGTACCTAGGGTCAACCTGTATCACCCCACACCACACTCATTAATTCTTTTATCGCAGATCGACACGAACCCTAGTTCGACGGTCATAACTCCGAGTGAGACGATTCTGACCGCTCTAAACTTGTAACACATAATGTACCCGGATAATAACATGATAAACCCACTTGGTATTTTTAGATACTGAGATAATATTGAGAATAGGATAGACAACATCTTGTCCTTACTAAGAAGAAGACAGGAAATGCTAAATATAATAAAACTTGTTAGAACCATGATTCAAGTTCCACACATATCCCCCAACATAATGCTTGTTAGCCCCTTTTTCCGTAGATCGACGCAACCCTAACTCATCGAAGCCTCTTAACCTGCCATGCATGCATTCTAGCTAGCCACCACACACAAGTCTCCGATGAGTTAACCTAAAACCTTGCACATGGTAATAATTCCTCGACAACCACGATACATCTTATGCACATATAGTTCGCATCGTTCATACATGCATACATGCTGGTTGTTAAATATTCCTTATTTATCCTTTTCCGGTACCGCTCGCTTCAGAGCCCGAAGGAGAACACCACCCGGCTTACGACTCCCCGCAAGTTCAGTGGCAACCAGATCAAGGCAAGCAGAGCTTGTTGCATCTTTACTTTCCGTACCCTTGTGTATGCCCTTTATATGTGCTATGTGTATGATTGTTACCGTTGAACCGTCGCAAGTTGCGTACACTAGCATGTGTAGGATGTGTCTTACGTCGGCAACATCTTATTAGCTCTTCAACTAAATTGTTAAGTGAGTTGGGAGAGCCGAGGGCGTGCACAATGGGTACGGTTGGTGTGAATTGATGCATGACGGCGACCCAGGTGTATGAAGGTTTTTGTCGCCATACCAACCCTATTTCCAGAGTGTCACCATCCCTTATCACACGTGAACGCTAGCGAGAACCAACACTGAGGATAGCTGGGGTAAACCTCCATGCACTTTGTGAGGCTCGCTACCTCCAAACTGTTATGCTCTCACTATGCCTGCAGGGGTTGAGTTGTCGGTAGTGGTTCGAGAGATTGAAATGAACATGTGAGGCTTGGATCGAATTGGATTTAACTCATGTATGATTGGATCAGTTTGGATTTGACTTAGGGGCTGCCCTAATCGGATTGGATAATGTTTAATGGGTTGAATTGGATTGGATACATGGGCTGCCTCGATGTATTTGGATTTGAAGATTTGATTTGGCGGTAAATTGGTTGTGATGTGTTGTATCCTGAGTTAGTTGGTTCGTAGTCTGTCTTTACTTCATCTTATTAATGTTACATTCATAATTTGTATATTGTTACTCTGAGAAGCATTCATGTTTAATTATTGTTGTACTAGTATGAGTAGGACATTTAATCAAGCACGGATAAGTCTTGCGAGTACGTTCGTACTCACCCAGGTTACCCCTGGAGCTTGCAGGTGAGCCGGTGGTGGAAGATTATTTCGATGATGCTTAAACTTGCTGTTTCCTCGGTTGTGTTCGATTGTTGGGATTAGTTATAGCTTTTGTTCAGCGGTCGCTAAGCCGCTGTGGGACTCATCCACTTGTTTCCGCTGCCGTTTAATTTCTCCGTACTCGGATATGCTTTCAGTTATGACTGGATTATGTAAGGTGTTGTCCCATCGTGGGCAGTTAATATTAATATCGTATTCGTAGAGCTTTGTTATGATATCCGAGTTGTTAATCCCAGCCTGCCCTTACGCAATGCGTGTATGATATGAAGCGTTTTGGGTATGCCGTGAAGAGTCGAGGCTGTACCTTGTTCTACTAAGTCGAGCAGGAATCGGTTGAGTGACCCGCTGGCTGAGATGCTGTGCCGGCCAGGCAGGGTGTGGGCGTGTTCTACCGGGCTTTCGAGCGACCCACTAGCCTCCGGGCTAGGTTAGGGTGTGGGTAGAACTGCCGGGCTCCTCCGACCTTGTTTGTCGTGGTAGGATTCGGGAACGACTCTGACTCTTCACCGGATTACGGAACCGTATGTGGTTTTGGGAAGAGTAGTCGCTTCCGGCCGGCTCGCACGTGGCGGGTGTCGGATCGCTCTACCTTGGTGCGTACGGCGCAGGTACCGTGCCACCGGGTTGGCGAGTCCTCCGGTCCTTGGCGACTTCGCTTTCCCCTAACCATATGTCGATTCCGGGTCCGTGACAAAGGAATATGGAAAAAGAGTAGTCGGGCGAGAATTCGAACCTGCGGTTGAGGGTCCCGGGCAGGAGAACCCGTCAAGACGACCTCTGCCCCCGTCTCGATTGCGGAAGGACCTCCCTCCCTCGTCTCGGAGGACGGCGGGGCCGTGTCGAACATCTCAATGTCATCATCCTGAGCAGGAGCGCCAGCTCTTTCGGCCTCCGAGTCAGGACCCCCGTGGCCTACTCGCTGCGAAAGGAGAACCCGAGGGCCCTCTGTAAGGCTATTCGGATGAACCTAAGCTAGACAAGGAGATAAGATGGATAACTCACCGAGAATACTTCCCGTCGGCTGTCCGGACTCTGCTTCAGAAGAGGCAGGGGCACGCTTGTACGCCCGCCTTGGGGGGATTGCTCGAATAGGTTGTTCAACCTACTCTGAAGCTCCCCTGGGGACAACTCTGCTCGACACGACAAGGCAGAAGCACGTGAGAAGTCTTGTCAATTAAATTGGCACGGAGATGGTTGCGATACCTACCCGTGTCGAAGTCCCTTGCCTGGTCTTGGTTCTCCGGGACCACCCAGGCCGGCTCGACCCTCGACCGGAGAGGGCTTATCCGGCGTCGAAGGAAATCCTCCGTGACATCCCACGCCGACAAGCCTTTGGCGGCGAGATTGGCGATGTCGTGGACGAGCGCCGTGAGGTGCTTATTCTCCTTCGGGGCCTCCCCCCAGCTCTTGTCCGGAAGAGGGGCGAGTCCGCGGTAGGTGATCCCAGAATTCGGTGGGGGCTGGCAGTAGAACCACCGAGCATGCCAGCCCGACCACGAAGATTTCTAGGAGGAAGCAATGTAGGCATCCTTCCTCCCTTCTCGAAGACGGAATCCGGCGCCACCGACGACTCCTGCGCCACTGCCCTTCATCCGGCGGAGGTTGTAGAAGTACCTCCAGAGCTCCAGGCTCAGCCTAATGCCGAGGTAGGCTTCGCATAAATGCGCGAAGACCGCCAGCATTAGGACCGAGTTCGGGTTGAGATGAATCAACTCGATCCCGTAGAACTGGAGCGCGAGGAGGAAGAAAGACAAAGGTGGGAATTGAAATCCACACTTGAAGAAGTCCGCGAAGACGACGATCCAGTCCGTATCGGGGCTGGGGACCGTCTCCTTCACGGCCTCCCGGAAAGGCACGAACACCTCCGGGAGAATCACCTCATCCGACACGAGCTTCTCCAGGGCGGAGGAATCCATCATCGAGGCCTCGAACTCAGGAATGGTGGTGGTCGGTTCCCCCGAAGCTTTCCCCGACTCCTCTGTGGGCTCGGGAGACTTCTTCGCAGCGCCTTTCTTGCCCATTCTCGTCGATCGATCGAGGGAGTGTGGAGGCGAGGGTTTGCAAGGGTGCGAGGAAGAAGGTGAAGGGAGCAAGAAGGCTAGGAGGCAAAGAACTATGCGAGCAAAACCCCGATTCTTGGACTCCTAAAGATTTAAACCTTCGCCGAACCCAGGCGCGGTTTACGGCACAATCGGTTCCATCGCATTTAATGCGGACAGTTGCTTTTTCCGCCTACAGGGCATTGCGCGCGAAAAAGAGGGTCTGACAACCCACGACCCCGACGAGCGCGCCGTGGTTCAGCACACGTTAGCGGTACAACGGCGCAGAGAGAGAAAAGATTCTTCATCACCACGCGAAATTTCCGCCACGATGGTTCCGTTTCCTAGAAATACGCCGGGCGGACGCGTGTCCGTGATCGACGGATCAGATCAGATCGGAAAAGTGTTCTGGATTTTCCAAAGGACTGTTCCGATAAGGCTTCTACGACTACTCGGTACGGATTGAGTCTACTTGAGGAGTCATCGACAAGGACCACTCGGATCGCCTACTCGGAGTTTTCTCCCCGATAAGGGCAGATTTCCAACAGAACCATCATGACCTCACTTCACGTATTGATGGGGGGCTTGATGATGAATAGTATGGTATCCCGCGTATTAGGGGTATCCGTATACCGAATCTCGGGACTTTAGGAAGGTACAGCGTACCTGGTAAGGATCCCTGGATGACAAGGTAACCCCTCTAAGAAAGGGAAGGTATCCCTTAAACTAGGAAGTCAATCCCGATGTTTAAGGGAGCCAGAGTCCTACTCGGGCGCAAGTCCACGTCCAGTACGACCCTGGGAACCCCCTATATAAGGATCAGCAATCCCATAGGGGAGGACAGGTCTGTCTAGTCGCAGCACAAGCAGCATAGGATCTCAGGAGGCGAAGCCCTAGAAGACCCGCTGCCTCGAAGGAGTCGAGCCTGGCGGTTTAGCTAGATTAGTCTACGATTAGGCCTAGGGTAGCCACTAACATTCTCCCCCCATTGTAAAGCGTGTTCTCCATCAATATATAGCAACAGGACGTAGGGTTATTATCCTGAGGGAGGCCCGAACCTGTATAAAAATGGCTGTCCCCTGCTGTCAGAATCCCTGGCACTTAGGCCCTAGAGGTCCCTACCCCCCAGTAATCATCATTCCACGAATACCGTAAGATCGCCAATTCACCGATCGTCGACAGTGATGAACGGACATTGGTAGGCGGGTTTGATCACATGGGTTTTCATATAAGGTTAAAGTAACCAATGATTGATTATGCTTAAGCGTCGTACCGATCACGCTTACCATATACCATGTATGGGCGAGGCTGAGCTAAATTACCCTTCTCCCATGTCATACTCCCCTGGGAAGGCAAGGCATCGGTAGTAGGATCTGTAGTATGAACTACTGGGAAGATGGTATTGGCCGTCGGTGCTAGCCACGGTACGTTGGATCTGTAGTATCAACGTGAGACCGGTAGTCTAGGCCTGTTGTGTGGGACTACGACGCGGGGTATGGTAGAACAATGGCAAAATGGCTCTGTGATCATGGGTGTATGATTTGAGGCTCACTACCTTGGGTACATTCTTATGATCATTTGTGGGTAAAGTTGCGTACCTCTACAGGGTATAATAAAGTGTGGCAATGTCACTCCATGTTCCTAGTTGGAATTGTGAATGCGGCAGGAAAGGAGTGCATTGAGGACTCTAGCAGCCTATGAGACATGAGACCATAGTCTCATAATTAATAACTTGGCTCTTTTACCTCACAAAATGCATTACATTGTTGTTCTCAATAGAGATAGTGTATCAAACACCTCTTTGTTATTCTTGTTGTTGAGTACCTTTTTACTTATCCTTCTATTCTAGTTCCTTTGATTAGATTGTGAGCCGGCAGTAGAGCAAGACATAGTTGATGTCAAGGTCGAAGAGGAAGCCCCAAGGAGCAGGCATCAACGAAGGACAAAGAAGGGGTCGACTACTACTTCGACTACCATGATGAGAACCCTGAAGCATAGAAGTATACGAGATGTGAGTCGAGTGATGTAGACATGGCTTTTGTTGTAACTTACTAGAAATGGTTTTAAATTCCCCATACTTTTGGGAATTAGTTTGTATGACTTTATCATTTTATTTAAAGATTGTAGTATATGGACCGTTACAATACTTCTGTTGTACTACTCTGAGTGATATATTATAGATGAGATGGCACTTCGTCTACAACGTATCAAAGACTAGCATATTATCTGCAAGGATAGTACGTGGGTCGCCACACCCTCCTTCTCTTTCCCCATTCTTTTTCTCCTCTCACATCTGAGCTCCTCTTGTACAACCCGCCACCACCGTTCATGCTCCAGCGAGCTGAAGCTGCCGTAGGCCACGCCATCACCACCAGAGCTTTGCCACATCCTTGGGAAGAGAAGCCTCTCACCAATTCCACGCACCAGCTATCACGACGACCGGAATCGACATCTTCTTCCTCAGCTCCAATGACCGCTCCACCACGCCGATCTCCTTCTTCGGTGAGCCACCCTCCAATTCCTCGCTGGTGAGCGACCCCCTTCACCTCCCCTACCTTTTCCTCAACCAATTTTGTGAATCATTAGCCAAAACCTCACAACCCTTCTCTGCTCTACTCTCTGTTCTTCGTTTCGTACGTGGTTACATGTGCTTGTTCCTCTAGGCTGAAAGGATCGTAGGTGCCGACTAGAGGGGGAGGAATAGGAGGCTAACCAAATTTTAAACAAATTCTTCTCTTTATCTAGATTAAGGCTTAACAAATCAAAAGGTTGAGCTAGTGATAGGTCAGCTACACAAGTAGTATTTGATATGTAAATTAACACACAGCTGTCACACAAGTGGCTAACACAGGTAAACAGATAGCCCTAAAAAGATGTGCTAGACACAGCTGTCACACAAGTGGCTAACACAGGTAAACAGATAGCCCTAAAAAGATGTGCTAGATAGATAGCTGTGTAATAGGTTACTGGCACAGATAACAGATAAGCAATATAGTAACTGTGACACAGCTAGACTAACACAGGCAGAGAGAAGGATTGCAGGTAGATTGAGTATAACAGTAAATCACACAAGCATGCAAATCAGATAATCAAGCAAGTACTGAATGTAAAGTACTCAGAGAGACAAGGAGTTTTTCACCGAAGTTCCCACTCTTTTCAGAGATGGTACGTATCCGTTGGAGAGGCTACTCCGAAGAGATCGCCAGCACTAAATCGTGCTTGTTCTCCGAGTACTAGAGCTTTCAGGTCTCTTTCTCTTGCTTGTGGAAGTCCTTTAGCCTTGCAGCAGGTAGGCTTCAAATCACCCTCACAAACTACTGCACTAGCCCACACAAGCTTGGGTGGTCACAGCAACTCCTACACCCATCTAGGAGTAGACACTCTAAGAAAAAATCTGCAACAACTCTTGGAGGAACCAGTGCTCTCTGCTCAAAGCTCTAACTCTCTTGAACTAAGACTTAGGAAGATTTGCTTCTGTTCAGGAGAAAAGAGGTCTGCAACAGTCGAAATGGTTTGAGGTGGTTTGGCAAAGGTTGAGCAAAAGGTTCTGCAAAGGTTGAGGTCTGAGACCTCCCCTGGTCCTCTATATATAGAGTCCACAGGCACCTGACTGTTACACTCATGCCACGTAGGATTAAGTGGCTCACCGGTGACAGGCACCGGTGACATAGCTAATCACAACGCACAATGGTGACACCCTAACTGACGTAGCCTCACTACTCAGCCCAGTCCTGGCACATTACATGCCCTCAGCGCACTAACTCTGATGCCTAATAAGGAGAGAACCTCCAACAATCTTCTGACACGGCAGATAGACTATTGCAGTGCAGTTCCCTTAGCATTTACAAACTCTCCCCTGGCACAGAGATGTACCTGAGTCATAAAGCGGTTGCCCACCTGTGACACAGCTGTGCTGTGAGGGACCCGGTATTTTATCTCGATTTAAGGAATTCACAACAAGTGAAGACGGTGACCATAGCCGCTACCTGCGACGGACTATAGGCCCACCCCCGCCCCATGCGACATGCATACGACACAATGCGTATGACTCACCACGGCCTGATTGGGGGATCACGATTCCAAAAACATACGCCACAGCGCGTATGACTCACTTTGGCAATGGACCGTACATTCACTTTGCACTTCACTTAAATCGAGAGAAAATAGCAAGTACCTCCATATGCATCCAACCACACTCCCCATTTCAACATACACGCATGACAGACGGGAGGTGGGGGCATATGTTGGACAGCGAGTATATCATCACACACAAGCAACTACATTATGATAATAAACTAGCTGTCCACAGAGTGAACTACATGAGTTATATCAGTCGGTGATAACCAGAAACATAGTCGATCAGAAATGTTATTACAGCAGTGGATAAAATAAAAGAGTCCCACAACGGTGCATCAACCGCTGTCCAAAAGCCAAAAGAGATCCCACGAATTGAACGCCAACCAAGGAAACCATGAGGCTAAGCATCATCGTAAAAATCCACGACCACTGGCTCACCTGCAAAAGTTTAGGAATATCCTAGGTGAGTACAAACGTACTCGCAAGACTTATTCGTGCTTGATTGAATGACCTACACATGCTTACTACCACAGCAGGTAAACATCGTGCATTTTAATTAACGGAAACAACAGGATAATAGCAAAAATATCAAGGTAGATCTGAGAGAGTAATTTGCAGTCCAGGGTTCACATGAACTGAGATACAACCATAATACTTTAAATATCATCATTTTCCAATTCATTCAGGACAGCCCACACCCCACGTTAATTATATGCCCAACACAATAACAGTTTCAATCAATTTCTCGGCCCGTCACCGGCAACACGACCACCCGGCGTATAGCGAGTGCATCATCCCTTGGAGGTTGCAACGCTCCAAGAGACTGAGACTTACCTCAACTATACCATAGTGTCGATTTCCGCTGACGTCCACGCGGTGACAAGGGGAGTAATCACGATGGAGTCACCTCAGAGTTGGTATAGCGACAAATTCTCCTTACACCTGGTCGCACCATGCATCCAAATTATACCAACTTTATCCATCGTACACTTTCCCTTCGGCTCTCCCATTTCACTTTAACAAATTTAAGTGAATAGGGCAATAGGTTAAAATTTCAGCCATAAAATGACATAAGCACTCGAGGTCCTCCTACACATACTAGTTGCTCAATCCCGACCAAGGTATTAAGCAAGCATCCACACATAACCACAATAAGATGAGCATATACTGAAGAGGTAAATATGCAACAAGCTCTGCTTGCCTTGATCACAAGACTCGGGATCCTGGGTAGGATCGAAGGCTTGGTATTCTCCTTCTTCGGGCTCTGTCACAAACAATACGCGATACCGGAAAAGAAACGACAAAAGAAAAATAATGAGTTCCAGCATGTATGCATGATGAACTGTGCTAGGCATGAAACTTTATAGCGACGTATGGTTGGTATAGAGCTATGGCAATAGGGATTTCTCAATGCAAGCTTATAGAATTTAAGTAGTTACCCTAGCAATGCATGCATGTCCCATTTTTGGTTCATTTCAAATTAGGGTTAAGAACTGAGGTTCATGTTGGATGGTCATGCCACAAAGATAGCTTTCATTAGAAATCACTCTGAGATATAAGGCTAACACAGTGGGAGTTATGTAACTTGAACTTATGAGGATGTGTTACAGATTTTTGAAACTTCGGGCTTAAGAGGGATCACTATTGCATAAACGAAAGTCGGCCGAAACTTTATTTGTAAGTTTTGAAAATGGGTTTGAACCAGATCGTAGAGAATTTCATAAGGATTCCAAATATATAAAATTTACAAATTTTGGAGCTACGGTTAAAAAGTTATGCTATTTCTAATTTTGCCCAAAACCCTAACCCTAGATTTCAATTTTTTTCTACAAAAATTAAACTGCTGTGGGTACCTCGGAGTCTACCCTAACTCTGGCCCTGGCTTCACTGAAGTGGAGCTGCCCGGAGGAGCTCCGGAGTGGTCGGCGGCGGCTTCCGGGTGCAGATCTGCGAAATGGGGAGAGGTGAGGGAAGAGATGAGGAGCTCGGGAAGGGGAAGGAGGAGGGGCCGGCTCACCTGAACGGCGGCGCGAGCTCACCGGAGTTGTAGTCGGAGACGAAGAAGACAGCGGTGCTGCAGAGGAGAGCGGCTCGGGAAGAAGAAAAAGGAGGAGGGGGTTGGCTTGGGAGGAGAAAAAGAGGAGGAAGGGGGTCCCGGCGGCCTTTTATAGGGCGGCCAGAGGGGCTCGCCGTGGTGGCACCACCGCCCACCGTCCCCAACCGACAGCGGTGACGTGGCGGCCAAGGCCTGACACGGCTTGGCTCACCCAAAAAAAACGATCCGGAAACAGCCCGGAGTTGGGCAGCCCGGACGTACCGCCCGGAGGTTCCGGAGTGAACCTCCGGCCTTCACAAAATGGCTGCTCACCCTCTCTAGACTCTCCCGGAAATCAATCCTTAGTCTAGCCGGAATCCGGGCTCACCCGGAGGTTCATCCCGGAGGCTCCGAATGGGACCTCCGGTTGCACCGGGATTACCCAATCGCTCTCTGGACTCCCTCGGAAAATGGTTCGGAGTCCATCCGGAATTTCCGGACAGTCTGGAGATTCATCACAGAGGTTCACGGCCCTTGACGCATCAAGCCACCATCACCTTGCTTGCAACTCCTTGCACAACACCGGCTTCTTCACAGCTCTGGCATAGCTGCCTAGCACAGCCATCTCCTTGTCCTGGAAACCACCTTTGTACGTTTGGGTGGTCATCCTTTCCTGGATGAATCCTCTTCCTGGAACCTACTTATCCTGCTTACACTCATTGTAAACATTAGATTCCAGTTTAGGTTGCCATTAACCATGAAAACCATCTTAGGGGCCTAGATGTTGTTTCAATCTCCCCCTTTTTGGTGGTTAGTGGCAACCCATTCATAGATATCAATTAAAGATATGAATGAGTAGTACTTGAGCAGGTTGTCAGAATATACTCCCCCTGAAGCTGTGCAAAGATTTGCTTTTGGAATGCAAATGCACAGATCTGAATTAAAAACTTGAGTAGTATATTCTCACAACTTGCATTTCATCAGTTCAGAGCAATAAATGTATCAGAGCATAATAGACTGAACTGAGTTGATAATGATGCAGCTTTAGAGTTTCTTTTAAAGCATGTTCTAAGAATTCATTTGATATTTGTTATGATCAGAGCAAAACCATTTGATATGTGTTATGATCAGAGCTAAAAGATCAGAGCAAAAGAAAATATTCTCCACACATATCAGCATATGAACATGAAGTAAACTGCATCATTTCAGAAGAGACAATGTGTTCAAGACATAAGAAATCAAATTAAGAACAAGTCTTGATACACAACAAAACTCTCCACTCCCCCTATATCTCTCACGTATAAAAGATTTTCTCCTTCTGAACCTCTCCCCTTACATCTCTCCCCCTTTGCCACTAAGACACCAAAAAGGGATAAGAGAACAGATGCTTCAGGTGGACTTGGATCTCAAAAGCTGAAGAATTTCTGAGAGTTGAGTCTGCATTTGATCAACCTTGGAGTGCAGACTGCTTACTTCTTCTCTGAGCTGGAGGTTCTCTCTGTGCAGAGCAGCAAACTGAGTTGGCATGATCTTGTTCTGGTATGCTCTAGCAGCTTCTTGAGACATCAGAGAGGTAGAGAGAGAACCATCATCGGCTACCTGTGTCACAGATACCAGCTCAGCTAGGTCAGCTGCAGGAATATCAGCTATGACACCGGTGGGGACTTGGCGGTGAGAGCTGGATCTTGAGGTGGCATCTGAGTTGCTATTGGAGCAGCTGTGTCACTAGGGCTTGGCATAGCTGTATCTAAAAGATCTCCAAAGAGAGCAAGAACAGCAACTTCATCTGAATTATCATCAGCCTGAGGTCAAAGCTGAGTCTTGGATGTCTTGACAGAGATATCAAAATTTGACTTAGGTAGACCTGTCCTCTGAAGAATCATAAACATTATATATGAGCCACACCTCAACTTTGCTTTCTTGTCCTTCTGCACTGCATCTATTTCATGAAAAATGAATCTGGCAATGTCAAAATATTGATTCTTTGCTATGTGGACTAGCACTTGCCAAACAGGAGAATAGACTACATCTGTGTTTCCTCCTTTGGCTTGAATGGTAACATTGAGGATCTTCACAAGATGCTTTGCAGTGACTATAATGCCCTTGAAGTATACATGATCTGCTGGGGCATTTGCAAGGAAAGAGAAGTTCCTTGGATAGAATTTCCTTCTTGCTTCATTTCAAACTGGCTCCAATCTGAAAAGATTTGGCATACTGGGCTCCACTGGTGCTCGACTGTTGAATTCTGGTGGTCTATCTTGATTTCCTGTTCTACCCACACTGTGGCATAGAACTCTCTGATCACTTCTAGATCATATCCTTGTTGAAGATTGGTCAGAAACTCAAGGCCTGCTGCTTGAATTAAGGAGGGAAGAGCACGCAGCCTAGAATCTAAAAGGGCATCCCAATCTATGGTTTTGCAATCAACAAATCCTTTAGCTGATATAATCTCATGATAGACCCCCTTCTATTTGTCATTGTGGAATCTGGGGTCTGAGCAAGCTGACTCAATATATTCCTTGTCAGCTGAGAAGTAAGGACAGGTTGATCTCATCTTGATGTAAGCACCTGAGCTTAGAGATGCAACCTTACTCTTGGACCTCTTAGGTTCACACTTGGGTAGCTTCTTCCAAGTAGTTCTGGGTAGAAAAAACATCTGTCCTTGTTTAGTTCTCAAAGCAGAGAAAACATAGCTATACTTTGATTCCAAGTCCTCCTCATCATCTGAATTTTCTGGAGAACTGTCCTCTTGCTCTACTGCTACCTCTTGTTCTGATTCTACTGCAGCCTCTTGTTCTGACTCTGAGCTAGAGGAAGATTCAGCAACATACTCTTTGTCAGAGTCTGATCGAGGTTCCCTTACTCTTGGAGGGGTCACTGAAACACCCCTGCCATCATCTGATATGCTTTCAAAGCTTTCTTTTGCTACAGCTGGGTCACTGGCCTGTGCCACAGGTGAGGACTGTGTTGAATGTGCAACAAGTGAAGTGACCTCTGTGTCAGCTGGCTGTGACACAGATGGCAAAGGCAGTTAAGCAGCTTTCACTGGGGTAGCTGCTGCCTGAGACACAGCTGGTTGGGATAGCTGTGGAGATGATGCTTGAATAGCTTCTGAAGGCTTATCTGTCCCAGCCTTGGGTGATGAAGAGGGGGTAGCACTACATCAGCAACTGAGGTTGTCTTGGCCTTCCTTACTGCTTTTCTGGGATTCTTGGCTATTGACTTGCTCAATGCTGACTGACCAGCATTAGATGAGGATCTTGTCCTCTTGGATGAAGCTGGTTGAGCTGAACTGGATTGACCAGCTTGAGATGCTGTAGCAGTAGCTTTCTTCTTAGCAGCTTTTCTTTGCCTGTAAGCTTTTTGCTGAGCTCTTCTTCTCTGAAGAGCTTCTTTTCTCTGCCTCAGCCTCTCTCTCTCTTGATCAGAGTCAGAGATAACCAACTCTCTGCTTGACTCTTCTGGTTTAGACCATTTGAGACCACTGTCCTCTCTTTCTGAACCTGAAGACATCTGTAGAAACGAGAAAGATGAGGAAGAATAAGGAAGGAGGTGCTCCCAAATGCAGAAGATAGTAGCTGTGTTTGCCACCTGTGTGAGGACAAGGTGACACAGGTCTGGACTTAGAACCAAACTAAGGATCTCTGCCCGTTGAATAGGCATACTTGTGTGACAGGTGAGATCATAGCGGCAACACAGCTACGCACGGAGGCGGAAGGCAGATTCATGAAAACTAGGGTTTAGCAAGATTTTACCCTTAGATTTTGAGCTAGATGAGTTCAGAAAGCTAAGCACAAGCAGAACCAACCTTAATTGAGGACAATGCGCTACTGGGTCATGCTTTTGAGCAATTGCATTGACAAGAAGCTAGGTTTAAGCAAAAGAAGGGATGACCGATGCTTACTTTGATCAAAAACTTTGCAAGGCACAGATGAAACGATGCAGGACCGCCTCAGAAAGCTTCCTTGACAAATTTAGAACCTTTGGAAGGACAGAAACCGCGATTTCGACAAAAATTCGAGAAATTTTCGCTCAGCGAAAGTTTAGGGTTTCTGTGGTCGAACAGGATTTTCTGGGAACCGCAGGTTTCTTTATATAGGCGGACGGGTTATAAAGTGGCTGTGTCACGGCTGACAAGATGACCTGTGACACAGGTGGGTTAAAAATGACTCTATGGCCTATGGAATTTCAAAGGAGTTCACCTGAGACACAGATGGATAACTCAGGTGACAAGTTTTTCATTTGGAACACCAAGATAGAGAGAATTTGATAAGAGAGAGAGCATAAGAACACTATCAGAGGGTCCTTAGGAAATCTTCCCAATGTCAGTTTGCCAGAAAATCAAATAGGCAAAGCTAAAATTGACAAGAGTTGATTTAGAAAACCCATATAAGATAGAAAACATGCACACATAGGATGTGCATAACTAGATCATCGAAAAACTCTCAACTCAATACATACCTGTGACACAGGTAGGTGACACAGATGAATAACATGAATAGCATAAATAGTATGAACACATGAGCTACACACCAAGCAAACCTTTTATAGCAAGTTTGAGACATCAATGATATTCAATTCACTCCTCAGAACACAGAACCTAGTCTCATCTAAAGGCTTGGTGAATATATCAGCTAATTATTTTTCTGTCCTTACATGGCATAGCTGTATATCTCCTTTCTCCACATGATCTCTGAGGAAGTGATGTCTCACTTCTATGTGTTTGGATCTTTGGTGGTGTATTGGGTTGTTGGCTAACTTGATTGCACTTTCATTATCACAGAAGAGGGGTACTTGATTAAAAGATATGTTAAAATCTTTTAAGGTCTGCCTCATCCATAATAATTGAGCACAACAACTACCAGCAGCTATATACTCAGCTTCTGTAGTGGAAAGGGCTACTGAGTTTTGTTTCTTGGATGACTAGGATACTAAGGAGTGCCCTAAGAATTGACAAGTACCTAAGGTGCTTTTTCGGTCAACCTTACACCCTGCATTGTCACTATCAGAATAGCCAAGTAGCTCAAAGTTTGCACCTTTGGGGTACCACAAACCAAACCCTGAAGTTTAAATTAAATATCTCAGAATCCTGCGTACTGCCACTCTGTGACAGTCCTTTGGGTTAGCTTGAAATTTAGCACACATGCATACACTTAACATAATATCTGGTCTAGATGCACATAGATATAACAAGGAACCTATCATGGATCTAAATTCTTTCTAATCAACAGATTTACCTTCAATGTTTAAGTCCACCATTAGTTTGCATGGGAGTGTGAATAGGCTTTCATCCTTCATACCAAACTTGGTGAAGATGTCCTTGGTGAACTTCTCTTGTGAGATGAATTTTCCTTCCTTGAGTTGCTTGATCTGAAGTCCTAGGAAGTACTTGAGCTCTCTATCCAAAGACATCTCAAATCTCTTGGTCATGATTTTGCTAAACTCATCACTCATTGAACGGTTAGTACTACCAAATATTATGTCATCGACATAAATTTAGCACACAAATAAATCCTTTCCATTTTTCTTAGTGATCAGAGTTGTGTTAACTAAGCCCATTTTAAATCCATTTTTGATCAGAAATTCTTTCAATGTATCATTCCATGCTCTAGGTGCTTGTTTTAGACCATACAGTGCTTTGTGCAGTTTGTAGACATGATATGGTTTCTTAATATCTTCAAAGCCAGGTGGCTGCTCAACATGTACCAGTTCAGAAACTTTACCATTTAGGAAAGCTGACTTCACATCCATTTGGTAGAGCTTGATGTTATGATGAGCAGCATATGCAAGTAGAATCCTGATGGCTTCAAGTCTTGCTACTAGAGCAAATGTTTCACCAAAGTCCAGACCTTCCACTTGAGTGAAGCCTTAAGCAACTAGTTTGGCTTTGTTTCTCACAACTAGTCCATTTGTGTCTTGTTTGTTCCTGAAGACCCACTTGGTTCCAATGACATTGTGGTCATGGGGTCTTTCAACCAGGGACCAGACTTGATTTCTTTCAAACTGGTTCAGCTCCTCATGCATGGCATTTATCCAATCAGCATCCTTGAGAGCTTCATTTATGGTCATGGGTTCAACACTGGAGACAAAAGAGTAATGTTCACAGAAATTTGCAATACGAGAACGAGTAGTCACTCCCCTATTAATGGCACCAATGATTTGGTCAACAGGATGATCCTTCTGCAGCCTGCTGATCGCAAGGGGTTCGGGGTCAACCACCTGTGTCACAACTGTTGGTGTTGCCTGTGACACAGCTGGTTTTTCCTGCGACACAACTGGCTAAGACAGGTCCTCTTTATCCAGTTGGTCATTAGCTGGGTTGTACTCGAGCTCGATGTCTTGCTCTTCAGTGTCTTCACATAGTGGTGGAGCAGATGGTTCATGATCACTTGGTGAGGCAGATTCCTCCTTGACAGTGGGTCTGATCTCGCCAGTGGATTTCTTGAGAATATCTTTGCTCCCTACATCAATAGCAACTTGCTTTCCTTGAGAGCCATAAGACTCATCAAAGTCCACATCTATAGATTCTTCAACAATCTTTGTGGAGGTGTTAAAAACTCTATAGGCATGAGAGTTAGTGGAATAACCAAGAAAAATACCAACATCAGATTTAGCTTCAAACTTAGAGAGGCGTTTGCCTTTCTTAAGTATGTAGCACCTACAACCAAATACCATGAAGTATGAGACTGTTGGTTTGGAGTTGGTGAGCAACTCATAAGGAGTCTTCTTGAGTAGTGGATGTAGATATATCCTGTTGATGGAGTGGCAGGCAGTGTTGATAGCTTCAGCCCAAAATCTTGGTGAAGTCTTGTACTTATCCAAGAGTGTTCTTGCCATCTCTATCAAGGTTCTGCTCTTCCTTTCCACTACACTATTTTGCTGTGGAGCATATGGACTTGATAATTCATGCTTGATTCCATGTTTGTCTAGGAATGCCTCCACCATAGAATTCTTGAACTCACTCCCATTGTCACTCCTGACCTTAACCAGATTCACTTTCCACTCATTTTACACTCTGACTATGAGATGCTTGAATTTCTTGTAAACCTGTGTCTTCTCCTTCAAAAAGAACACCCCAAGTATAGCGAGAAAAATCATCCACAATAACAAAGTCATACTTGTTACCTCCCAAGCTCTCATATGTAGTAGGACCAAAGAGGTTAATGTGTATGAGCTCGAAAGGAGTGGTGGTGGTCATGATGTTCTTGGGACAATGGGCAGCTCCAACTTGTTTGCCAGCTTGACATGAACTGCAGGGCTTGTCCTTTTCAAACTTCACATTCTCCAAGGCTATGACATAGTCATGTTTGCTTAGCTTATTGAGAAGCTTCATCCCTGCATGTCCTAGCTGCCTGTGCCACAGCCAGCCGACACTGGACTTGGCCATGAGACACCATGGAGCTGCTACAGGCTGTTCATTGAAATTAATAATATACAGTTTTCCAGACCTGCATCCTTTGAAAACTTGTGAATTATCAGATAGTTTAGAGGCTATAACCTCATCAGGATAGAAAGTAACTTTCATACATATGTCACACAGTTGTGATACAGACATTAGACTATAGCCTATCTGATCCACAAGCATAACATTTGATAAGGAATGATGTTTAGATATGACAACTTTACCAATACCATTTACCTTTCCCTTGGAGTTATCTGCATAGATCACATGTTTGCTGGGCAGATTCTCATTTGTGATCTCTACAAACTCCTCTCTGCGTTCAGTCATATGTTGTGTACATCCACTGTCCACAATCCAATCAGTTCTACTGGAGATAGTGTCCTGCAAGTTTAGTTATGCAACTTAGGGACCCAAACTAGTTTGGTTCCCTTAGTAACTTTGTCATATGCAGAAATTACAGTAATAGGGTTAGTAGGCAAGTTCTTAGATTTCACAGCCTTTGCTATAGATGATATCACATGGATTCTCCTGGGCTGACTATCACCTGCACCCTTAGGCAAAGGGGTTAGTGAACTGTGTAATCCACCTGTGACACTGGTGGTTCCACAGCTGTGTAGGATACCGGTGACATAGGCAACTGTGGTCTTTGGAACCCAGATGACAGGTAACCACTTTTTCTGATGCCTAGGGCCAACATACTTAGCCACTACCTTGCCTTTCCTGTCCTTCTGTAGAACATAGAATGGGTTAGATGGAATTTTCACCACATTCATGTTCTTATGACCAACATGATTGTTGTCACTTGTACCAGCCTGTCTTACAAATTTTGCTGCAATATTAGGGTTAGTGACAACAGGCAATTTATCTTTATCAATGACAGGAATATAACCCAGGCACATCCGGCCATTATTCTTTCTGAGCATTTCAACTCTACTCATTTTGTAGTTTTGTATGCCAATGTTGGTAGTGCAAAGACCTTTCCTCATTAGCCTTTTAATTTCTTCAAGCTCCTCCTTGAGCTTATTGTGCTCATCTGCATCCACAAAGTTAGCTGTAATGGAGGTTGAAGCCTCATCGGAGTTTTCTGATATAACACATGTGGATGTCAGAACATTTATGCGTGTAGCATAGTTTAAACAGGTCTCAACAGTTGCAGGAGCAGGTGGAGATATAATTTCAGAAGCAATAGGAGAGTTAGCATTATCAATGCATTTGGCATGTATTGCCTTGAGCTCCTCATGCTCCTTGAGGAGAAGTTCATGACCTTGCTTAAGCTTGTCATGAGCAATCTCCAAGTTCTCCTGATCCAGCCTGAGGTTCTCCCTATCATCTATAACCTCATCGCAGGTTTCTCTGAGCTCCCTAAGCTTATCCCTTAGGGATATGTTTTCCTTCCTCTCCTTGCCATAGGCCCTGTCTGTTCTTTCCAAGATACCCATTAGTTCAACATAATCAAGAAAGTCATCCTCAGTAAGTACCTTAGATTCTTTGGCCATGAGGCGAGGAGGAGCAGAGATGGATGATGACTGATCAGCCTTGGCATTGATATTAGAGCTGTGTGACTTGGCTGTGTCACAGCTGGACACATCAGTCATGCTAATAGCAATGCCTGCAACTTCTCCTTCTTCTTCAGAATGTTCCTCTATGCCTGAATCATCTGATATCCAAGCTTGTCCAACATATGCTCTTGCAGTGGCTTTATTCTTAGCATAAGTTGGATGCTTGTTGTTGAAGGTCTTCTTCCTCCCATAGAAGTCTTTCTTCTTCTTGTATTGGTTATTGTCCTTTTTCTTGGCTAGACAATCAGCAGCAAAATGACATTCTTTACCGCACTCAAAACATTTGTTATCCTTGACCAGCTTCTTGCCTCTGAATCTGTCACTTGAGCCAAACTGCTTCTTCTTCCTATAGAATTTTTTGAAGTTTCTTGTGAGCAGATTTAGCTCAGTTTCTTCTCCACTGGTCATTTCCTCATCCAGGTCTTCACTACCTTCACTTTCAGGTTGTGAAGCTGAGGCAGTAGTCTTCAATGCAATATTCTTCTTGAGTGAGGAAGATAGGCTGTGCTTGCTTTCCTGCTTGATCTCCATCTCATGTGTTAGTATCCTTCCTAACACTTCTATGGGATTCACCTGATCAAACCCATCTTTTTCTTTCAACATCAGCATAAGAGTCCTATAGGGTTTTGGCAGCACTGAGAGGAACTTCTTGATTACATCTTCATCATCAACTCGATTTGATCCAAGTGCCCTCAGCTGATTTGTGATGATGGTGAGTCTTGAGTACAGGGAATTTATGTCTTCACCATGTTCATACTCAAATCTTTCCAGCTTAGATTCCAGCAGGCTTCTCTTGGACTTTTTCAGAGTGTTGCTGCCCTCATAGATCTGCTCTAAAGTATTCCCATATTTCCTTGGAAGAATCCATAGTGCTGACCCTATTGAAGTCATGTTCTTGAAGGCCCATGAATATGGCTGTGGCAGCTCTTGCTTTATTCTGGATATTTCTTTTGTCGTTGATGCTAGGTATTATGGTGTCTTCCAACCTATAACCTGCATTCACAATTTCCCAAACATCTGGGTCTATAGCGATAAGATGCATTTGCATCTTTTTTTCCAGAATGCATAGTTAGATCCATCAAAGATAGGGATTTTACCCTCATAGCCCAACATCCTTTAAACTCTGGCTGTTAGGCCAATTCAACGAGCAAACTGCTCTGATACCAATTGAAAGGATCGTAGGTGCCGACTAGAGGGGGGGAATAGGAGGCTAACCAAATTTTAAACATATTCTTCTCTTTATCTAGATTAAGGATTAACAAATCAAAAGGTTGAGCTAGCTGTGTGATAGGTCAGCTATACAGGCAGTATTTGATATGTAAATTAACACACAGCTGTCACACAGGTGGCTAACATAGGTAAACAGATAGCCCTAAACTGATGTGCAAGATAGATGGCTGTGTAACAGGTTACTGGCACAGATAATAGATAAGCAATACAGCAACTGTGACACAGCTAGACTAACACAGGCAGAGAGAAGGATTGCAGCTAGATTGAGTATAACAGTAAATTAGACAAGCATGCAAATCAGATAATCAAGCAAGTACTGAATGTAAAGTACTCAGAGAGACAAGGAGTTTTTCACCGAAGTTCCCACTCTTTTCAGAAATAGTACGTCTCCGTTGGAGAGGCTACTCCCAAGAGATCGCCAGCACTAAATCGTGCTTGTTCTCCGAGTACCTGAGCTTTTAGGTCTCTTTCTCTTGCTTGTGGAAGTCCTTTAGCCTTGTAGCAGGTAGACTTCAAATCACTCTCACAAACTACTGCACTAGCCCACACAAGCTTGGGTGGTCACAGCAACTCCTACACCCGTCTAGGAGTAGACACTCCAAGAAAGAATCTGCAACAACAACTCTTGGAGGAACCAGTGCTCTCTGCTCAAAGCTCTAACTCTCTTGAACTAAGACTTAGGAAGATTTACTTCTATTCAGGAGAAAAGAGGTCTGCAACGGTCGAAATGGATTGAGGCGGTTTGGCAAAGGTTGAGTAAAAGGTTCTGCAAAGGTTGAGGTCTGAGACCTCCCCTGGTCCTCTATATATAGAGTCCACAGGCACCTGACTGTTACACTCATGCTACGTAGGATTAAGTGGCTCACCGGTGACATAGCTAATCACAACGCACAATGGTAACCGGCTCAGGCAGACCGACACCTGTGTCACTGGCGGCTGACACAGGTGAAACCCTAACTGACGTAACATCACTACTCAGCCTGGTCCTGGCACATTACATGACCTCAACGCACTAACTCTGATGCCTAATAAGAAGAGAACCTCCAACAATCTTTTGACACGGCAGACAGACTATTGCAGTGCAATTCTCTTAGCATTTACAAGCTCTCCCCTGGCACAGAGATGTACCGAGTCACAGAGCGGTTGCTCACCTGTGACACAGCTGTGCCACACAGGTAACTTTGGCTCTAGGGTTTTAGGCCACTAGCACAGCAGTGTGCTAGCACAACCCAGTTTCACACTTGTTCAAAACTGTTGTTGCAGGGCCGCTGACCTCAAAGCATCAGTGTCACTGTCCAACACTCTGAGCATTGAGCAAAAGAACCTCCAATAATCATTGCTACTTCATCTCACTTGATATACGGGTGTTTTCTAAGGACTCAAGAAAACTAGCAAACCTAGGCTTCAGCTTCCACCAACTATAGTCACGGCCCTTGACGCATCAAGCCACCATCACCTTGCTTGCAACTCCTTGCACAGCACCAGCTTCTTCACCGCTGTGGCACAGCTGCCTAGCGTAGCCATCTCCTTGTCTTGGAAACCACCTTTGTACGTTTGGGTGGTCATCCTTTCCTGGATGAATCCTCTTCCTGGAACCTACTTATCCTGCTTACACTCATTGTAAACATTAGATTCGAGTTTAGGTTGTCATTAACCATCAAAACCATCTTAGGGGTCTAGATGCTCTTTCATAGGCCTCCAACCCTTCTCTATCTCCCTCACATCATGCCCTCAATGTCAGTGAAAGATGGATCAATTACAATGTCATGAACTTACCAGTGCGATTGGATTTCAAATCCATGCAATAGTTTTTGAATTATTATGAATATACTCAAACTTGGGTTGTTTTTGACCAAATTTGATCTAGCTTCATACTAAATGATAAACTTGGAAGTATTTAATTTTTCCTAGGTTACTACTATATGTAGAAAGTGATGTGAATAATTTCATGATTTTTTAGCACTATTTTAATTATTTAAATAGGAAATACCTTTTGTCTAGAACATACTGGCAAATTTTGGTAAAGTTTCATCACTGTCTGCTCATATTATTAATTAGTACATTGGAGGCTATAGTTTCATATAGTATATATATATATATATATATATATATATATATATATATATATATATAGTTCATATACTTATTGGTTGTTGTTTAATTTATGTTGGTGTAATAATGCTTAGCATGTAGTTTAAACACTGATTGGCCTAATATCTATTTAATATGATTAGGTTACATACATATGATTATTTTTAATTACTTTGTAATGTCAGAATTAAATATATGTTACTAATCTTAATTGATTAGTATAATCTCGACATGAGTTTCTATCCAGTATCACGCCTAGGTATATTAATGGTGCCTAGGTATATTAATGGTGTGATACCCAATATGTAGGATTAACCCTAATTAGTTATTTGGGAAATATGGTTAATAAAATAATTTTGGATGATATTATTCTATTAATGTGGAAAAATAATAAAAACATTATTTATTATTAATACTTAATGTGCCATGTTTGCTCAGATTAGCAAATTACTTAAGCTGATATATTTTATAATAATATTTTTTATCATAAAAGGCTATGGCCTCTCTTTAGAATACTGATATTAAGGATGCCCTAGCTCTAGGACCGTATTCTAACCTTCGAAATGATGACACCACGATGACACCCAAATCGTCTCATCATCAATTTCCCTACCTCTTTTATTGTATTATGGAATTGAATATTGGGAGTTGTTATTTATTTGCTTGTGTTATTTCTTGTACGATGAGTAGGGAGTGATGAAGCTGAATAGGGACGAGACGTCAAAGATCAGCACTATGACAACGAAGGCATGCCCCCTCTCCTTTGACCATCTTGATCCTATATTTCTCAAAGTCATTATATTTTAATGTTTATAAATATGTATGCTATTTTTTCCCTCGGCTACTGTGTCGATTCACACCCATTACCATTATCTTCTTGTCGACCTTTTACCTAATACGCTGAGTAGAATATTTTATTTATTATGAATAGAGTAGAGGAATGCTTAGCGATGCTTAATTATTCCTGGGACGTTTTTACTTGCCTTCTCGGAGAAATGATCTTTGGATCGATGACAATTGTTATTATAACTTATTGTTGAGTTTGCTGAGCTGTGCCAAATGCCCATTGATCTGCCTCATCTCTATTCCTTCTGTTCTACTCTGAGTGAAACTTACCATCTAAAAGGTACGGGCGGCAACTGGATCAGCTTTGAAGGAGCAATTGGCCGCCTGTATCAAATAAGGCCGAAGTCTTGAATTCAAGAAGTGCGAAAGTAGTACAATCACATGCTATATGGGCACTGGTTTGATTGAGTAGGTTAGTCGAGCCTTGGTGTCGACATCACCGTACCTTAGAAGGCTAGACGTAGCTACGAGGACCTCGGCACAGATGGGAGGCTAGAGGGTGGGGATATACTCTCAACTCCGTGTCAGATCTGGTAGGCATGTCACATCGAGAGGAGATTAGCTAAAAAACATCGTCATGATCTCTCTGTCGGTACACCGATGAGTGTGTACGCTGGCGATGATATTGTGTCATGTGTGTAAAGTGTACAACCTTTGCAGAGTGTAAACTAATCGATTAGCATGATCATGGATGACACATAACTTATTCCCAATGAAAAAGACATGCTCTTCTCCGCCTTACTGTTTTCCCTGTACCCATTTTTGGAAAGTAAAAAGGTGATTGGAACCTATGGACAAGTTTAGGGCCGGATGTCTTACTCATACGTGTTGTTCATGGACCCTCACATTTATGAGAAACACCCCTGAGATAAAAACTTATTTGCATTTCAAAGTCGTCTTTGAAATTATTATAGTATTTATAACCATAGCTGCTTTTACGCAAAAGAGATATACAACCTTCCTTTATAGGCTCATATACTTTGGCTTAATACGAGAGGGCACACTGAGTACGCGAAGTACTCATCGACATGTTTCGATATAGTGGTGTACATATGACTATGCTACAGAAGATGCTGATGGAGATTACTACTATGATGATATCGAGGAGTAGGTCGTGTGGACTCCGTCGACTACCTGTGGCTAAGATGGAGCCCGCCATTTATCGCTTTATTTCCTCTACTTTATATTGTAGTGGTCACGTGACCAAGTACTCTATTTAAGGCCATGTGGCTTGTATCCTCAAGACAATGTTGTATTAAACTTGACATGGTAATGTTATCATTTCGGTTGTGTTACTTAGCTCGATCTTGGACTCCCACGGATGGGCTCTTTACAATACAAAATGGGCGAGGAGCTAAGAACTAGGCTATGCATGTAAAAAGAAATCAAGTCATAAGTAAATGATAAGTGCAATGATAAGATACTCGAGTAGAAAGATGAAGTGCCATAATTGGTAGGTATGGTGGACACAAGTGGAAAAACTTAGAACGGCGTTTGTGATGTCTCTCCTTTTTTTCATTCTTTTTGCACTGCATGTTTGTTTCAAAGGTCTGTATTGCCTCCTCAACGTTATCTCTATTTTACTTTTTTAGAAGAGAGACATACACCATGGATTTCAATGTACTAGTGAAGTATGCAAACTATCAAAGTAATAATGCAACACGCCGAGTACCCTAGAGGCTATCAAATAAGGAGTGCAATGAGCGGCTTCAAAAACATTATTGACTAATGTGACATCAAATCAAAACATTTGGTACTCAATTTTACCATCCTCAACATCATCTCCTTTAGCTAAAACCTGAATCTACCTTGACCCGGCTCTTATTCATCTCAAAGCAATATCTATGCTCGTATTTAAATTTTTAGTGAAGCATGGTAAGATAGTAGACGAACACTACAAGTGATAAATTAACAATGCTAAATCATAGCCTTAATAAATGAGTATAAATACCAATAATAGTCTTAATGGGTAATCATAGTTAATGGAAAAGATGGCCTAAGGTTCCCATAAATCTTTACATAAGATAATTCAATTATTTCAATAAAGAAGAAACAATATATCTCAATCGTCATGTCTTAATGTTTCTCATACATCCATTAGAACTGAAATTATGGCAAATAGTATAGACAATAAAATTGAATTTACCATCTTTTATCAACACCACCCAATTAAGCAAGTAGTCTACCAACAAGAATCAATACTATTAGACTTCTCAACTCCATCTATTAAATTATTCAGAAATAAAACTAAAATTTATAATAAGTGGACCTTAAACAAGACTGTCAAGTTTTATAATAAGTCAATGCATATAGCACTTACAATCAGCATAATATTGGTGCAAGGAGCAAGAAATCTTAGCCAATTCAGGGGAGATACTCCCCAAGTTTAAAGCTTTTGCTTCTCTTGGATTTCCATCATGAAGATTAAATAAATAGAAGAATTATTTTCAATAATTTATCCTACAAAAGATCAGTTCATGCGTAACAAATATAATGCAACTATCCTTATCATTAGAGATCAATTAAAAATTCAATTAAACATCAAAAATAAATTATAACTGAAAATATTTTTATGAAGCTATAGAAGAATTAAAAGAACCCTAAAAATAGGACAAAGACTTATAAATAATCTAAATAGAGACTATTTCAGCAACACAGAGACATGAAAGTTTATATTCATAAATTAAAATGCACAATAGAGAGACAATGGAGAAGCAGAGAAGCTGTCACGGGGGCACGAAGCAGGTGACCGCGTCAGGGGGTCTTGCGGCAGCTTGCCTCGTGGGCCGTGTGGGTCCCTATTGGTCGCCAAAATTTTCTAGTGAGCTCCTCTCCTTCTTTAAATCTCAAATATAAATTTTCTAGATTTCTCCGAACAATACTGAACAACAATAAAATAACAGAGAAGTGGTAGGAGTAATTCAAATGATAATTATGCAATAGGCAATAAAATTTGATACTATTTATTTAGAATAGCAAACTAAGACTCAAAAATAGAAAAATAAGAAGACTAAATTTTTGGGTTGCCTCCGGGGAAGTGAGTTGGCACATTGTATACAAATAAATTCATGCACATTAGAGAAATGCACTAGTGCAAGGTGTTTACTAGAGAAATCACACAACTATTAATTGTAAAACATTTTTATTCTCATAAGGAGGTGCAAAAGAATCATAGTTATAATTTTCTTCCTTATTATATTTGTACGGCAAGACAAATTCAACTTCGCAGCTTTTATTCATAGCATCAAGAAGCATTTTATCATTCTCATCAATAGCATTCATTGTATTATCCCAAGCATAGGGGTTAGGATCGGACTTCCCCTCATCAATAGCTGCAATCACAGAAGTGTACAGACCATCATCACAAGCATTCACAGTAGCAACATGATCAATAGTAACAATTTCATTTGTAGAAATAGTGGTAGTGGTAGCATTATCTTGCATAGTGGCCATGAGTCGGTCATCATGACTCATCACCAAAGGATTATTACAAAAAATTTATCTACTAAAGCAATAAATAGGACACACATTTCTATAGGCCTCATCAAGCAAGTCATGAGAGATATGACATTTTGCAAAGCAAATAATTTGATTAATTATTTGATGGGTCTCTTCATAAATAATAAGCTCTTCTATGTTGAATGATATCTTCATCATGGTCTAATATATTAAAAATGCATTAACAGGATCCCCATGATTCCGACATTGAAAATTTTAAGTGTCCAATCATATCACAAAAAGCATAGTTAATTTCATAAATATCACAAATTTGGGAAGAGCAATAGTCCAACATTGCTAGCCATTATTTTATGTGAGCATCTGTATTTAAAGAAGTAATGACTAATTCTTTTATGTTTTAAATAGGACTAACTAAGCAAGCAAAATAACTAAACAAGTAAAGTACTAACAGAAGCTAAAATAAAAGGCAAGTAATGCAAGAAAGTAAAACATAGTGATTAGACAAAATTTAGAGTGAAACCTATGTTGCTTCCACGGCAATGGCACAAGAAAAATGCTTGATGAACTACAAGTGCACTAGATCAGTTATAGCATTTTCGATGAGAAAGAGTGTCGAACCCACAAGGAAGCGGTGATTGATCTAACTTGGTCCAAATCTGAAATCACAAAAAAAAATATAAAAGTGAAGGTTGAGATGCACAACTACATTTCTCAAATAGTTATCAATCTCTATGGTGCAATAACTAATTACAAAGAGCGATTACTTTACACAGGAATAAAATGTATTTTCAAATGAATAAAAAATAAAAAATACTAAAAGTGGTAGGAGAGATATTCTAATAGCTAAAATTGAGGCACGAGGTATATAGATTCACTAGTATAAATGCTCATAAGGATATTGGGACTCTAGGCTAGCACAAGAAGCAATTATGTTAAATGTCTAACTAATAGAGAAACATTTTCATTGGGAAAAGTACTATGCACATCTACTATAATTCAAGTTTGTGCCATTGTCAGCATGCAACAACTATGGAATAATGTATTATGCTTCGTACTTTCTCCTAGATTGGATCTTATAGCTCTCATTTGATGAACTTTATCACTTATCCATCAAGCATCATCTCCTCTCCACCATTGTCACTATTTCTAGCAAATTGGGACGACAAGACAAATAGCAACTAATATGATCCCTATTGGGGCGTTAGACAAATATTTGTAATCAATCCTAATAAATAAATTGATTGCACCAAAGATGGATGGCAATTAGAAGAATTTGATAGCACCGAAGATGGATGGCCGTCTCGACGGGCTACTCACACATCATGCAAATCAACAAGAACAAATTAGAGATTGAATCCACAAATTGATGAATACCAAGTTACAAACCAATCTTGAAGGTCTTGATGATTGTACATGAGATTACAAGGAGTTTCTAGCTATGGAGGCTTGCTGTTAGGGTTGATCTATGGATGGATTCGTGGTGGTGATGGAGATGGAAAAATAGGACGAAGGGGTTTCTAAGATCATATCTCTATTTGTTCTTTGCAACTCAATGGCTTCTATTTAAATAGATAAGTCTTCGCGAAAGGGTTTCTGGGATCAAGATGGATCTATATGCGAAAGAGTAGCGGCGGCCAAGCCTCCATAGGGCCATGCAACACCTTGCTGTGGCAGGTGGGGCTATGGCAACATGCCACATCGCCACGTGGCGATCTTTGTTGCCTCCCTCCTTTCGTGCGAAGAAATCCTCCTCTGGTACATGCTCGTAAATGCTAGATTTTCTGAGTTTTAAAATATTTTCCCTACGTACAGAAAACAAAAGGGAAAATTTGATAGTCTAACAGTTTTTAATAATGCATAAAATCAATTAAATTATATAATGGGAATACTACAAAAAGATATCATTAATATTAGAAAATATGATACTTTTTTTAATGACCCAACTTTGTAATATTGACATAATGAGTACCTTGAAGGTCATCATCAATAAAATGCATTTTCATATTATGCCATTTCTGCATTAAAAGTAACTAAAGCAACACTAACTAAAATTGTTATAAATTTGACCTACAATCAACCCTAAATAAAATTGATAGATCCAAATTCTCCAAATGGCTCTCTAATAATTTTCATGGTCTTATACATCTCAAAGAAGGCCTCTCAAATTTTCTGAGTGATTTAGAATAAATTTACATATTTGAATGAAGTGTTATTTAGTCCCTATCTCGATCGGCTCGTAAAATCCAACATGGCATCTATATGGCATAAAAGAGGGTCAAAAGGTCAACATGCAGTTAGCAAGTAAAAGGACAAAGATGGGTTGATTAGGAGGTACATGTGAAGGCTAGTCCATCATGAACCATGCACCATCCCATCTCTCTAGTCTACCATGGACCCATGAACAAAGTTTTACCCATTTACCTTTCTCTTACTTCTCCCTCAAGGGCACCCATGGTCTTTTGCCATAGGGCTCTTGCCTATATAAACCTCCATGGGAGGCTTGTAAATTCATCACATAAATGAGAAATTTCATGGAAGAAAATCTATAGCTCTAAGTCATTGATCGCTATCGGACTTCAAGCTAGAGCTCCAAGTTCCTAGCCGGGAGCTCTAGTGACGGCATAGAGAAGTCCACGACGGTCCAAGTCATTAGTTGAATCCCGTACGAGGTACCTCTTTTCATATAGGACTAGGTCGTGCTCCACGAGGTAACCGGACCTATTCAAAAACTATCAACATGTCTATAGAACCGTCATATACAGTCTATTAATCTTGCAACATAGCCATCGAGCTATCTATATTATATTTTTAGTATTGTTTCTATGACGACTACTACGAGAGGATCGCACGAAAATCTCTTAGGAAACTGTACAAATCACACATAATTTGTTTCGAATCTAGTGACTCAAGCTGGCCCAACCATTTTCTTTTTCTCATTTTAAGCATTAAACTGGTCCTGACGATTTCTTTAAAAGGACAAAAAGCAAACTGGGCCTATCAAGCAGGCACAGGCAAACAGAACAAAATACGCTTCAATAACACTAGATTTTACGGACAGCAGGCCCATATGATGGCCCATGTTAGTCGCAAATAAACGACGGGCCGTGTAGCATGCACGTTCGAATAAACGCTATGGGCTGACCAGCCTGTCCGGAGGCGTCTAATTGCAGCAAGTAGGTCCATGTAAGGCCATTTCTGCTGCTGCGGCCCGTGGACTTTTGGTAAAATCTTGGTGAAATCCTTTTTTCTTTTCGACACCAAATGAGAGTGAAATCTGAACAACAATGGGCTATTCTATATTCTCGCCGCTTCGTCAGCATGGAAAACAAACACAGTTTGTAATACGTGACCACTCACAATTTTGTAAATGCAATCGAGACAATTTATTAGTTATCTTAACTATCATGATTGGCTCAATCCATGGAAGGTGTGCCCATCCAGCCATGCTGATGATGAGTGCAATCACACACACCAAAAGATAAGCGAAAGAATGGAAAAGAGCATGGCATGATGTGGTGTCGTGCCATTCGTTGGCCATATATGGAGCCCGGCAAGGCACATGCACGCATCGTTGTGCAGACTTGACAAAACACATTTATCTAGCCCAGAATAAGCAAATAACCAATTCCAGAAACGCAATCATTCTAGAAGGCCGCCATAGTGGGACCGGAGAAGGAATTGTTCTCTGGTGCTCTGACGTCTGAACAGTTTGGCAGTGTCAAATCCTTTCTCTTTTTCTTCACGGCAAGAAATGATCAGAATAAACAACAATTCGAGCAGTGGCAGAGCCGTGTGGTACGAAATTTCCAAAGTTATTAAAGACGCCCGCCGTCCCTGACTTCTCCTTGTGCCAAATGATATAACAGCATTGACTTCAGTTGACCTCAGCAGGTTTATCCAACCGGTCGGCCGCACACTTTTTCACTATCAAGTAACAAGGGACGATCCGAAACGCATGAATTTCACGTAATGTTGTACAAATTTCACAGAAGCAGTTTAATGTCTGCAGGATTTATGAAAAACTCGCGTGTTGAGAATGGGTCATACGCTGTGGAAACTTACTGGAAAAACACCGATAGATGCTAAAAGATCCGGTCCAAGTAATGGAAACTTACTGGAAAAACACCGATAGATGCTAAAAGATCCGGTCCAAGTAACAGTATACTTCGCTATCATCACTTCTTCTACCCCGCTCACGTGGACCAGTACAAAAATCAGCAGATAATAACCGGTACGTTCTTATCTGATAGAACAGCAAGAGTGACTCTTCGGGCCTATCACCTTCAACGGCCTCCTCCTCGCTCCACCAATAGCCAACACAGCTACAAGACACTACCGACCCTGTCCCTACATTCACGCACGACGGCAACGCCGTCGCACCGATCGGGCCAGGGAAAGCGAAGAAAAGTGAGAGCTCACAGCGACCGGCTGCAGCTCTCTGTCTGCCCCCTGGTCAGGAGAGCCAAGCTGCGTACCCGTCCAACAGCCGGCTCCATTGGCGGAGCTCGTGCAGCGATCTCTGATCACACAAAAACCACGCGTCCATATCGCACGGTGGCATCGCATCGCGGCCGGCCCCACGCGTTGCTTGGACGGGAACGCCAGCTGCTTTATTAACTGCATGTTTGAATGATGAGCGCGTCCAATGGTAACGATTCATTTGATTTGAATTCAACAATGTACTTACTGGTAAAAGAGATGCAATTATGATTTTCAGCTAGACGTATGATGTAACCCTGAATTTTCTACGAACAACAAGCCAGAAGACAGCCAGAGACTTCAACCATTTCAACAGCTTTTTCAAAACTCACTGAGTTTTTTCAAAAGATTTCCTCCGTATATCTCTTCACATTTCAGTAAATTCCTAGAATTTCATTCTCTATATTTCAACATCCTATATTTTATTGATATCCTATAACTAACATGTTATTTTCAACGACTATTTTTTACACGACTATGTTAACAATGGCTATATTTTTGTGGTCTATATATATACAGTCATTTGTTCTTTTTGCCCTCCCATCCAGCACCAAAGACATTTGATTTTCTTGCCCTCTGATCCAGCATCGAGTCATTTGCTCTTCCTACCTATTCATCCTCTATAATATGGCCATGAGTTGTCATAGCTTTGTCATGCAAACTCTGTTGGATTCATCATCATTGGATGAGGATGATGAACTTATATTTCAAAACATGCACGTAGCTCAGATCGCAAGCTCGACCCGTGGTGGTTTTGTGCTTAGGCATCAAGTAGTTCATCGCAATAAACAAGCAAGCCATATGAGATTATATGAACACTACTTTTCAGATGCCCCTACGTATGGTCCAAGATTCTTCCGGCGTCGGTTAGCCATGAGTCCTTATTTATGTTTCAGCCAAATTGCTGAACCTCCTGTGTACCGATAAATGTTCCTATCCGTGCAGGTTTAGAATGGGTTGTGCTCTATTTCTTTGCATTTTTCACGCTGTAAAGACCATGATGATTATTTTATGCAGAAAACAAATTGTGCTAGTGTTCTAGGGTTATCTTCTTTGCAAAACATTACCGTGGCATTTAGAATTCTTGCTTACAGAGTTGCAGCAGATGCTACAAATAATTATGTCTATATAGGAGAAAGCACTGCTAATAAGAGCATTAGAAGGTCTGTAAAAGCTATTATTGAAGTATTCAGACAAGAGTATCTGAGATCTCCAAATAAGATCGATACTGCTAAGTTACGTGAGATTGGAGAAGAAAGATGTTTCTTCGGAATGCTCAGCAGCATAGATTGCATGTACAAAAAGTGAAAGAATTGCCCTGCAGCATGGCAAGGTATGTATACCAGACACGTGCACGAGCCCACAATCATTCTTGAAGCCGTGGCTTCACAAAATCTCTAGATTTGGCATGCATTTTTGGGTTGATATAAATGCCTCTCTTCGCAAAGTTAGCTGAAGAGCAAGCTCCTAAAGTTAATTATAATATCAATGGTCACAACTATACAATGAGATATTACCTTGCAAATGGCATTTATTCTTCATGAACAACATTTGTGAAGACAATGATATTGACCCCAAGGTAATAAGAAAAAAATATTTTGCTCAAGCTCAAGAAGCAGCTAGGAAGGATGTCGAACAAGTATTTAGAGTTCTGCAAGCTCGTTTCACTATTGAGCGTGGGCCAGCTCATTTCTGGGACCAAGACACACTCCGAGAGATCATGACCGCTTGTGTTATCATGCATAACATGATAATAGAAGACAAGGGGGACGAAAACACACATGACTACAATTACGATGGAAAGGAAGAAAATGTGATAGTATCTCATGAATGTATGCCTGAACTATTAGAGTTTATTCACACTCATCATTTTATTCGAAACAGGCAAGCTCACTCTCAGCTACAAGCCAATCTAGTCGAGCATCTCTGGCAATGTTCCGAGGGGACTAGTTTTCACCATGTATGCAAGTATTTAAATAATGTAAACGATTTCTCGTGTCATGCATTTATGTATTGAATTGTACTTCTTGACGTAGAACATAGTAGTAATACTTCATATAGCATGGATCAAACAAAAATAATAGTCGGTAACAAGTTTAATAGTATTTCACACAACATGGATCAAATACAAAATAATAGTCTGTAACAAGTTTAATAGTACTTTGTACAACATTGATCGAATACAAAATAATAGTCTGTAACAACTTTATAGTACTTCATACAACATGGATCAAATACTACATAATAGTCCATAACAAGTTTAATAGTACTTTATACAACATGGATCATCCACATAACAAAATCTTCTCAACTATTCGTATCAACTCTAACTCGGTGGATTGTATCACAACATGATCAAGGACGTCCGCAAGTTCTTTTTGACGTAGCACTAGATTCATGTCGTTTTCGCATGCACAAGAATCTGTAGTCACATTATCATACACTAATAACTTAAAAGCACCAGCTAGCACGTCTATGTCACTAACAATCTGCGACCATCCTGTAAGAGTTTACTTCCGACCCGTGTCCATACTGTTTGGACCAAAAATCCGACAAATAGGAATACGAAACATTCTAACAGTGTAGAGCTTAAAAATAAATTGCTGCTGCAATTCACTGGTGGTTATTGCTTATTACTTGATATCTTATTCCAATAGTACTAATTAGTGCATTATTCCTTGAATCAGAGATAAGCATATGACATTCTGCTACAAGATTGGTTATCAAGGATAAATCAGAGAAATTTAACCACTGAAACACATACTGTAGCAACAATTGCAGTATAAATAAATATCCGAAATGCTAGTATTGTGGAAGCATACATGCAAAGAACTAGCTGATCTAGTAGAATCCTTCAGTTTCTTATATAGTACTCAGGGACATGGAAGCTAGCAAATTACACAAAATTACGAATAAATATACTCTGATCCTGTGTAGCCTATACAAGAGTTACCAAGATGGACCGTAAATCTATTAGCTCCGTACGCATAATACTGACCACATATATATTTCATAAAAGCAAAGTAATGTTGGGAGTCAAGTTAGCATTCAGCTCTGGAGCACAGCCATTTCCAATAAGGAGATGGAATCTTGACATTTTCAGTAATGAGGTTGAGGCATATAAGCAATGGAGGTAGACTTATGATATAATTGGTCACACTGTTTTCACAATCGTTAGCTTATAACCATACATGATAAGGCGACCAGTGCAATAGAAATTTTAAGGTACAAGCTCATAAAGACACATGCACGTCTCTTTCGTGTGGAAAGCAATCCTATCAAGTCTTTTATCTGTTGATACCGAATGCAAACGGTGGATACCAATTTTTCATGTGTAAGCACCAGTTTGAGTTCGTCAGGGTCAACTAAACATTGTTGCTGGAGCAGACCAAGATCTAAAAAAAGAAGATACAATTCAAGCACGATTTCATGGATGAAAGCCAACTAGATATCCAACCATGTCTTATGTCAAAATCTGAGCAAAGCAAACTCCAACAAATCAAAACCTGTATGAGACATTAGCTTGCACAATTTGCTACGACTTCAGCTATACACTTGACCAAATTGTTAAGAACCAAACAAATATCATTCAAGCAAACAAATCGAACATTACTACAGAAAGTTACAAAAGGAAAAACCGATCCATAGTATCTAAGAGCAGGCTAAACAAAAAAAATTCTAATTTGTTCCCCGATAATCACCACTAGTATACAGATGCACACATCATATCCCGATGGGGAGGAAGGGATGAAGATGAACTTCACCTAGCAACCCCAGTGAAGATGGGAAGTCCAAATCACCGCATTGAAGCCCCTCTTCTCTCTGTCTAGGCGTTGATGCAGTGGTGGGGGTGGCTCAGGAGTGGCGGGAGGTTGCTCCTATACTGCTCCCACGTGGCGATACGGTTAAAGATCTCGCCGCCCTCACAGATCTAAGCAGAAATCAGCCTCCACCGACCGGGATCTGGAGGGAGGTGGAGAGATAGGATGGCCTTGCCGTTGATCCGGCTGGGTGGGGAGGAGGGCGTGCTCAACCTGGTCCTAGGGATGACCTCGTCGTCGATCCGTGCGGAGAAGAGGACTGCAGGCACGATCTAGTCGGAGAGGAAGATGAGGGTGACAGAGGGGAAGAGAAAGGTGATGCCGAGATATAGAAGTTGTTGCGATGGCAAGTAGGATAATGATATTGATAGAGGACTATTCTGTGACGTAATCTGGCAAAAATAGAGATAAGAGTGGAGGATAGAAAGACTACCGTGGATGCTCTAACCAAACAAAGGCACGGTTATCGCGAATTCAGACAACCACTGTTCTGTCGTGGCCGTATTTATAAAGTGGAAGACCTCCCCCTCCCACACTTCTTAGCTAACTCCAACCGCCGACCACACCACCCAAAAATCTATGGCCTACACCTCCTCTCTCCACCTCTCAAGCACCTCCTCCTCCCCAAAACCCACCACACCAAGCCCTCCTCCTCCTCCTCGCGCTCGCCGTCTTTCGTCCCCGTGGCCAGGATCAACGGCGCCCCGCACGTCAACGGCAAGGCACACATCAACGGGGCCGTCAACGGCCACGACAAGGCACAGATCAACGGCCACGGCAAGGCGCACGTGAACCGCCATGACGGGATCCGCCTGTTGGTGAGCACGGGCGGAGGGGGGCAGGACGGATCTGGGCTCCGCGTGGCGTTCCAGGGGGCGCGGGGGGCGTACAGCGAGTTCGCGGCCAGGACGGCGCTGCCAGGGTGCGAGACCGTGCCGTGCCGGGCGTTCGCGGACGCGCTGGCTGCCGTGGACCGCGGCGCGGCCGACCGGGCGATACTCCCCGTGGAGTCCACCATGGAGGGCACCGCGCTGCGGAACTACGACCTCCTGCTGCGGCACGACCTGGTGGTGGCACAGGAGATCAACCTGTTCGTGCACTACTGCCTCCTCGCCATGCCGGGGGTGCGCGCCACCGAGGTGCGCCGGGTGATCAGCCACCCCATGGCGCTCGCGCACTGCGGACGCGCGCTCGCGCGCCTCGGCGTGGACCGCGAGCCGGTCGAGGACACGGCGGGAGCCGTCGAGATGCTGCGGTCGAACATGATGCTCGACACCGCCGCCATCGCCAGCCCACGCGCCGCCGACCTTTACGGCCTCGACGTCCTCGCGCACGGCCTCCAGGACGAGTCCTGGAACGTCACCCGCTTCCTGCTGCTCTCCAAGCCGCCCTCGCCGGTGGCTCTTCCCACGGATGCGGACGCCAAGACGAGCATGGTGGTCGCACACCGGGGCGGGTCCATGGCGGTCGTGCTCAAGGTGCTCTCCGCCTTCTCCTCCCGGAACATCAACATGACCAAGCTGGAGGTCATCAACAACGATGGCGGCGGGGGCGATGGCGCGGCTCGTGCCCCGGTGATGATCCTGGACACGGGTGCCCGCGGTGCGCCGACGCTGCGCGCGTTCCCGCACGTCCTCTACGTCGACTACGAGGGCGCCGCCGACGACCCGCTTGTCCGCGAGGCCATCAAGGAGATCGAGAAATTCGCCGTGTTCGTGCGAGTTCTTGGCTGCTATGCCGCCGATACCAACGTCTACGATCTGCAATGAGGATTGGAATTGGGGTAGTAATTAATTGGAGCTATCCATTCTAGTACTCAACCAGCTTCAGTGAGATGGTTGCTTGCTGCTCAGCTGCTGCTACGTACTATCTTTTGTACAGATGCAATAATAATCTTTCTACTGGTTTAGCTGTGTGCATAGGTGTAAGATTGGTGATGATGCCTGGTAATTAAAGGATGTGTGAGATGGCATCATCCTGACATGATTGCTGTAATTTTGTCGTGCTAGATCTTGATAGTGGAGTATTCCCCATTTTCCGTTTTGGTTTAGATCTTCTGTGTTCATCTTGTCACAATAGTTCTTTTTAGAGAAAGCTGTAACTCTAGTGTTCTGAATCCTGGTCTTTATTTTGGAGTTCAGACCTTAGCCTTTGGTATGTTTTTGAATTCTGATCTTGTTACATTGAAGTTGGCTGTTACTAACTGTGTATACCTGGAACTTGTGCAAGAGCGATGTAATTGGAGTTCCGTAGTCTGATTACTTGCAAAATACTACTATCGAGTTGCTGATAAGAACACTTTTTAATTGGCTACTGGAGTCTCTGCCCAACTTGCCTTGCGACCTAGGCTGCGAGTGCCTCTTGATCTGCAACCGACGAAACTGCACATCTCTCTTTTCTGTTTCTCTTGTGGCAGTTGGCCCCATTCAGAGAACCAAGATTCTGATCTAAATAAAACAAGATTCAATCATTCAAGACTTGACAAGGGAATCGGAATCCATGTGGAGCTCTGTACATATTTATTTTTTCGAAACTGGACTGTGCAGATATTAGAGTAACTTGTACGTGCAGCTTCCGAGAATCTGTAAACTGTTACTAGTAGATGTTCTAATAAGTTTAGTATTATGCTTTAATATTATATTATTAAGTTACTGGTTTTTGCTGACGAGCTTTCAGAGGGGAAATCGGAAGGGAGGCCCTACTCCTACATGTGGCGCATGCTACACAGCAGATTAATCTGAGCACATTTAACTTTCTCTGATAAGCGAGGGCCCTGATACAGTACAGTGATACCCTACTATCACAAGAACAGAGGGAAATCGTAAACCTCAACTTCACCTGTGATTGAAAGAAGCCGATGTGTAGACGCACCTAAAAGTGAAGTGAAAAGTGGACCAGAAAAACGGTCTGCATACTTGCTGAACGAAACGATTGTGACTCAATATTCAGGCCAAGATTCTCGTATCAAATTCAAATATGCGAATTTTCCGCATGCGTGGCATAGGAACGGTAAGGTTAATTTGGTCACGTTTGGTACAGGAAATAGACACATCGCCTGGTCGTAACCCACAAATTTTGCCAAAACACACGATTTTTCAGATGTGTGTGTGTTTCTCACACCTTGCCGTTCTGCTGAAAGCTTATCAACGCCTTTGCAGACAGAACCAGTCTATACCATGGAAGAGTTCTATCGACCAATGGGTACAATTCAACGCCACGCCTTGTCGTACGTGTACGATGGATCTCCACATGGCCTGGAGCTTTGGAGTTATGAGAAGAGCGACACCTTACCAACCGGGACGGCGTAGATGGGATTATATTTTTACTGGGTCATTGCGGTCTCCGTTCTTGCCTGTCTTTTTTAACCTGTCCCCATCTCTCATGCCCACAAATTAATCAGGAGCTTGCTGCTAGTTGCTCACTTGCCAATTTGACAGCATCTGCAATTTGTATCATATCTTGGCTAATCATGCAGACAAGTGACCCCGCGATGGAATTATTGTACTTTCCTGTGAAGCACGAGAGGGGTCAAGGATCTGAAATTCTGAATCATAGCTAGCCTTTTTGCAAAGCGCAGTGAACTTGCATCAGGTGTGCGAGGGGGGTCAGGGATCTGAAATTCTGTATCATAGCTAGCTAGCCTTTTTGCATAGCGCAGTGAACTTGCATCGGTGTGTGGGTGGGATCGTTCTGAAGTGTCACTACCAGTTCCTACTTCCTTTCATCTCAGATTGTATCCATACTACATAGCTCTCAAGAATATATGATGCAACATCAGTCATTTATGTTCCTCTCTCCAGCTGTCCTATAGGAATGGAGATACACAAATAATATTTTAGGTTTTAGAAAGGGAAAGGGAAGTTTAAAATTCACCGGGTCATCACCATAGACCATAGTGCCATCCGCAGAAAGCCTCAACTAAACTATAGGTGCAACACGTGAAGCTGGAAGAACAGAATAATATAAAGTGATTAGGTTCAACCCAACCATGCATCCACTATGTTTTACGGGGAATAAAAAGAGAGCTTATCTGACACATGCAAAAAAGCATGCATTAACAAGTGACCGTGACTGAATCGATAGGTGCCAAGAAAGTCACGAGGTTTTGATAAGTAGTGCATCATTTCGATATTGTGACCACCCCATTTTCGGAGCCGCGAGATATGCCCGCAATTGTCCAGGAGTTTTTCAATTGCGGACGAAGAGCAGATACATTGCCAACACAACGTTATTACAAAACTTAAAAATATGCTTAACAGCAGTTACTTACACAGCGGACTGTGACGGCTGAGCCCAAAGTTTATATTACAAGCAAAATGAACCTGTACCACAGGCACCTCGAGCGTGGATAAGACCTAAAATTCACACTCATCTCCGTCGAAGTATTCTTCATCGAATGCGCTTTCGTTGTTTCCTGTACATCTGTAATGGTTGGTGCAGTAATGAGTACATGACGTACTCAGCAAGTCATGTTAGGAAAGTGTGCTACTTAGCTACATGTTCTGGATTTCAAGGAAGGGGTGTACGGCTTAATATTTGGTGGATGCATAATCTTAGTCTCTGTCTTAGTGATTAAAATCTCTTCCTTAAATCATTTCAACTACAAAACATTGTATTTTAGCAACCCTGCCGGGTCAGCGTCAGATTCAATTAAACATCATACAGTTCTACTTGTGCCTTGTACTGAGAATCACCTCTAAACATAGCTTCATTAACCGGAAGCACGGCGTATTCAAATACCATTTGGTTTAACTCTGCAGAGTGGCTCAGCTTTACCCACATAATACCTATACCTCTTAGTGTCACTGCATTCATACACATGCCCATTGGTGTGTCGACAGAGGTAGGTCATCAAGGCTTTTCATCTGCTCTATCTTTTGAAGTTTCTACTCAGGAACACTACAGTCAGTTTACTGATCCGGTAATAATGAATATGGGGCGGCGCACGCACAGAAGATCTAGATGGGTGCACACGAGACACAATATTTAGACAGGTTCAGGCCCTCGAGAAGAGGTAATACCCTACATCCTGTGTTTGGTGGATTGGTATTGCTTGAATCCTGTATGAGAAGATACTGAAAAGCACACCGATCAGAGGATCCCTACTAGGCCAGGCCTTATATAGGCGACCGGGATAGGGTTACAAGGGTCCGGATCGGTTTACAGATTGATTACCTAATTAGTTACAACAGAATTCAGGATTGCCAGATTTGTGTTTATCCCTGTTTTGTACTCCAAGTTGATGAGGCGCCCCCGTGTAGAAGTCGGACTCCAAGTAGTTGGCCCGGCCCACCCTATGTCCATAGGGCCGGTATTGTCCTCCTTGACGATACCCGGGTGCCATGTCATCGTCAGTAGCCCCCGAGTCCTTCACGATCTGGCTGCAGCTGAATACGACATTATTTTAGCCAAGTGCCTTCGCTTTCTCCCTTTTCCCGAGTGGCATTCACCTGGGCACGCCTTTTTGTCGCCTGTAGGAAGATCGTGAGGGGCTCATAGAACTCTTGTAGAGTAAAGGTAATTAGCCGAGTAACATTCACTCGTAAGGCAGGAATATCATGGCAGATGAGTTAATAGCGGGTAAATCCTGATGGTACCCGGTCCATCCTGAGGGACAGAGACCGGCTGATAGCCCAGCATGGGACATACCATGAATTCCGACTGAATTCCCAAGTAACACCTGGTTTCCCGAGTGGCTCGGGTCCAGTTAGCGTCCCTCTGAGGGAATGCCTCCGAAATCTGTGTTAGAACCAGAACACAAGGTATGGCGCATAGGTTCCCGAGTGACAAAGCCTGATACCCGGACATTCCACTGAATCCGGAAATTCTGGATCCCGAAAATCCCGGAGTGAATTTCATAGGAAATTTGGGTGGAGAAACCGGTGGCTCTGAGTTGCTCAGCGTCCGACTAGCAGCCTGTCGAAGGCGCACCATAACTACCCTTCACTCGGGTGTATTCAAGTGATTGCGTTCCTGCGGGAGGCCAATCCTTGAAACCCTTCAAAACCGTAATGTTCAGTTCCAGTTTAAACGGTAACCGATTAGCAGCCTGCTTGAGGCACGTTACAGTCGCTCTTTATGGGTGTACATTCCAAACGGCTACTTAACCTCGGAAGGCGAACCGTCGGATCCCCTCTGTCAAATAGCGCAGATCATGGCGAGACCACGTCGTGGGCACTGAATGGTCACGACATGGGCCATTACTTCGCGTAACAGAAGCAGAAGAGGCGCATCGTGGGCGTGAAAAAACCACGCGCGTGTGGAAGCGGAAGAGTTGCAACGCCCAATCCGTCCTCCTTTATAAGACCGGGAAAGCGGCGAGGTCCACTCACGCATTCCAGAACACGCTTCGCCTCCTTTGCGCCCAAAAACCCCCTTCGTCTTCCTCGCGCCCTGCCGATTCGAGAGTGCCGCCACTCCAAAACCCTAGCTCCGCACCGCCGGTATTGGATGCAAGCCCCCGATTGGGAAGCAGATCCGACCGAAGCAGAGGAGGACGCTCTGGTGTGGAAATTGTTGAGTGAGAAGGATTCCTCCGCCAATCCGATGGCCCCCTGGATCAAATCGACGGCGACCGAGATGTGACTGAAGGCCCTGGTGAGGTCGGGGGTGCTGCCGCCGAAGGAGTTGATTGAATGGCGCGCCGCCGCGGGGGAGATAACCCCTACTCCGAACACGGGCGAACTGGTCGTCCACGGCTCCTTCTTCGAGCGGGGCTTCTCTGTGCCCGTCCACCCCTTCCTACGAGGACTGCTGTACTACTACGGGTTAGAGCTCCACAACCTTAACCCCAACAGCATGCTCCACGTCTCGTGCTTCATCACATTGTGCGAGTGCTTCCTCGGCATCTAGCCGCATTTCACACTGTGGAAGCACCTCTTCGTCGTGAAGCCGCAGCCGAGTAGGGACAGCCCGGCCGTGGTGGGAGGCGCCGGATTCCAGTTGAGGTCCGGGGCGGTGAAGAGCTACTTGACCCCGCCGATGCAGACCTCCAACAAGGGATGGCACACGAATTGGTTCTACTGTGCCAATCCCGCGCCGTCGTTCCCGGCATTCGTGGGTCAACCTCCGGAGGTCAAGCCGAGCTGGTCCGAGCCGCCGCTGGACCGGGAGCAAGATGGATCGCGGTCCTCATGGCGCAGCTTGCCGAGGCGATCCAAGCCGGAGTCACCGGAGTCATCGTTGTTTTGACCTTCATCCGGTGGCGGGTGTAGCCCGCGAAGCTAAGGGCTCATCCAATGTTCGAATACGCCGGTGACCAAGACTCAACCCGAGAGTCCACTGAGGAGTTCCCGGATGATGCTGTCCAACGCCGAGTCGAGAAGCTCATGGCGCAGGGGACAGACTAGACATCTCTGGATGGCCGCTGCCCTTCAGCAGATCGAACCCCCCAAGCCGGGTAAGTGACCGACTCCCCGATTCTTTTTGTTGGCCGTGACATCAGGTCTGACTCAGGTGATGCTACTGTTTTTTGAATTCGCAGATTCTCTTCGGCTTCAGCTCCGATGTGCCTCTTTCGGAGAAAGAGGTCTGGAACCAGCCGCAGTACGCCAACATTCCCAGCAGCGAGGCATCTTCGCAGGGGACAGCTGGCATGTCTTCCTCTGGAGCCGGGTCTTCGAAGGGGAAGGTGCCCACTGCAGCGGCACCGAGCACTCCTCCGCCGAGTGCGCCGGCCCCGGAGGAAGAGGAGGAAGATGAAGACGACGTCCCGCTTCGCTTTCGAAGGAGTCGGGCGCCGCCTGCAAGCGTTGCCCCGGGAGGACAAGGCGGCTCCTCCGCCCGTCCAGACCCGGTGGCGCCGACTGCCACCCCGGCGGAGGCTCCTTAGGCAGCCAGAGATGATGTCCCCTCCAGCCCGGGGGGGGGTGGGGAACGGACGGCCGACGCCGCTTTCGGGGAGCAGAGCAGCTCCGCGGCGTCGTCGGCCCCGGCGGCTGATTCTTCGAAGCAGCCGGCCCCTGGGTCCAAGAAACGTATTCCTGTCCCCCGATCCGCCAAGTAAGTCATTTTGGCGAACGTTATTTTGCTTGTCTTTTGTCTTCTAAACTTGATGTGTCTGGGTGTTTTTCACATGACGCGGAGGACGGGAGATGTCCTAAAAGCGTCGTCAAGCGCCCCTTGTCTCCTTCCGGCCAAGGTGGGGACCAGTTGGGGTCAGATGCTTGACCCTTGTCTCCTTCGAGGGTGGCCGCGACTCCGTCCCCCCGGCCTTCTCCTAGACGGGATGGTGCGTCCTCGGCCTCGCCATCTGCTGCTCCCCAGCTGGAGGTGCTCCCCGCTGAGGCGCCGGCCCCGACCACGTCCGGGGACGTGGGTCCGAGTGCGGGGGCGTCGGGGGGAGCAGGCCCGAGCTCGTCGGGAGATGCTCCGCTGGATCGCCGAGGCAACCTCAAGCTGCCTTAGTCGGGCGGAGGATCCCTTGTGTATTTCATAGATTTCACTCTAGGTGCACGATCAGTGCACCCAGAGGGTGTAGCCCCTGAGCCTCTGCTGGGTCCAAGGGACCGAGTGGAGGGTCTTGACAATTCGCCCGAGTGGCTAACCTTTTCTGTTGTTTTTTGCAAAAACTGAACCATCGGTCTCAGGAAAAGACTGTCTTCCTCCAGGATCGGCTGGAGGTTTTTGACCGACTCAGCCTTCGTAAGGAGGATTGGGATAAGCTGAGGGGGAGCCTTCAAGCGGCGGAGGCTGTGGCCCATAAGCGTGGGGCTGAAGTCATCGCCCTGCAGACGGGCCTTTCCTAGGAAATCGCCCCAAACTAAAGGTAAGGAAGCCGAATCCCTTTGGTTGTTTTTGCTTCTTGCTGCGCTGACTCATTGTCTTGTAGCTGCTGAAAATGAGGCCGCCGACCTCCGGGTGGAGCTTGAGGCGGTGAAGGCCCGTGTCCGGGAACTTGATTCCGTCGAGGGCAGGGCCTCAAAGCTTCAAGAGATGCTCAAGGCGGAGAAAGACCGCGTGGAGCACCTAGAGAGCGAGGTGGCTATCATGGACGGCAGCCTGAGGTGGGCTTTGGAAGCTGCCGAGGCGGCGAAGAAGAAGGCCACCGACTCGCTGGAAGCCGCCGAGGCGGCGGAGAAGAAGTCCGTAGAATCTGAGGCTGGTAAGTTTTTGACACGGGCGGTAGCCGGTCGGGGTTCGGTGACCATTTCACTTACGCCTCTGTTCTACTTTCATAGCCTTCAAGATTCATCTCAGGAAAGTCGGTGAGCTGGCCGAGTCCTTGCAGGCGGCGGGTCGCATGGCTTACAATGCCCTGTGGGAGGACAACCCCGTTCCAGACCATGTGGACACGGTGGCGGAGCGTCTTCGGCAGGTGCCGGACCAGGCGAGGCAGCTGCAGTCGGAGGCCACGCGGACCAGGGCCGTGCTATCTCTCGCCGTGGCCAAGTCCCATTACCCGCTGCTCGACATGGAAGCAATCGGGGAGGGATACGCTGCTGAAGTTCCTGATGAAGACGTCCCGGAGCTGATGACGGCAGTTAAATCCACGACCAACGCCCTTATTGACCACGGCGGCCTGTAAGAGAGAGCATGTAAAATATGTAGGTCAGGTGCTCGGGGAGTCCGAGTGAATTTTAGTTATGTATGTTTTGGAACAAATGTGTTTTTTAAGTTTATTGATTTCTCTCCTTCGCCAAATATTCGTTCGTGCGTATGTTAATCCATCGTATGTGCTCTTGCCGACCCGTTTTGGCCTCCCTTGCGCAGAGATTAGCCGTGAGCTGTTTTCCCGTGTAGCATAGGGTTATGGCATAAACCGGCGGTCGACAGTGTAGAGTTAACGCTGGACTGTATACACAGTACTAAAATAGCTTGTTCAAAGGAAAAAAAGCCCGAGTGTGACTGAGCGCACCCAGAGGGTGTGATCGCCGAATGTCCGCTATGTGTGGCTGTGAGCGTGCATAGCAGGCTAGTCAGGAACTCCAGAAGTTGTTTCCAGTGGAGCAGAAAAGGGGAATTTATTCATATGTTTAAAATGTCAGAGTACAAAGTTTTAAGCATAGAAACGACGTAGCTATTCAATGTTCCATGCATTGGTGATGATGTTGCCGTCGCTGTCCTTCAGTCGGTACCCCGGGCGCAATACTTCAGCGACCATGTACGGACCCTCCCATGGTGGAGAGAGCTTGTGCCTATCTTTGTTGGACTGGACTCGGCGTAGAACCAAGTCGCCAACGTTGAACGAGCAGCCACGTACATGCCGACCGTGATAGTGTCGTAGGCCCTGCTGGTACTTTGCTGACCAAAGGAATGCGACCTCACATGCCTCTTCAAGCTGATTGACGATGTGTCGTGCTTCCTCCGACTCGGCCTCAGTGTAAGCGTGGATGTGTGGAGAGCCATGGTCCAAGTCAGTCGGGAGCACGGCCTCGGCTCCAAAGACCATGAAGAAAGGTGTGTACCCGGTTGACCGGTTGGGCGTAGTCCGCAGACTCCAGAGCACCGAGGGTAACTCTGCTGCCCATTTATCGGTGAATTTCATCAGGCACTAGAAGATTCGAGGTTTAATGCCTTGCATAATCAGGCCATTGGACCGCTCAACTTGCCCGTTGGTGCGTGGGTGTGCGACCGCGGCGAAGTTGAGGCCAATGTTGTAATCGTCGCAGAATTTGAGGAAGGCGGCATCGGTGAACTAAGTGCCGTTATCCGTGATGATGCTGTTGGGGACACTGAAGCACAAAATGACATCACAGAAGAATTCGACGGCCCGCTCTGAAGTGAGCGTGGCCATCGGCTTGGCTTCAATCCATTTGGTGAACTTATCGACGGCGACGAAGAGATGCGTATAGGCCCCGGGAGCTTTTTTAAGAGGACCAACCATATCCAGACCCTAGACGGCGAAGGGCCAAGCGATCGGAATAGGCTGGAGTGCCTGAGCCGGCAAGTGTGTCTGTCGGGCGAAGTATTGGCATCCCTCGCAAGTGCGCACAATGTGCTCGGCATCGGAGACGGCGGTTGGCCAGTAGAAACCTTGTCGGAAGGCTTTACCGACTAACAATTTTGGCGCCGCGTGGTGCCCACAAACTCCTGAGTGAATGTCTAGTAGTAGTTGCTTGCCTTGATCTTGAGATATGCACCGCTGGAGGATGCCCGAGGCGCTCTTTTTATATAGTTCTCCCTCAACTATGACATATGCTTTGGCCCTCCTAGAAATACGCCGTGCCTCAGTCTAGTCTGGCGGGAGGGTGTCTCGCAAGAGGTAGTCGAGGAAGGGTAACTTCCAGTCAGGAATAATGACCAAGACCGCTGGTGACGTTTGTCGAGTGCAATTAGATTCGTCGTGCTGTGGTTCTTCGGCTTCGGGTGCTGTCTCTGCCTTAATGGAGGGGGTATGCAACTCTTGGAGGAATACTCCAGCCGAGACGATGTCCCAACTAGACCCCAGTTTGGCGAGTGCATCTGCTGCCTCATTGTCTCGGCGGAGAACGTGCGTGATCTCGAGTCTGTCAAATCTGGCTTTAAGCTTGCGTACCTCCTGGCAGTAGGCCTCCATGATAGGGTCTCTGCAGGACCATTCCTTCATGACCTGTCGAACCACCAGTTCAGAATCTCCCCGAGCGAGAACTCGGTGAATCCCGAGTGACGTGGTGATGCGCAGACCGTGCAACAAAGCTTCGTACTCGGTGACGTTGTTGGATGCGAGGAAGTGAATTTGGAGCACATACTTGAATCGCTCCCCATTTGGAGAGATGAGCACAATGCCAGCCCCCGCGCCCAGGAGCATCAGCGAACTGTCGAAGTAGAGAGTCCAGTGTTCAAGGTCGATGACAGAAGGCGGGGATTGGACCTCGGTCCACTTGGCCACAAAGTCGACCAGAGCTTGAGACTTGATGGCCATGCGGGGGGTATAGATTATGTCGAATGTGAGCAACTCCATTGCCCATTTGGCGATCTGTCCTGTGGCGTCCCGATTGTTGATGACGTCGACGATCGGGAAAGAGCTAGCCACCGAGATCAGATGCCCTTGGAAGTAGTGAATCAGCTTCCAAGATGTGACGAATACCGCATAGATAATCTTTTGAATCTGCGGGTAACGCGCCTTGGACTCGGAAAGTACTTCACTGATGAAGTAGATTGGTTGCTGAACCTTCTGGACGTGACCCGACTCAGATCGTTCAACAACCAGAACCGTACTGACAACCTGGATAGTTGCTGTGCCGTAGAGTATCAGCGGCTCATTAGCATTGGCGGGGCCAGCACCGGAGCGATGGTCAGCAGTTTTTTTCAAACTGTCAAGAGTGTCTTGAGCCTTCGGGGTCCAGGTGAAGTTGTCAGACTTCTTCATGAGCTTGTAGAGGGGCAGGGCCCTTTCGCCGAGTCGAGAGATGAACCGGCTAAGAGCTGCCACACACCCGGTGAGTCTCTGGACGTCTTTGAGGCTTTTTAGCGGCCCAATTTTGACGATGGCGTCGATTTTCTCTGGGTTAGCCTCGATTCCTCATTCGAAAACAATGAATCCGAGTAGCTTTCCCGAAGGGACCCCGAAGACGCATTTCTCCGGGTTAAGTTTCATATTAAATCACCTGAGGCTGGCAAAGGTTTCTGCCAGGTCGGTCAGGAGATCCTCTTTCTTTTCTGACTTAACCACCACATCGTCAACATAGGCCTGCACGTTCCTGCCAATCTGCCCTTGGAGGCAACGCTGTATGCACCGTTGGTACGTAGCGCCGGCATTTTTTAAGCCGAACGGCATGGAGACGTAGCAAAAGGCCCCGAACGGCGTGATGAATGAAGTCTTGATTTGGTCCTCCTCTTTCATCTGATTTGATGGTAGCCTGAGTAGGCATCGAGGAAGCATAAAATTTCACAGCCAGTCGTAGAGTCAATCACTTGGTCGATACGAGGCAAAGTGAAGGGATCTTTGGGACATGCCTTGTTAAGATTAGTGTAATTAACGCACATCCTCCACTTTCCATTCTTTTTGCGAACAAGAACTGGGTTCGCTAACCAGTCGGGATGATACACTTCTTTTATAAAGCCAGCTGATAAGAGCTTGGCTATCTCTTCTCCTATTGCTACACGCCTATCCTCAGCAAAGCGGCGTAAGCGCTGTTTGACCAGCTTGGCATCCGGCCGAACGTTCAGAGAGTGCTCGCAGCCTCTCTCGGAACTCCGAGCATGTCGGAAGATGTCCACACGAAGACGTCCCTGTTGTCACGGAGGAAGCTGTCGAGCGCGCTTTCCTATTTATCGCTGAGCGCAGTCCCGATCTGTGTTGTCTTGGAGGAGTCTTCCGGGTCGAGCTGGATCTCCTTGGTGTCCCGTGCCGACTGGAGCGATGTCGATGCTGAAGCTTTCTGGGTCGGGGGTGCTTCCTCGACTGCGGCCGACTTGAGGTTGTCAAGCTCTGCTGCAGCGACTTGGGCCGCGGCGAGGTTGTAATTTTCCAAGTCACACGCGTATTAAGCTTCAGGTAGACATAGCTTGGGACGGCCATGAACTTGGCGTAGCAGGGGCATCCCAAAATAGCGTGATACAAGCCCGAGAAGTCGATGACCTCGAAGGTGAGGGTCTCGGTCCGAAATTTTTTGGGGGTGCCGAAAGTGACGGGCAGGCTGATTTGCCCGAGTGGACTTGCCACCTTGCCGGGAACAACTCCGTGAAAGGGCGCCCTGGTGGGCTTGACGTCCGAGCGAGGAATCTTCATGTCGTCAAATGTTTTGACATAGAGGATGTTCAGACCACTCCCTCCATCCATCAGGACTTGGTGAGGCGGACGCCGCTGACAATTGGGTCCACTACCAAGGGGAACCTGGCTGGGTGGGGGACGTAGTCGGGATGGTACGAACGGCCAAAAGAAATTATGGACTCGGACCATCGGAGGTATTGGGGTACGGCAGGCTCGACTGCGTTAACTTCTCGGCTCGTGATCTTCTGGCGGCGTTTGGATTCGTAGCCGTTGGGGCCACCGAAGATCATCAAGCAAGCGGTTTCCTTCGAGAACTCGTCACGTTCGTCCAGAGAAGAATCCTTCTTGCCTTGATTGCGGGTGAAAGGCTTGTTCAAGTTCTTCAGAAGATTGCAGTCGCGCGTGACGTGGTTTGACTTCGGCCCATGAAAGTGACATGGTCGACTCATCATTTCCTCAAAGGTCGCGTTGCCGCGCTGAGGACGCCGTTCCGGGGTGCGCTCGGCCGCAGCAACGAGATCTTCACCCTTGCGTTTTTTGTGCATCTTCCGAGACGATTCGGGATGGTCCTTCCCCCTGGGGGACTCGGCAGTTTTGCCCTTTCCCTTGTCACCCTTGCTTGCGCTGCGGACGGCTTCTTCGCCAGTAGCGAAGTTGTTGGCGATGTCGAAGAGCTCGCGTGTAGTTTGAGGATTCTTACGCGTGATTTTGTGGATGAGGTCGGTGCTACAGACACCTTTGGAGAAAGCGGTGATGACGTCTCCTTCTCGGACCTCGGGCAGAGAGTTCTTCTTCTTGGAGAAGCGTTGAATGTACTCTCTAAGAGTTGCACCCTCTTCTTGGGTACAACTGTGGAGATCCCACGCGTTCCCGGGTCTGTTGTAAGTACCCTAGAAGTTGTTGACGAAGAGGGTCTCAAGCTCGGCCCATGACTGGATGCAACCTTGAGGCAAGCTGGTAAGCCAGGCTCGAGCTGAGTTGGCTAGAAACAAAGGCAGGTAGTGGATCGCAACGTAATCGTCGCCACCATTGGTCCTACATGCTGTGTGGTAATTGGCCAGCCAGATGTTTGGCCGAGTTTCTCCCGTATACTTGTCGATTCCGGTAACCCCGAACCGTGACGGGAAGACGGCATTGCGGATGCGAGATCCGAATGTTTTTGGGCCTACATAGGCCATGCCGGAAGGAGTTAGAGAGCTGCGTCAGCTTGTGGCGCTGCGGTCGTTACTGTCATCATAACGACTGCTACGGTTGTCCCTCCTTGCGTCTCGGCGGGCGTTGCGTTTATCATTAAGGATGTCCCGCGCATCGCGGTCCATCCCGAGTTGATCGTGCACTGATCCGGCAGGGCGAACGTCTTCGTCCGCGCCTTGTCGGGCGTGGACCCTTGCGAGAATAGTCCCCCGGGCGTCACGATTAGGTCCGAGCCGGTTATGAACCAACCCGGCAGGGTGACAACTGTCATGGACCCCGGAATTATATATGGTTAGGGGAACAAATGATCGCTAAAGACCGAGGGACCAGTCGACCTGGTGGCATGGTACCTGCGTCATGCACACCGAGGCGGAGTGGACCGACACCTGACCAACGCACCATAAACTTACCAACATCGTATGCGTTCGCCGTTGGTCAAGCCGGCCGGAAGTGATTAGATTTCCCAAAACCACATACAATTCTAAGATCCATGTGAAGATTTAGAGTCGTTCCCAATTCCACTATGCAAAGCAAGGTCGGAGGAGCCCGGTGATTCTACCCACACCCTAACCTAGCTCAAGGGCTAGTGGGTCGCTCGAGAGCCCGGTAGAATACACCCACACCTTGCCTGGCCGGCATTGCATCTCAGCCAGCGGGTCACTCAACCGATACCTGCTCGACGTAGTACAAAGGAGAACAGCTTTAACTCTTCACAGCATACCCATATACTTCATATCATACACGCATTGCATATGGGCAGCCCCAATAACAACTCGATATCACAACAAAGCTCTACTACAAAGGAGTTATGGATAATACACACTTCCCGGACATGGGATAAGTACCTATTACTCATACATAGCGACCTGGAGGTCGTTTATCTTAAATACAACATTAAAAACAGCAGCGGAAGATAAACGGAAAACACCGAGATGGTGGGGAAACCACCTCAAAACAACCCACAAAATTTCCAAGGAAGTCGAAGCCGAAAGTGGTAAACCGAAGCGGCGAACGTCAACTCCAAAATACTCCATGAACCTGCCTAGGATAAACCTAGGTGAGTACAACCACCGTACTCGCAAGGCATTGCTTATCAACTAATTAAAACATGGTATTAATCCTGGTTGACAAGTGGTGAAGGTTCACAATTTATATCCAGTTTAAGTTGCATACAAAAGATAGGATGAACATAAGCTACACAATTAGAGTTCAGATTGTAGCAATAACAAAGAGATAATAACCACACATACATAATGGATTATATGGGATTTAACCTTCAGACCAGATTTCACATCAATCAAGGTATGAACATAGCAAAATGAATATCATCATTCCAGTTCATTCGGGGGCAGCCCACACCCCAATTTGATCATCGATCCATCACAATAGCATTTTCAATCAATCTCTCAAACCGTTACCAGCAATACATCCACCATGGGAATAACGAGTGCTCTTCACTCAGAGGTTGCAAGGCTCCAAGTGACCGAGACTTGCCATCAGATAAGCCCATAACGGAGATTCCGGTGACGTTCACGCGGTGATAAGGGAAGTAACACGATGAAGTCATCTTAGGTTGGTATAGCGACAAAACTCTACTTACACCTGGTCGCATTCACTACTGCAGAAACAGCTATAGAAGCCAACTTAGCAGTGACGAGCACCAAATAAACACGTCACTGGTAAACCGAAAATTTACCAGTGGCGGGCTCTAATTGTCACGTGTCACTGGTAAATAATTACCAGTGACGAGCAGATGTTAGAGCCCGTCACTGGTAAATTTGGAATTACTAGTGGCGGGCGAGCATATCAGCTCGTCACTGATATACTATACTCCAGTGACGTGCGCGTCAAAGCGCCCGTCACCGATAATAATTCCCGCCAAACTTGCTCCCTGCCTGCATACCAGTGGCGGGTGCACGTTGGGCTCGTCACTGGTAATCTATTTACCAGTGGCGGGCCTTTATATGTGCCCGTCACTGGTAATCTGCCCTATAAAAATCATCAGCGAGCTCGCTGCTGGCCAGTCGTAGCTCACTGGCCAGCAGCGAGCTCGCCGATCGCCTGCAAGTCCGCCGCCGCCGTACACGCCCCTGGTAGGAATCCTGCTCTCCAAAATCTTCCCCCACCTCCCCTAGCTCCCTTGCCATCTCTCTCTCCCTCCTAATCTCTCTCTCCCTTGCCTCTCTAGCTTGCTCTCCCTCTAGATTATATAGCTAATGTAGATAATTTTACATATATGGATTCTAGAACACCGAGTAACAAAGAACGGATCGAGGTAGTAAGTGAACTTTTGCTCATAGCATTTCAAGCATTGATTATTTTGTCCGGCCGCAATGTTATGTAGCAAAACATTGATGTATTCTGACGGTAATGAGCAAAATATTTGGCATATTAGATAAGAAGTTTCCATACATACTGAATTCTAATGTGATCACGTGAAGTCAGCCTCATGAATTCGATCTGTACATTGCTTTAATTGATATATGAGTAATTATATTTCTTATGCACTGAGGCAGAATCATATATATATGTGTAACTATATATGACAAGCAAATGATACTTTGATTCGGTGGATTTGTGGTGATGTGAGATGTGCATGAAATGTATTGGCGAATGTGAATGTGATGTGAGATGTGCATGAAATGATTTCATAAATGTGAATGTGAGATATGCTTGTGGTACCGGCCGTCGAGCCGAGGCAACATTCATTGCTTTGTTTATTTTTTCAGGGAAACTGAGTTCAACGTTTTGGCGAAATGTTGCTTCGTCAACATTTTGTCAACGTTCGATACTCAATTTTGCATAATTTTAGCAAAGGTCATGCCGAAATTTTGAATTTTCAACAATTTATTTTAATAACCTGCCAAATTTTGAAATGTTTTATGTAATATTTCAAAATCTCAATTGCAAAGAAAACATTTATTATTTTTGTAGCCTCTGATGAAAGGTTTCATAAGTGTTGTTTCCATTATTATTTTTAGCCTCTCATGAAAGCTTTCATAAGTGTTATTTCCGTTAATTTTTGTTTAACAAGTTTAATTCCATTTAGGGATCGAACGACCGATGGATCGAAGTTGGATGTATGACGGCGATCGAAACACACAGAGTTTCTATACGTCTTTGAATGAGTTCTTTGATTTCGCCAAGCGAGATATGGTGCGAAAGGGTGGCACGAAGATATGCTGTCCGTGTCGTGATTGCAAAAACGTGAAGATGTACGAAAGGAAATTTGGTTTTTTGCACATGCACCTGGTGCGATGGGGGTTCATGGCAGGTTATACACGGTGGACAAGTCACGGTGAGGAGGATGAGGTTGTTGCCGACGACGAAAGGTTAGATGAAGAAGCAGGACATGGGGAGCCGGAAGCAGAACGGTTGGATTATAAAGATGCCGGAGGACATGAAGAGGCCGAAGCGGATACGCGAAGCACGGGGGACAATTTGGTCGGAATGGTCCAGGACCGTCATGTGCAAGAGCAGGTTGTGAAAGAGACGAATAAGGATAGTGCTGCTCGTAGAGAGGCTGCCAAGTTGGAGACACTGGTGAAAGACTCCGAGACTCCCTTGTATCCCGGTTGCAATCCCGAGCACACCCGCCTCTCAGTCACGCTCGAACTTCTAAGACTCAAGGCACTCCACAACAGCACGGACACAAGCCTCGATGAGACATTGGAGTATCTCACAAAAGTTCTGCCAGAGAGGAACGTGTTGCCTCGTGGTTGCGATGAGGCCAAGAATGTCGTGTGCCCTCTTGAATTGGAGGTGACGAGATACCACGCGTGTCCGAATGACTGCATCATATATCGGAACCAGTACGCGGAGCTAACCAAGTGTCCCGAGTGCAAAGCATCCCGATTCAAGCGGGGAAAGAACTACCAACCAGATGGTGAGAACGGAGTGAAGAGCGGTGCTCCTGCAAAGGTTGTATGGTACCTTGCACTCATTCCCCGTTTGAAGCGTCTATTCGCAAACAAGAAGGAGGCAAAGATCATGCGTTGGCACGACGAGAGGCCAAGGAAAGATGACGCCGTGCTGAGACACCCTGCGGATGGTTGCCAGTGGAAAGCAATCGACGACCAATACCCCGAATTCAGAGGAGAGCCGAGGAATATCAGAATTGGAATGAGTACGGACGGACTCAATCCTTTTGGAAAGATGAGCAGCAGGCACAGCACCTGGCCCGTGGTCGTATGGATGTACAACCTCCCTCCGTGGCTCTGTTTTAAGCGGAAGTACCTACACCTGTCTATGCTAATTCAAGGGCCACAGCAACCAGGGAACGATCTGAACGTGTATCACCAACTACTGAAGGAGGAGCTAGATACACTCTGGGCTGAACCAGGGGTCCGGGTCTAGGACGCTCACGAAGGAGACTACTTCAATATGAGAGCTATGATGATCACAACGGTGCAAGACTATCCTGCTTATGGATATCAATCCGGCCAGGTTTGCCACGGATACCAAGGATGTGTTAAGTGCATGGAAGATACAACAAGTCGTCACCTACCGGGCTCTCACAAAATCGTGTACATGGGCCACCGAAGATGGCTTCAACAGGACGACCTGTGAAGACAAGAAAAAAGAAAAGTTTGACAATACGACTGAGACCCGAGGACCACCACGTAAGAGGAGTGGGGAAGAAATATACGAGATGTTGAACTCTTGGGGTGAGTGCCCTAGGGCGGGAAAGAAGCAGAAGAAGGTAAAGCCGCTGGGAGGCGTGTGGAAAACGAAATCTGTATTCTGGGACTTGCCTTACTGGCCTTTTCTCGAGACGCGCCACTGCATAGATGTCATGCATATTGAGAAAAATGTCTGTGAGAGTGTGCTCGGTCTCTTGCTCCACATGGCAGACAAGACAAAGGATGGGGCCGAAGGCACGAGCTGACTACGAGGAACTGGGGATAAGACGAGAGCTGTGGGCCAAGGAGGAGAAGACCAAGTTGGGCAGGAATGTTACAAAAATCAAGACGCGCTGTCCCGCCGCTTGCTACACTCTAAGTACAGACGAGCTGGATAAAATCTTCAAATGCCTCAAAGGTGTCAAAGTAACTTCCGGCTACTCGGCAAACATACAGAGATTTCTAGACACGCAGAACCACAAACTAATCGGTATGAAGTCTCATGACTGTCACGTGATAATCACGCAGATACTTCCGGTTGCAATTAGAGGGCTAATGGAGCCATGGATCCGCGAGACACTGCTTGACCTCTGTAACTTCTTCGACGTTATCTCTCAGAAGTCCATCACGAAGAAGCGTTGCCGACGACTGCAGGCGGAGATCATTGTCATACTATGCGAGCTCAAGATGTACTTTCTGCCCGCATTCTTCGACGTCATGGTTCATCTCATGATCCATATCGTCCCGGAGATCATCGACCTAGGTCCCGTATTCCTACACAACATGTCCCCGTTGGAAAGGTTCAATGGGGTCGTCAAGTGATACGTTCGGAACAGGTCTCATCCGGATGGGAGCATCGTCCAGGGCTTTCTCACGGAGGAGAGCGTCGAGTTCTGCACGGATTACATGAAAGTCGACAAACCTATAGGCGTGCCTGTTAATTGGTACATTGGCAGGCTCGATGGCGTAGGTCACCGACGCGGAAAGAAGGATTTACATGTGCACAGTGACTCTCCGAACCGATCAGACGATTATGTCAGAGCGCACACAGTAGTGTTACAGCACCTCTCAGTGGTCCGTCCTTACGTTATTCAGCACATGGCAATGTTAAAAAGAAAGCACGGCTCAAGAAAGACTGAGGCGGCTCTCATGAAAGAGCACAACGCTACGTTCGCTAGGTGGCTAAAAAACTACTTCGACGAACATAGCTTCTCAAAAGATGATGACGTAGCACGGACGGTGTTCCACGTGGCACAGGGACCCCTGATGAATGTCGGGACATATCAAGCATACGACATCAATGGATACACATTCTATACAGAGGCACAAGACCAGAAGAGTGTGTACCAGAACTCTGGGGTGACGATGGAGGCCCTGACCGGTAAGAAAAAGGACAGATACTACGGTAGGCTGGAAGAGATTTGGGAACTGGACTACACCGTAACCAAGATCCCCATGTTCCGGGTAAGATGGGCGAAGAATGTCGAAACGGAAGACTATTTCACTACCATGGTCATACCGAAAGCAGTTCCTATTGAGACAGTAAATGTGAAAGCGATTAGTGCCAAAAATGAGCCGTGGGTATTAGCTAAACAAGTGGCCCAATGCTTCTACATAGCCGACCCGACGAGGCCAAGCCGTCATGTCATGAGGAGGGGCAAAAGGAGTATCGTTGGAATCGATGGTGTCATTGACGAAGACGACTATGACCAATTTGACGACCCGGATATGGAAGAAGACAATCAGCCACGGCCCAGCAGGCGGAGAAATACTACATGTCCCGCCGTGCGTCCCTTCAAAAGACGAAGTCACTCCGAGGGGTTAACCTATACCAGGAAGAAGACCAAGACTACCGTTGAGAAGACTGTCGAAGAGTGAGAAGATTGTCGAAGAATGTCGTAATTTAATTAAGTTAATTAATGATGTATAGCTCACTTTTGTGAAATTTATGTATATAACAATAATGGTATTTATGTTAATTCTATTTATACGCATGAAGTAATAATTGCGCGCGCAAATAATAAACAAACGGTCTCGTAAATAATTCTTTAAGAAAGTTATATCGATATACTAACCCTAACTAACTAACCCTAAGTACAAACCCTAACTAACCCTAACTAACCCTAACTGCAAACCCTAACTAACTAACCCTAAGTACAAACCCTAACTAACTAACCCTAAGTACAAACCCTAACTAACCCTAATTACTAACCCTAATTACTAACCCTAACTAACCCTAATTAACCCTAATTACTAACCCTAATTACTAACCCTAACTGCAAACCCTAACTAACTAACCCTAAGTACAAACCCTAACTAACTAACCCTAATTACTAACCCTAACTAACCCTAATTACTAACCCTAATTACTAACCCTAACTAACCCTAATTACTAACCCTAACTAACCCTAATTACTAACCCTAATTACTAACCCTAAGTACAAACACTAACTAACTAACCCTAATTACTAACCCTAATTACTAAACCCTAACTAACCCTAATTACTAACCCTAATTACTAACCCTAACTAACCCTAATTACTAACCCTAAATAACCCTAAATAACAATAATGGTGAAAACCCTAGATTAGTTATCTGTGACGAGCGCCAAGGGGAGAGCGTCACTGGTAAATTACTTATCAGTGACGAGCTCCGAAGGGAGAACGTCACTGGTAAAGTACTTACCCGTGACGAGCTCATAGAGTAGCACGTCACTGCTATATCTTATCAGTGACGAGCGGCATGTATAGCCCGTCACTGGTAACCCGTCCATATAAACCATTCGCGCGGGACTTGGGGAAATATTCCCCAAATCCTGCCTAGCCCTAGAATTCGCAAATATCGCTGCCGCCGCCGCCGCTGGTCGCCTCCCCGCCGCTACTCGCCTCCCGGCCGCCGGACGCGTCCGCTCGCCAGCCTCCGTCGCCTCCCCGCCTCGCCGGCCGCCGGACGCCTCCCCCTCGCCGGCCGGCATTCCTCCCCGCGCGCCGGTGCTCGCCTCCCCGCCGGTGCTCGCCTTCCCACCGGTGCCCGCCTCCCCGTCGACGAGTTCGACACCGCCAGTGACCTCGAGTCCGACGGTCAGCCTCCCATCTCCTCCCCCTCCCATCTCATCATTTCAATCAAATCACACGATGTTTCATCACCTTAATTCAAAGAATCTTGGGCACATTTTCACTGCAAATCTATCTCGCGTTCCAAGAGTTCACCACGGCTCTGTTTGCAGTCTCTCAAAGAGAGAGAAGAGGAGATCTCGAAGAGAGAGGCTAACGTAAACACTTGCTTAGCTAGGTGATTAAAATTGATGGTGATGTGATCTCGCATATCATCACTACATGTCCATTGTCATTAGTACACTTCTTTTTGAAGGAAATGACATTAGTACACTGGAGAAGGTTGTGATCGATTGATCTCCATGCACTTGTTCTATGATTACAATTTATGGAAAAATTGTTAAAGCGTTGCTTTTGTCGTTTTGGATTTCACGATGATGTGCCTATATATGGGTATTAGAAGCTCAACTAAATTTTGAATAGCTCATTAGAATTAGAGCTTTTGTTTTGAATATTTGATGTATGCCGAAATGAATCATTATATGCTTGTGGTACCGGCCGTCGAGCCGAGGCAACATTCGTTGCTTTGTTTATTTTTCAGGGAAACTGAGTTCAACGTTTAGACGAAATGTTGCTTCGTCAACATTTTGTCAACGTTCGATACTCAATTTTGCATAATTTTAGCAAAGGTCATGCCGAAATTTTGAATTTTCAACAATTTATTTCAATAACCTGCCGAAATTTGTTTCCGTTAATTTTTGTTTAACAAGTTTAATTCCATTTAGTCCGAAAATGGCCGGAAGTTCTCCCTCTTCGTCGCGGACACCAACGGATGCCCCGGCGTCATCCAGAGATATCGAGGGCTGTGCGAAAGCTCCCCGGGACCTGGCCATCGTCGACGACCCTGCTGCCGGGGATAACAACGAGTACGAGTCGTCCCACGAAGAGTCCGGCGGTGCTGAAGACGCGACCGATCGTGACGAAGGGACCGGCCGTGAATACGAGACCGGTATAGAAGAAGAACAGGATGACGGGCCTCCACCAGCCAAGCGAAAAAGGCGGCTCGCGCCTAGGAGACCTAACAAGTTGAGCACGGACACCTTCGTGGTCACTCGAGTGGACGATCTGGGTAAACCAGCCAGTCCTGTAAAAGCTGCACAGGGGTACTCAAACGCCGTAGGCTGCATCCTGCGTGAAACCGTGAAGATCACAACCCCCTACATAAGGACGAGAGAAACCGAGCATCTTCGAACTCTCCTGCTGGACAGGCTATTCAGCAGGTACTCCGTCCCGGAGGCCGACAAAAACAGAGTCGCGACGAAAGCCCTGAGCATGATGATCAAATCCTTGAATACCTGGCGATACCATGCCAATAAAATGAAGGATAAAGATTTTGAGACCTTGATAAAGCCGAAATGGCCTACGATAGATGAGGCGGACTGGACCGAGTTCATTCAAACTCGCTCCGACGATGAATTCAGGAGGAAGAGTGATTGGGGGAAGGACATGCGGGGCAAGATCGTGGGTGACCACAGACTCGGCAGCCGTGGTTACCAAGGGAAGAGGCCTAAATGGGACAAGGAGGACGCAAGGTTGATTGCGGCCGGGGAAAGAACCCCCTTTCTCGGACATCCAGGAAGGGCGCGGAAAGGATTTTGTGAGGGCCCGCGCAAAATTTGACCCGGCGACGGGGGAACCGATCTTCACGCACGAGAAAATGAAGGACGTGCACGAAGAACTGGTAACCTCTGAACCAATTTTACTTTATTTGTCGTACGTAGATTAATTTCCTAAAGATTACGTTTCTGAACGGTTCATGTTGCTTGCAAAGAAAGCTGAGCCAGCAACCTGAGAGCTCCCAGGACTCTGTCGGTACCGAGAGGTGGCAAGACCCTATCAACAAGGCTCTCGGGAAGCCGGAGACTTGTGGACGCGTCATGGGCGTCGGGTATGGGGCTCGATGGGCTGATTACTGTCTCCAAACCCGCGAGGCTGCCCGCGAGAGGAGGAAAGCCAAGCAAGATGAAGAATTCGATGCGCGAGTGGAGGCGGCTGTGAAACGTCTGTTAGGGCCTCTACATGATCAACTACGACGCCCACCCATGCATCCTGATACGCAGCCGCCGCCCTATAATCTGGATACGCAGCCGCCCCCCTTCACTGCTGCAAGGAGTAGTAGCCCCTCTGTCTCGGGCGTTGGCCCCGGGTCGCCAAATACGCTCGACGGCCTAACGGTAAGCGTCGTCGGCTCAACAAATCGTAAGGGTATCGTACAGATTTCGTTGTTTGCACTCTAACATCGACGACCCGTACGTATGTTCCGCAGGTGATAACTCCGTGCCATCTGCAGACCCAAGTGCTCGGCTCGATGGTGACGGTCGCGTACGGTCGAGTCCACCCAATAACGCCAGAGAACAGGATGCACTGCGTGGATTTACCACCAAACATGGCGAGGGTGGAGTTGACTAAGGTGGTCGGCACCTTTGAGGACTTGGTTCTGAATGACCCCCCTGAAGAGGGATACGAGAAGCTAGGAGCCTGCAAGGGGTTTTTTCTTAGGTGGCCGAAGGACGCGATTAAGTTGATTGAGACCTTCAATCGTCCAGCACCTTCGCCGAGCCACACCCACAGTCCATCAGCAAGACCATCTCCTTTGGGTATTTCCGCACCTCTATCCTACAGGGATCTTGACATGGAGGATGCCGAGGAGGCCGCGGAGCATGGCGGGGAGCATGGCATGCCTCGTGACGAAGAGGCACGAGAATTTGTAGATACGCCGCCACCCAAGCATGACGAGCAAGCCCACACGAAGTTGACTCCTAAAACACTCGTGGGCGCAGCCAAAGAAGCGATGGCCGGTCAGAGGGCCGTATCCCTGGATACGCAGCGCACGAGCAAAAAGGGGGCAAAGAAGGCACATGCTAGCACCGGTACTTACAATAGACAGGGTGGGGCAAGATTGAAGAAACCCTTAACGTACGCAGCATCTTCCCAATCAGGACAGCGAGCAACGGGTCGTCAATGGCGGCCCTATCACGTCCCGGGTCACTCGATGGTACCAAAGGATGAGTTCGACGTCCTCCCGAACGAAATGAAGATTCTGCATGAGAACGTTCGAGACATTGAATTAGGACCCGATGAAACGAATGTCTCGTATTACACGGCGAAGGTGCCAGAGGGTTTCCATTTCGTCGACCAGTATCCCGCGGACAAGTTCTATCTGGACTTTGCGGAGATCTTCAGCATGTTCAACCTTTATCGGCTGGAAGCATCTTTCGTCAGGCTATGGGCGCTTCACCTAACCAGAGAGATCAGACGCCTGAAGATTCTCGATGTTGCAATAGCAGATCCGTTTCACATGCACGAGAACAACGTTCGCTCCCAAGAAGGTAGAGAGATTATGAAAGAATACCTCGTGAGTGCGATGATAGCGCATAAGGGCAAGGACTACCTACTCGTGCCCTACAATCCCTTATAAGTCATTCTCTACTTTGTGCTTTCGTAAATTTCTCTTTTGCTTGTGCACCTAGCCAACTTCGTGGGTTAATATTGGTTTGTTCACATGTCTGCGCAGGGACCACTGGATCCTCTTAGTGCTAATGCCGAAGGAAAGCAAGGTTGTTTACTTTGATTCCATGAAGAGGGTGAAGAAAGACTACACCCTGCTCAAGAAAGTTCTGGATGATGCTCTCTTCGACTATGCACAGAAGGGAGGAGGAGCAACTATGGTAAAAAGAAGTGGCGCTCCACGCTTTAAAACACGTGACCGATTGGTGGTGCAGACAGCAGCCGGAGGGTAGTGTGACGTGTGGCTACTACGTCTGCTGCCACATGGACGACTTTGTACGGGCGCGGAACACGTTTCGCAAACATGACGACTTACGCAAGTGGAGTAATAACCTCGAGCACAAGCCATATGACTGGAAGCAAGAGTTTGCACGCCTCCAGAATGCGTTCGCGAATATCATCAACAAGGACGTCGTCTCCGATATGGGGCTTTTCTACGCCGGGTACTGACCCAAGGGAGGAACACGCCGCTCGCACAGAGCAGCGAGTTCGCCAAATCCCGACCGAAGACCCATTCGCGCCCCAACATGCAGCTAGGCCCTAGAGGAGGGAAAAAAGCGTGAAGATAGGCCCTTCGAAACGGAAAAAACATTGCATATGTATTGTGTTTGTGGTCGTGTATTCCCGAACTGGTCTACTTTGTATGTTTCTGGACATATTTACGTATTGGCACTTGTTACTTTCGTAGTCCGTTTGACATATGTACTTATCGTGTGCGACATCCGAGAGCGCGAGCGAGGTGGCCTTCGAAGCATACCGGGCACGTAGCATGCCGACGCAACGAGGCAACGCCGCAAGCGCTATTAGGCCACAACGGCACGCCCTAGGAGAACGGCGACCGAAGGGGTACACCCCCCTCCAGGACCCCTGCAGTACACAGGGGCTGGAGAGCGCCACAGTTCACGCGATCCTGCCGCGGCAGCGAAAATGGCTGTGGCAGCAGCCAAAAGGGCTGTTTTTGCTGCTGCGGCAGCCAAAATGGCTGCCGCGGCAGCAAAAACAGTCCTTTTGGCTGCCGCGGCAGCCAAAACGGCTGCTTTTGCTGCCGCGGCAGCAAAAAATGGCTACTGCCGTGGCAGCAAAAAACAGCCCTTTTGGCTGCCGCGGCAGCCAAAACGGCTGCTTTTGCTGCTGCGGCAGCAACGTGCTTGGCCCTCTCATAATAGCAGTGACGTGCGGACTGGAAAGCTCGTCACTGCTGTATATCTTACCAGTGACGGGCATAGAATGCAGCACGTCATTGGTATTTATCTTACCAGTGACGAGCTCTTATTCTCGCCCGTCACTGGTAACATAATTACCAGTGACGAGTGGATAGCCCGTCACTGGTAACCACTTACCAGTGGCGGATTACCAGTGACGGGCCAGCCCGCTCGTCACTAATGGGCTTTTTAGGCCCGTCACTGGTGTCCCTTTCTGCAGTAGTGATTCAACACTAGCGCAGATCCCCTCTGTCAAATAGCGCAGATCGTGGCGAGACCACGTCGTGGGCACTAAATGGTCACGACGTGGGCCATTACTTCGCGTAACAGAAGACGAAGAGGCGCATCGTGGGCGCGAAAAAACCACGCGCGTGTGGAAGCGGAAGAGTCGCAACGCCCAATCCATCCTCCTTTATAAGACCGGGAAAGCGGCGAGGTCCACTCACGCATTCCAGAACACGCTTCGCCTCCTTTGTGCCCAAAACCCCCTTCGTCTTCCTCGCGCCCCGCCGATTCGAGAGCGCTGCCACTCCAAAACCCTAGCTCCGCACCGTCGGTATTGGATGCAAGCCCCTGATTGGGAAGCAGATCTGACCGAAGCAGAGGAGGACGCTCTGGTGTGGAAATTGTTGAGTGAGAAGGACTCCTCCGCCGATTCGATGGCCCCTGGATCAAATCAACGACGACCGAGATGTGGCTGAAAGACTTGGTGAGGTCGGGGGTGCTGCCGCCGAAGGAGTTGGTTGAATGGCGCGCCGCCGCGGGGGAGATAACCCCTACTCCGAACACGGGCGAACTGGTCGTCCACGGCTCCTTCTTCGAGCGGGGCTTTTCCGTGCCCGTCCACCCCTTCCTACGAGGACTGCTGTACTACTACGGCTTAGAGCTCCACAACCTCAACCCCAACAGCATGCTCCACGTCTCGTGCTTCATCACATTGTGCGAGTGCTTCCTCGGCATCCAGCCGTATTTCGCACTGTGGAAGCACCTCTTCGTCGTGAAGCCGCAGCCGAGCAGGGACAGCCCGGCCGTGGTGGGAGGCACCGGATTCCAGTTGAGGTCCGAAGCGGCGAAGAGCTACTTGACCCTGCCAATGCAGACCTCCAACAAGGGATGGCACACAAATTGGTTCTACTACGCCAATCCCGCGAAGCCTCGATGGCCCTTTCTGCCTCCGATTGACCGGTGATGGGCGTGCGCAAAAGCTCGTCCATTGCCCTAGCCGTCGCGCCTAATGTACCCGCAGCGTCGGTGGTACTGGGCACGACCATGTACACTTTCGCCGCGGAAGCGCAGCTATGTGAGTTCTCGTACCCGTCGGATGTGGAATCCAGGACGGGCAGGAGTGAGTCGAAGCCGATCATGCCAACGAGCTGAGAAGACACCTCGCCGTCGTGCGTTGTCAAAGATCCCAGGAGGTGCCTGGGCGCCGACTCCGCTGTCGAGCGGGAAACCGGATCCTGGAGATGCAGCCGGCCGAGATCATCGGCCAAAAAGTGGAGGCTTCCGAAGGAGAACGCTGCGTCTCCTAGAAACGTGGCAGAGGTTGGGTGCCATGCCGTGCTGCCGAACACAAACCCGCCGCCGATGACCGGAGATGATCCCGTTAGGATCGCAGCTCCAGCAGGCGCCGCCCCTACCTGGCGCGCCAACTATCACGGGGATTTCACAATGGTATATATTTCTAAGTAGGATTTGGGGGGGTGCAAGAGGATGATCCAAACGGGTGCACACAAGAGATTTTACCCAGGTTTAGGCCCTCTATCGAAGAGGTAATACCCTACTCCTGCTGGATGTTTATCAAGCCTCGCGTGAGGAAATTCTGAATACAATGGGGTGTGAAATCCTAATAGAAGTGCTCCTGTTCTTGCTTCTGTTCTCTCCTAGTGCACAGGTGCCCTAGCTTTGCCTTTTATAGACCCGGCAAGGCCTAGGTTTTACAGCTGCCGAGTCGGCAGAGTCGTGGTAACGGCACACTTAATTGGAGCCTTAACTCTACTTATTGTGTCCTGGTAACGTCTGCCTTCATGCCATAGTAACGCCTGGAGTTGATGGCACCCGGCCGTTACTTCCGATTGGATTCCGTGGGCTGTGTATGGCCGAGTGGGCCTCCTTCAGTGGATTTGGGCCATCCCAGGCTTATTGGACCGACTCCTTGTCTTGGGCCTATCCCTTGGGGATCCCGCTGTCAGATACTGATATAACTTATTTTTATCCTAAGGTTATCAAGGTGAATATGGACTACAAAAATTAACTGAGTTGTGGGGTGGTAGGTAATAACTATACAATCATGTCATTCAAAGATAGCACATATGAAATTAACATGCAAAAAGATAATTAACTAGACTAGTAATACAATAAGTAGATTGGCATGTGGGATCAACACGAACAAGAAGTGCGACTTGCCTACTACACCAGGGTCTGTTGGATCGAAGTCTTCAGGAAGTCCTTCGCCGTCGGGATCCTTGCCCAGCGTCGAATCGTCACTATCGTTTTCTAGTTGTAAAAAGATCAAAACACAAATAAACACATATAAGTCCGGGCTCGATGAGTGCGAACTGGGAGCAAAATGTAAAATAATTTAAAAATAATACTAAAAATAGGAAGTGGGGTGTGAGATCGGAATCGAAAGGTTGAAAGGATGAAAGAAAATATAGGATGTGGGTTAGGGTTTCGGAGGGAAATCAAAATATATGGGATGTGAGAGGGTTTTGTGGGTGTTGAGTGTTAAAAAGTAAGAATTGGAAATAACAGAGTGGAAAATTGGAACCGTGTCGTCGAGACGATCAAAACGGCATATAATAGCGTTTTTAGGGCTCATTTGGGCCCTCGGGTTGGGCTGGACTGGATATGGGTTGGGTTGGATATAGGCTGGGTAGAACTTGGGTTAGGGCTTTGGGCTCAACAGAAAAAGAAATAAGAAGAAAATAAAACCCTAAACTAATTGGGCTCAATCTGCTTTGGCATTGGACTGCTGCTGGACTGCAAATGGGCTTCGACCTGGTAAACAAATAAAAATAAAAGAAAAAGAAAATGCAGCTGGGCCGGCTTGATCTGGCCTGTGGCGCTCGGGCTGGCCCAGAAGAGAAGCTGGGCCGGCCTGCTACGGTGGAAGGGGGTGGTAGCCTGATGTGCTCGGCATTGGCCCAAGAGGGAGGCCAGGCCGCCGGCGAAGAGCCTCAAATTCGTCGCTAGTAAGGCTTGCCGGCGTCAATTGGCTGCTTGGGGAGGCTCTACCGAGGATGGTGATCTCATTTTCGTGGGGAAAGGAGGTGGTTTCCATGGGGATTGGGGCTGGCATCGGAGAGGGGAGGCTCGGGAGTACCTCGCCGGAGACGGAGACTGTGGTGGCTGGTTTGCCGGTGTTCGGGGAGGAAGAGGAGGTGCCGGGGAGCTCAGGAGAAGGTGAGGAAACTCGAGAGGGTGAGGAGGGGCTCGGGCGCGTGTGGGGAAGAGCTCGAGATGTACGGGAGAGGAGGGAGGTTGGGGAAGAAGAAGAGAGGGAGCCCGGCGTCGTCGACTTTTATAGGGGATGGGGGGCGGTGCGGCCGGGTCCCGTCCATCTCTCGAGGAGATGAGCTCGCCGAGGCAGGCTCGGGTGGCGAGCGCGGAAGAGAGCTGGCTCTGCAGATCGGCGGGTGGTGCTGAGAGGACGAAGAGCGGCGAGGCAGAGCGTGGGGAGGAGCGGAGGATGCGTGGTCCGGTTGCCTCGGGCGCGGGGTTGAGCAGAGGGGTGTGTCCCGCTTGAACCTTGTGCTGAGCTGGAGCGGTGCGACGGGCGGTGGCATCGGGCACAGGCGGCGGCGACGGAACGGAGACGACGGGGAGGAGGCGGAGGAGATGGTGGGCCATGTAGGCCGAGAAAGGAGATGGATTGTGGGCTGAGGGAAAGAAATGCAGGCAGAGAGGTTTCGGGATTTTGAAATTTTGCAAAATTTCGGTACTGTCACAGATATCAACTGCACAAATAAATTAACACAAGAACGACAAAAGAACCTTCCTATCAGGGGCAGCATAAAGTTCAGAGTCTTATTGAGCTCGTCATCTCCTGTGACTCAGCGGGTTCTAGAAGGAACCCCTGCTGCACGAGCAGATTATTTGATGCAAAACTGGGAAAAGTGACGTGAGAAGCGCATAATGAAAGCTCGATCAATATATCACATGCATCCAATGATCTGCCTACGTATCTGGTGCGTTGCTAGGTCACAATCGTGAGAAGCTGCTGCCTTTTGTGGCATGCGTATATGGTGGCCACAGACGCACATGACATGTACCACGAGCAAAATCGTTTGGTTAATTTGCTTGGACAAAAAGGAACTTCAGTTCAGCTACAAGCAAGGGCACTATCCTGGCAAAAGAAAAAAAGAAGCAAAAAGCGCAAGGGCACGTACTACAGATGTCTCATAGAAGAATATTATTCCTCTCCACACGATCAGTTATAAGTACTTGCTCTTAATATCTGAGTGTCTGCTGCGCTGGTCTTTTTGAATCTGATGATGAAGTGCCTTCGAAGCAAAAGTTCGTAGGTATGGTGATCGTCTCTCGGTCCCAGCCAGCCCCGTGCACATACGTACGAGACAGGCCGCTTGATCAGGTGCACCGCGCGCGCACGGTCTGTGGAGAAGCCTGATCGTCAAGGCGCGCGGGTCTGCGCGCGGGTCTGCGCGCGTTTGGGAACAACGCGTTTGGGAACAACCGATCCCGAACCGTACCACGCCCGGCCGCCACAGCCTTTGCGTGAGTTCTCACTTCTCAGTACGTGTTCAGCATTGCCGTGCGGCGCCATCCCCTAACCTACCGGCCAGGCGCATCCGGCCACGCCCCATGGCCGGCCGCCTACCACGGTTACACGTCCTAATCCGCCGCGACAACCGCGGGGTACGTACGTCGTTGCAACCAACCGAGGACCGGGAGACGGGACGCGGGAGGAAGCGGTGCGAGTTAGGGGCGCTGGTCGGCGAGTCGCCGGTCTCGCGCTTCGAGCATGGACCGGGTGAAATTCTGCAGATGGGTCGGTCTCGCCATTGGAGCGATTAGACCCAGGAACGAGAGTGCGCTTGCACTGCTCGGGTGCTCGTAGCGTTTCGGCCTTTTTATGCCGTGAAAGGAGGCTACTGGGCTTCGTGGGTCGTCCCGGTCCGGTTACATTTGAAAGGGCGCCATTTTTACCACACATGGACACGGAGCGGCAGAGTCTTAAAGCTTATCCAATCTCCTCTCTCGAGTTTCCCTACTCCTCTCTCAAGAAGATCGAACAATGAGGATAGAAGAAAAGGTGACTTTGGAAGTTCGAGAACAGCTGTTGTTGGTGCTAAGCTTTGGATTGAAGAGCCATGCTATCTGGAGAGGATAATGCATAATGCAGGTCAAACCCAATTTTCAAAGAAAATTCGCAGGTCAACCCCTTATCTGCAAGCTAAGCCACATCATTCAGGGTTGCGATGGCCTACAGCTTTCTCGACGGTGTATAACTGCGTGATACGTGCAGTTTGGATTGCTTAAGACATCTAATAGATAAGTTTAGTACACAACTCTGGCAATGATGATGGCGACCAGATTATGTAACGACACGTATAGAACGCACCGATGTCTCTGCAGATCAAGGCATGCACCTCTTTCTTGCTCTTGTATGATTGCTGCGACATCTACGAGGCATATGTTGTGTGGTCATTGATCAATGTACACAGGATGCATGCCGTATTCATCTGCATGCCAAGTTTTCTTTTTAAGCACGACATGTACACTTCGTCGATCTCGTAAAAATTAAAAATGACAAGGCAGAGAGAAATTTGCATGCAGCAGGCCGGACTTTGTAGGTAAAACTACCGAGTCTCTCTATGACCTGGTGAGCTTACGATGCCCTCCAACGGTAAGGCGACTCCCCATCATGTCGCAGCCCTTCTTCTCCCACTATCACCACTGTCTCCACCATTGTAAACGCTTCCCTCTCCTTTATTCAAGTCTGTCATCCTCACCCCCAAGCCCCTTGGTGCTTCACCGCCACACAACGACTTCCTCTGCTCATTGAGATTGTGTTAGGTCCCTCGACTCGATTACGCAGTTGACAGAGTTATACAGCAATTCGTTACAGCAAGAAAGGGGATTTGGGAGTAGAACCGAGATGAAAGAAGACAACAGCCGTATATGCCTGATCCTCCTGGATGATCTCCTCCTACTACACGGTACTAGTAATAGGAGAAGTCTGGCTGCCGCCGCGAGCTGCTGAGCGGCGCCGTGGCTGGACCCAGTCGGAAGCAGGGTAGTGGTTGCTGGGCTTGCGAGACCGGCCGGGCCGGGCTTCCTTTGGTTGGGCCTCTTCTCCTTCTGTCGTCGACGCCGTCGGGTTGGCACGCTTGTTAGCAGTGGTGCTAACATTGCCCCCCCCCAGAAAAGCCGGCTTGACCCCAGGCCGGTGAATGAGGGAAACGGCGGAGCAGATCAGCACGGTCTTCCCACGTCGCGGCAGCCTGCGCCTGATTGGACCAGTGTACGAGCACCTGCTCCACCATTTTGTTGGCCTTGCGAATCCAATGCGACTCCAAGATAGCACGGGGAACCTGCACCAGATCAGTGTCAACAGGAAGATGAGGTTGTACCTGCACGTCCCGAGGCACAGCGCCCTTGAGCTGGGACACATGAAAAACGGGATGAATGGTTGATCCTGCAGGCAACTGAAGTTTATAGGACACGGCCCCCACGCGAGCAACGATCGGAAATGGGCCAAAGAACTTGAATGAAAGCTTATGGCAAGCGCGGCGAGTAACAGAGGACTGCACATAGGGCTGGAGCTTCAGATAAACCGAATCGCCCACTTGAAACTCACGATGAGTGCGAGACTTATCAGCCTGTTGCTTCATTTTCTGCCGAGCACGATTCAGGTGGAGCTTCAGGAGCTCAGTCATAGTAGCGCGTTCTTGCAACCATTGTTGAACATCTGGAGTAGAACAAGTGTCAATGCCAGACAAGCCAAAGTGAGTAGGGGAGTGCCCATACAGAACCTCAAAAGGAGATTTGCCCAGCGTGGAATGGTAACTTGAATTGTACCAAAACTCTGCCAAAGAAAGCCATTTCGACCACTGCTTAGGACAGGCGTGGACAAAACAACGGAGATAGGTTTCAAGGCATTGATTAACACGCTCAGATTGTCCATCAGATTGTGGATGATAAGCAGAGGAAAGGTTCAGCTGGGTGCCGACAAGTTTGAAGACCTGCTGCCAAAACTGACTGGTGAAGATCTTATCTCGATCAGAGACGATGAACTTAGGCAATTCATGAAGGCGATAAACCTCATCCACAAAACATTGAGCGATCTGCTGGGCAGTAAACGGATGGGCAAGAGCAAGGAAATGAGCATAGCGAGTAAATTTATCCACGACCACCAATATACAGTTGACACGAGACGAGGAGGGAAGACTTTCAATAAAATCCATTGTAATGGTTTCCCAAGCGTGCTGTGGAATAGGTAACGGATCCAAGAGGCCGGGATACTTGGAACGGTCGGGCTTGGCGTGTTGACAAATAGCACAACTAGCCACAAATGTCTTCACCATCTGCTTCATGTTAGCCCAGGCAAACAATTGGCGAACACGACGATATGTCACGGGAAAACCCGAGTGGCCCCCCACGGTGCTGTCATGTAAAGCAGCCACCATCTTCTGCTGTAATTGCACATCATTGCCAATCCAAATACGCCCTTGATATTTCAGCAACCCTTGGTGTAAAGAAAAGGGGCCATCCGTGGAAACAACAGCGAATTTAGTCAGCCATGCCTGTGCGTGTGGGTCTCCTTCATAGCTAGAAGCTACCTCAGAAAGCCAAGAGGGAATACATTCAGAGATGGCTTGACAAGTCTCGTCAGGATGATCACGACGAGACAGAGCATCAGCTGCACGGTTCTCAGTCCCGCGTTTATAACAGGTTTTATACCGCAACCCAAGAAGCTTGGTGAACGCCTTCTGTTGCCAGGGTGTAGACAAACGTTGGTCTTTGAAATGAATCAAACTCTTTTGATCAGTGCGGATGACAAACTCCTCCAGTTGCAGGTATGATCGCCAATGTTCGACAGTTAACAAAATCGCTAAGCATTCCTTCTCGTAAATGGATAACCCTTGATTACGAGGACCTAAGGCCTTACTCATGAACGCAATGGGATGCCCCTCTTGCTGCAGAACAGCTCCTACCCCCGTGGTACACGCATCTGTTTCGATGACAAAGGGCTTAGAAAAATCCGGCAAAGCCAAAAGTGGAGCAGTAATCAAAGCTTGTTTCAATTGTTGAAAGGAGGACTCGCACTCGGAAGTCCACACGAACGGAATATGTTTCTTCAGAAGGTGAGTAAGCGGACGGCTAACGAGACCAAACTGACTGACAAACTTGCGGTAATAGCCGGCTAATCCCAAAAATCGGCGCAACTGCTTGACATTGGTAGGAGTAGGCCAGGAACGCACGGTGTCAATCTTAGCTGCTTCGGTGGACACACCCTTGCCACTGATAACATGACCGAGGTATAGTAATTCAGGCTGAGCAAAGGAGCACTTGGACAGCTTCACTTGCCACTGATCCTTCTACAACAACAGCAGTACCTCCCGAAGATGCCCAAGGTGTGCAGAGTAAGAGGCGCTGTAAATCAGAATGTCATCGAAGAAAACTAACGCAAATTTGCAAAGTACCAGGGCCAGCGTGTCATTCATAGCCTTTTGAAAGGTTGCCGGAGCACCGGCAAGGCCAAATGACATGACGCGGTATTCATAGTGACCGGAATGCGTCTGGAAAGCCGTTTTAGGAGCCTCGCCCTCTGCCAATCTGATTTGATGATACCCGGCACGAAGATCCAACTTGGAAAAACAGGAAGCGCTGGAGAGCTCATCCAAAAGTTCATCAACGACCGGTAAGGGGTACTTAGTCTTGCACGTCAAATCATTGAGCTGTCGATAATCAATGCAAAGGCGCCAAGTAAGATCCTTCTTCTTAACCAAAATAGCCGGCGATGAGAAGGGACTGCGACTGTGTTGAATAACGCCACTGCTCAGGAGTTCAGAAACTTGCCGCTCGATCTCTGTCTTGAGAGCTAGGGCAACTCGATAAGGTCGCAGAGAAAAAGGTTTAGCTCCTGGAAGTAAAGGGATGCTATGATCGCAAGCTCATGGGGGTGGAAGGCCCTTAGGCTCAGCGAAGACAGACGTGAACTCGTTGAGCAGGGACTGAATCTTAGCAGGGTACTCACAGGGTGGTTCGTCAGCAACCAAGGACAACTGCACACAATGAATAGAACCGTGCCGCTTGCCAATGCCATCAAGTTGGGTAGCGGTGATGGAGGAACTGGAAGTGTCCGCCAGAAGAATACCTTGAAGCAACACAGGGTTCCCCTGAACAACAAACTGCAATGTCTTCTGAACCCAGTCAATCTACATCGGGCTATGGCATTCAAGCCAATCCATTCCCAAAATAATATCATAGTTGGATAGAGGAAGAATGCGCAGGGTGGAAACAAAATGCTGACCCTGCAGCCACCAAGGGCAATCCACGATCTACTGACAGCACCATAATTCGCCTCCATCAGCTACTCGGACGCGAACAGCGCACGTAAGGTTTGCTTGCCTGGCAATTCCACAGCAACAGAGGCACTGATGAAAGAAGAAGAACTACCAGAATCTACCAGCAAAAGGACTTCAATGTCGTGTACCCAGCCTTGCAGTTGGATAGTTCTGGGAGATGACATGCCCTCAAGAGCTGGTCTAGAGATGGCCATTAAATCATCCGGTTCTTGATCATTGGGAGCAGTGTCCAAGAGATGTAGTAGTTCCTCAACGACGTGCAATTGAACAGCGGAGGGGCACTTGTGGTCCCGAGCCTAGTGCTCGCCACACGTGAAACAAAGACCACGGGCGCGGCGGTACACGCGCAAGGCGGTGACCTTATCGGTGCCGGCGGCATGAGCTGTGTCTGTGCCACGGCGGTCCTCAGCGATACTGACCGGAGCTTGACGGTGCGGAGGTAACGGCAGGGGTAGAGGAGCGCCTGGCCGCGGCTGTTTCGGTGGGTCAAAACGACGCGGCTTCTCAGGTGGTGTGTAGTCCAGCACCTCTTCCTGAAGCAGAGCAGTGAGCAGGCGGTGTCCAAATCAACTGGTCGCTGTACCATGACAATGACGCGGATGTCCTTGTGGAGGCCCTCCATGAACCTCGTCAGAAAATAATGTGGGTGAATAGCGTCAGAGTACGAAGTTAAATGGTTCACCAACTCCTGAAACTTCTCAATATATTCAGATACAGTGCCGGTTTGATTCAAATGGTTGAACTGATGGATCAGCTGTTGATGCTGATCACACCCAAATCAGGAACAAATTAAGTCACAAAAACCCTTCCAATCTAATTTAGCGATTTTCTTTTTGACCGACTGATACCACACCCCAATGGGACTAGCAAAATTCAGAGTAGCCAATCGGATCCAGTATGGTTCCTGAACGTCATAATCTCGAAGTATTCTTCGCACTGCGATTGCCACAACCACGGATTGTTCCCATCAAATCGAGGAAATGCCATGGCTGGTAAGGCAGTTCCCGACGCCCAGAAGCGTTTGTAAACCGCGAGTACTGAGCGATGTCAGGGAACAAAGGAAAGTTGGAATCGAGGTGTGTACCGTTGACCGGAGGAGGCGTCGGAATCACAGGTAGACCCGACGCCTGCCCCCGAAGCTGGTATGGAACACGGTGGCCAAATTGGCCTGGGAGCGCTCCCATCTGCGCCGCACCAAGAGGAATGGTCTGGTTCAGCAAGGGGGTGCCGCCTGGTGCGGACAACGGCACACCGACCGGATCCGCAACTTCAGTGGCCACCTTCCACTTGAATTGCGCCTGGAGATCGGAGATGGCCGTCTGTAAGTCGGTGACTCGCGTCTCGATCTCAGGCCGCCACTGATGGAAGGACTTCTCCATCTGCTCGATCCACTCACTCATAGGCTTCAGCAACGCGGTCGCGTCGGTAAGGGCGAGGAAAGAAGCACGGATCGAAGCAAGGTCGTCTGCCATGGCCGCCGCCTTCTGATGTCGGGTCTGGATGATAGATTGTAGTGGTGGTGCCAAATCGAGCTGTGGGGGATGGCTCTGATACCAGATTGTTAGGTCCCTCGACTCGATTACGCAGTTGACAGAGTTATACAACAATTCTGATGATGAATAGTACGGCATCCCGCGTATTAGGGGTATCCGTATACAGACTCCCGTGACTTTAGGAAGGTACAGCTTACCCGGGAAGGATCCCTGGACGATAAGGTAACCCCTCTCGGGAAGAGAAGACTCCCCTTAAACTAGGAAGTCGATCCCGAAGTTTAAGGAGACCAGAGTCCTACTTGGGCGTAAGTCCACGTCCGGTACGATCCTGGGAACCCCCTATATAAGGATCAGCAATCCCATAGGGGAGGGGGGAGCCAATTAGGTCAAGACATCTAGTCGTAGCTCCAGAAGACGAAGCCCTAGAAGACCCACCGCCTCGAAGGAGTCGAGCCCGGTAATTTAGGATAGTTAGTCTACGATTAGGCCTAGGGTAGCCACTAACCTACATCCCCCGTTGTAAAGAGTATTCTCCATCAATATATAGCAACAGGACGTAGGGTTATTATACTGAGGGAGGCCCGAACCTGTATAAAAACGGCTGTCCCCTGCTGTCAGATCTCCTGGCACTTGGGCCCTAGAGGTCCCTACCCCCCAGCAATCCTCACTCCACGAATACCGTAAGATCGCCGATTCACCGATCGTCAACAGATGGCGCCGACCGTGGGGACCTCTCCGGACCAAGTCGTCGAGGAAAGATCAAAGTCGGCAGGACGCGCAACTAGGCGCGATCAGATCCCAGCGCCGTTTGTACAGCCCTCCCCGGTTCCGACCGAGGAGGAAGCAGCAAGCACGGCAGGAAAACCGATCGCACCCTCGCCCCGCACTGGGTATTCGGACCAGGGTTTCTACGACAACTTTGGCCCTATGGATCCGTACCCAGTTACGGACCGAGTGGATTTCGGGGAATACGCCCCTGGAGAAGACTCGGATGGCGAAGCAGATCACTTCAGAACCGAGTGCGCCAGGGCCTTCAGCAGGAAGTTGGTCTTGAATGACGACTCCCCGGCAGGAATGACCAGCCCCATGGCTGGAATTTCTCCTGCTAATTCTGATCGTGAGAACGATCAAGACTTTACCCGCGTTGTGTCCGATGAGGACAACACGATGGAATACGAGTACACGTCGTCCAGCCAGGGACCTCGGATGGTACTCGCGATCAACGATGGTCGGGAAGACCCCGAAGATCACGATCTGCCCGGGGGCTCGCATGTGGACGCCTCCCACATGAACGGGGGCTTACCCGCCGCTGAGGAGAGAACTCCTCGCCGGAACGAAGCCTTGCCCGCCGCTGGGGAGAGATCCCCCTCGGGAACGAGGGAGTACGTGTCCCGAACTGCTCGGAGACTAGCGGAAGTGCGCAATCTGCGGTCACAGCCTCCCGTGGCGGACTTATCGACGCCCGCGGGCGTGCAGTGGCTGGGGGGGCTGACCTCCAGGAGGCGCAGAACCAAGCCGAATCCTCTCGAGCCTAGTCGGTGGCCCGTAGCTCTTCTCGGGTAGATACCCCTCCTCCATCAGAAGAGCGCGATCGGGAGGGACGACACCCCAGGAACAAGCCTCCTCAGGAGGAGCCACCTGTCGACCTCCGAGCGTAGCTCGAAAGGCGCCACCGCCAAAGGCGCCAGCAGGAGCAGCAGCCTCCCCGGAGAGACCATGCACAAAACGCCAATGCTCGGGGCCGATCTTCGACCTCGAACAGTGGCGAGACTACACCTTATCGGGGCTCCTTCAGCGGATGCCAGGCGCTTTCCCAGGAACTCCGACAGGTACGTTGGCCTTCTCGTTTCAAGCCCGGCTCGCTAGAATCGTATGACGGAACCACGAACCCCGTGGAGTTCCTCCAGATCTACACCACCGCGATTGAGGCAGCCGGCGGTGACGAGAAGGTAATGGCCAACTACCTCCCTACCGCTCTCAGAGGAGCCGCTAGGACGTGGTTGATGAATCTCCCCCCGGGAACGGTCCGTTCCTGGGGACAGCTATGCGACATGCTACTCGGGAACTTCCAGGGTACCTTCCCAAGGCCTGGTCGGGTCGACGATCTATTCCTCGTCGTCCAGCGACTAGATGAGACATTCCGTGAGTTCACAAAGAGATTTAGCGCTGTCCGCAACACTATACCCGAGATAACGGACTCGGATGTCATCTGCGCCTTCACTCGGGGCAGTCGAAACGAGATGTGCACGCACGATCTGATCATGCGGCCACCAAGAACCACCAGGCAGCTCATGGACCTGGCCGAGAAGGCCGCTTGTGCGGAGAAAACCCTGCGTTATATCAAGCAGCAGCGGGGTGAATCGACCAGCTCTCCCCTCCGGTCAAGAGGCGATCCGCGCAAGACTAAGCGTAAGAAGAAGCCCTCCGGAGGGAACAAGGAGAAGAGGACCAGAACCGATGAGGTGATGGCCGACGTCTCCGAAAAACGCACCTGGAAGCCACGCCCCAAGGATAAGCCTACAACATCCTCCGACAAGACGTCCAAGCCCTGGTGTGACTTCCACCATACGGACTCACATGATCTGCGACAGTGTCGCATCTTCAAGAAATACCTTCGGGAAGAGCGAGATAGGTTCCGCGAGGAAAACCCTCAGGTCGCTAACAACAGCCGGGAGACATCTTCCGACGACGATGATTCCACCCCTGAGCCTTTCCAGGGGCATGTCAGAGCAATAGAGCACATATTCGGGGGCTCAACCTCTTACGAGTCCAAGAGGCAGTATAAGGCGATTGCCCGGGAAGTCCTCACGAATGTCCCGCGGGTCCCTCGAGCGATCAAGTGGTCTGATGTCACGATATCCTTCAACCAGACCGATTGCCCCGAAAATCATGCTCGACCGGGACGATACCCCATTGTGGTCGAGCCGACGATCAACAACTGCCGGGTGGGCCGCGTGTTAATAGACGGAGGGAGCTCCCTCAATATCCTATTCGCCAACGCCCTCGACGCAATGCAAGTGCCACGGTCATCGGTTCAGACAGTGACACACGCTTTTCACGGCATCGTCCCAGGCTCATCGGCCACGCCGATAGGGCAAGTCACGCTCCCGGTTACCTTCGGTACACCGGAGAATTTCCGAACAGAGAAGATCCTGTTCGATGTAGTCGATTTCGAGACAGCCTACAATGCTATCTTGGGACGACCTACCCTGGCCAAGTTCATGGCAGCAACGCACTACGCGTACCAGTGCATAAAGATGCCCGGCCCAAAGGGTGTCCTCACGATAAGGGGCTCCCCCAGAGAAGCACTCCTCTGCGACAAGCGCAGCCTCGACCTCGCAGAGCAGCACCTAACCTCTATCCAGGACGCCAACGTCGAGGCTCCCGCCCCCCACGTCACCAAGACCACCTCCACGGCTACGAGCAACGACTCTGGAAAGTGACCCCTCCAAGCTGGAGAAAAAGCTCCACGACTAAGTCGGAGCTGGGAGAACAACAGGGCCTTCCCCGGACAGGACAACGGTTCCTCGGGAGAAGCCGCCCGATCCAGGTCGCTCGTGTCAGTGGTAGGAAGGTCGCGTCCGTTAGAGAGTCCAGCACAACCGCCCTCGGTAAGATCGTACAACCATCGCCTCCTCGTCGGCGGATTCCGAAGTTGCACCAACACCAGCCTCAAGAGTCGCCAAGCTACGAACAAGTCGATGATAAGACGCTCCGGGCGCCGCCGCCCAGCACGCGCACTCAACAAAGTTCGGTCAGCGGGTCGCGACAAGAGGACGGGAGTCTTTGGCGCAACCGACGACAAGCCAAATGAGGAGGGGACGGCTTAGTTTTTGTTTCTTAGCTTTTTCCTAGAATTGTTTTCCTTACAGTAGCCTGTAAAAGACACAATTTTTAAATAATACAAAGTTCTTAGTTCAATGTTTCTCATTATCTATTCAGACTGCCTATCCGAGATACTTCTCGACCAGTCAGTCAGGGGCTGGATAAGAATACGGTAAAGTCGAGATACGGGTACGAGTACCGATTTCTTCGACCTGCGCAAAGGAGAAAGGGTCCTGCGCTGCAACTGCCAGGGACGCAAGGAAAACCCCTTAACGCGTTTGCAGGTGACAGGGGAGCCACTGAGCCCCCCACCTGACCAGACCTAAGGCCTGGTTGACTAAACTCCCCAGTTCCGTGGCAATGTCCCCTGATCCCAAGTAAAGGAAGGGAAGGAGGTGCGAGTACGACTAGATCAACGGAACCTGTACGCTTATCCACGTCTCCGACCACTCGGAGCAGAAGATACCCCGGGTAGAGTGAAACCTCGTTGATCGAGCAAGCGTAGAATTTACTAGCCAAGTAACCGAAATCTCCCCTCAGCTAAGGAATACGGAGGTGCTGCCATGGCCACGACAAGCTGTACGAAAGACCCCTTATCGCGTTTACTGATGACGAGGAGCCACTGAGCCCTCCATCCGACTAAACCTAAGGACCGGTCGATCACAGCAAGGAACGACCTACGGCACTTCGCACACCTATACTAAAGGAAGACAAAGGACATTGGTTCCGACTAAAGTCTACGCTTGCATCCGACAAAGTTTCACATGAGCAGAGTAGACAAGATTTTGAAAAAGACAAAAACACACAAGTTATCGCACAGTTACTGACCACTGTATTTGCATAAGTATTTTCTATTACAGACCTACCCCGAGCCAGATGCCTGGACTCGATCACCAAAGGCGTCTGCCGCCCCTTGCACGGCCAAGACAAGGCTATCTTCCTCACCCTCTGGCAAGTCAACAGCAAGCGCCTCCAGGGATAAGTCCGGGTGCTCGCGCTTCAGAAGGGCCAAGGCGAAGGCCAAGGCGTCTCGAACCCCCTGCTGAAGCTCGCTCTCGAGAAGCTTCTCGACGGTAGGCTTCAGCTGGGAGACAGACGCCGTCAGCTCGGCCAGGCGGTTGGCCGAGGAAGAACTCGGGGCGACGGCGACACCAACTTCACACAACGCCTTCTCGAGCGTGCCCAAGGCCCGCTCGAGGTCTTCCTCTAGCTTCCCCGCGTAGGATCGGCTCCGCTGCAGGGAAGGCACGACGTCGGAGAGGCATGCATTTGCGGACGAGAGATCAGCCTCGACCGCCGCACGCCGCTTCTCGGAGTCGTCAAGACTCTTCTGCAGCACCTCCTTCTCCGCCGCCCGCTGCTTCTCGGAGTCCTCGAGGCGTTTCAGCAATGTCTCGTTCTCCGCCCGCTGCCTCTCGGACTCGTCGAGACATTTCTTCAGCTCGTCGCGCACCGAGTCCAGCTCCTCTTGGGCCTTCTCGAGCGGAGCGACCTGGGAGATAGCAAGCTGAAAAAGAACAGGTTAGTACAAGCAGAGTAAAATTACCTTATCGCTGATTTCCTTTACGTTACCTGCAGCAAGGAGGAAAAGCGAAGACCTTCAGGCGCCGAAGTGCCCGAAGGCGCGACCTGCTCGGCGAGGGGCGACTCCGACTCTGGTGCCGGGGGCTCCGACTCCTCGGTAGGGGCCGGTGGCAACCCCGGCGCAGGAGCCTGCGACAACTCCGGCGCAGGGGCCTGCGGCAAATCCGGCGCAGAGGCCTGTGGCAAGTCCGGCACAGAGGCCGGTGCCGATTTCGGCGCCGGGGGCTGCTGCTTGGTGACCGCAATAGTCGGAGTCTTGGCGGAGCGGATCGACACACTAGTCGCCAAAAGCAACCAAGTCAAGTCCTCAACACAACGAAGTTAAAAGAAAAAGACGGCAAAGGAAAACTCACCTCGTGCGCTTCCCCACGGGAGGAGTTGTTCTGGCCAAGACACTCGAGTCTCGCTTGTTGGAGGAGAGCAGCGCCTTCCCCTTGTCTGCCACGATCTCCTCTTCGAGAACGGTCGTAGGAGGGGGAGTTGGCTCCGTAGGAAGGGGGTTGCTCGCTCCGGGCTATCCGACACATCCATCCTTGCGACTGTCATTCGGAAAAGAATACAGAAAAAGAAGTAGTCGGGTGAGAATTTAAACCTGTGGTCGAGAGTCCCGGGCGGGAGAACTCGTCAAGAGGGCCTCCGTCCCCGCTTCGGCCGCAGAAGGGCCTTCCTCCCTTGTCTCGGAGGGCGGCGGGGCCGTGTCGTACATCTCGACCTCATCGTCCTCGATGGGGACACCTGCTCGCTCGGCCTCCGAGTCAGGTCCCCCACGGCCTAGTCACTGCGAAGAAACAAGCCCGAGGACCTTCTGTAAGGCTACTCGGATGAACCCAAGCCAGTCAACGATGAACACCTTACCGAGAGTACTTCTTGTCGGCTGTCCGGGCTCTGCTGCAGTAAAGGCAGGGGCACATCTGTACGCCCACCTTGGGGGGGTTGTTCGAATATGTAGTTCAACCTATTCTGAAGCTCCTCCGGGGACAACTCTGCTCGGCACGACAAGAAAGAAATGTGTAAGGGGTATTGACGATTGAATCGGCACGGAGGTAGTCGTGATACTTACCCGTGTCGAAGTCCCTTGTCTGGTCTTGACCCTCCGGGACCTCCCAGGCTCCCTTGACCCTCGACGAAAGGGGGCTTAACCGGCGCCGAAGGAAATCCTCTGCCACATCCCACGCCGACAAGCCTTTGGCGACGAGGTTGGCGATGTCTTGGACGAGCGCCTTGAGCTGCTTAGTCTCCTTCGGGGCCTCCCCCCAGTTCTTGGTCGAGATAGGGGCGAGCCCGCGGTAGGATAGCCCCGAGTTCGCTGGGGGATGGTAGTAGAACCACCGATTGTGCCAGCCCGACTAGGATGACTTCCAGGAGGAAGCAATGTAAGCATTCTTCCTCCCTTCCCGAAGACGGAATCCTGTGCTGCCGATGACTCCTGCGCCGCTGCCCTTCATCCGGCGGAGGTTGTAGAAGTACCTCCAGAGCTCCAGGCTCGGCCTAATGCCGAGGTAGGCTTCGCACAGGTGCGCGAAGACTGCCAGCATTAGGACCGAGTTTGGGTTGAGGTGGATCAACTCGATCTCGTAGAACTGGAGCGCAAGGAGGAAGAAGGACGAAGGCGGGAATTGGAATCCACACCTAAAGAAGTCCGCGAAAACGACGATCCAATCCGTGTCAGGGGTGGGGACCGTCTCCTTCGCGGCCTCCCGGTAAGGCACGAATACCTCCGGGAGTATCACCTCTTCCGTCGCCAGTTTCTCCAAGGCGGAGACGTCCATCACAGAGACCTCGAATGGAGGAATGGTGACGGCTACTTCCTCCGAGGCTTTCCCCGACTCCTCGGTGCGATCGGGAGAACTCTTCACGATCTTCTTCTTGCCCATCTTCGTCATTTGACCACGAGAAGATGGAGGCGAAGGTTTTGGCAAGGGCGCGAGGAAGAAGATGAAGAGAGCAAGAAGGCTGGGAGGCAAAGTGACAATGCGTGCAAAACCCCAATCCTTGGACTCCTGGAGATTTAAACTTTCGCCGGAGACGAGCGCGGTTTTCGGCACGATCAGTTCCATCGCATTTAATGCGGGCAGTTGCTTTTTTCGCGTACAAGGTATGTCGCGGGAAAAAGAGGGTCTGACAACCACGACCCGAACGAGCGCGCGCACGGTAGCGCAGAGAGAGAAAAGATTCTTCATCACCACGCGAATTTTCCGCCACGATGGATCGGTTTTCCTAAAAATACGCCAGGCGGACGCGTGTCCGTGATCAATGGACCAGATCGAATCAGAAAGCATTCTGGGTCTGTCCCAAGGATAATTCCGATAAGGCTTTCATAACTACTCGATAGGGGTAGAACCTACTCGAAGAAGTCGCCAACGAGAACTGCTCGGATCGCCTACTCGGAGTTGTTCCCAACAAGGGCAGATTTCTAACAAAACCATCATGGCCTCACTTCGCGTACTGATGGGGGGCTTGATGATGAATAGTACGGCATCCCGCGTATTAGGGGTATCCATATACAGACTCCCGTGACTTTAGGAAGGTACAGCTTACCCGGGAAAGATCCCTGGACGATAAGGTAACCCCTCTCGGGAAGAGAAGACTCCCCTTAAACTAGGAAGTCGATCCCGAAGTTTAAGGAGACCAGAGTCCTACTTGGGCGTAAGTCCACGTCCGGTACGACCCTGGGAACCCCCTATATAAGGATCAGCAATCCCATAGGGGAGGGGGGAGCCAATTAGGTCAAGACATCTAGTCGCAGCTCCAGAAGACGAAGCCCTAGAAGACCCACCGCCTCGAAGGAGTCGAGCCCGGTGATTTAGGATAGTTAGTCTACGATTAGGCCTAGGGTAGCCACTAACCTACATCCCCCGTTGTAAAGAGTATTCTCCATCAATATATAGCAACAGGATGTAGGGTTATTATCCTGAGGGAGGCCCGAACCTGTATAAAAATGGCTGTCCCCTGCTGTCAGATCTCCTGGCACTTGGGCCCTAGAGGTCTCGACCCCCCCAGCAATCCTCACTCCACGAATACCGTAAGATCGCCGATTCACCGATCGTCGACAAATTCGTTACAGCAAGAAAGGGGATTCGGGAGTAGAGCCGAGATGAAAGAAGACAACAGCCGTTTATGCTTGATCCTCCTAGATGATCTCCTCCTACTACACGGTACTACTAATAGGAGAAGTCGGGCTGTCGCCGCGAGCTGCTGAGCGGCGCCGTGGCTGGACCCAGTCGGCAGCAGGGTAGTGGTTGCTAGGCTTGCGAGACCGGCCGAGCCGGGCTTCCTTTGGTTGGGCCTCTTCTCCTTCTGTCGTCGACGCCGCCGGGTTGGCACGCTTGTTAGTAGTGGTGCTAACAGATTGGTGGTGGGCTAGATCCGGGTTCCAGATCGGCACACCGCCATTGACCTCTCCTTCCTGTGCACGCTCCTCGCTAGGCACACTACCGGAAAAAGATTGTATGCCGAGTGCCTACAGCTTTGCCGAGTGTCTTTCCACGAGCACTCGGCAAACACGTCCTTTGCCGAGTGCGTCAAAGAAAACACTCGGCAAACGTATGACACTCGGCCAAGCCCATGCTTTGCTGAGCACCACGAAGAAAACACTCAGCAAACACACAACACTCGGCACATGCTGCGCAGGACACTCGGCAAAGCCTTGACACTCGGCAAAGGCAAGGCCACGTGTCCCTTACCGCCGTGAGTGACGGTGGTGCTAAGTTTGCCGAGTGCCACCTAACGGACACTCGGCAAACACAACTATTTGCCGAGTACCTGACAGGTAGCACTCGGCAAACTTTTTTTCTTTTCTTTTCTTTCTTTTCTTTGCCTTGCTTTCTTCTCTTTTATTTTCTTTCTTTCTTCTCTTTTCTTTTCTTTATTTCTTGTCTTTTCTTTCTCCTCTTTCTTCTCTTTGCTTTGCTTTTGCTATATGTGGTGTACCCAACAGGGTTTGCATGCGAAGTGTCGGGTCGCTTCATCTGTTGGCCTTGAAACTTTTTATGCACTCCACATAGACCATTACATGTAACATGTCAAAATTTGGCATTTTTCTGGGTCTGTTTGCTATATTCTGGCCATTAAGTGCATTTCTAGGCATTTAATGGATATAATTCAAATTTGAACTGCAGGTGCATGAAATAATCACAAGAAATGGGTTTAAAAATCCTATTTGTGGTCTTTATATATGTTCAGGCCTTATACAACAAAAGAAGAGGAGTGCCAAACAGCAGGGTGCCAAGACTCGGCCACCAACATGGCGCTTGTTGGTTTTTTAATTCTAAAAAATGCAAACGAAGTCAGAAAAACATGAAACTAGCATGGTTTCATGATATGGCACCTAGAGGCTGTGGTAAAAGTTTGAGAAGATTTCACAAAAGTTGTCACGTAGACTGCTTAGAAACTGGACAATCCCCGAGGAAGAAACTAGGTTTCGAGAAGGAATGGATCAGGTTTGCATGCGAAGCGACCCCTGCTTTATCCGTTGGCCTTGAAACTTTTTTCACACTCAACATACACCATTACATGTATCATTTTCAAAATTTGGCATTTTTTTGGGTCCGTTTGCTATATTTAAGCCATTAAGTGTATTTTTAGGCATTTAATGGATATAATTCAAATTTGAACTGCAGGTACATGAAATTATAGCCAGAAGTGGGTTGAAAAATCTTATTGGTGGTCTTTAGTCTATGTTTAGCCCTTATACCACAAAAGAAAATGAGTGCCAAACACCAGGGGGCCTGTGCTCGGCCACCAACGTGGAGCTTAGTGGTTATTTAATTCTAAAAAATTCAAACGAAGCCAGAAAAAACGAAACTTGGCATGGTGTCATGATATGACCCCTAGAGGCTGTGGTAAAAATTTGAGAATGTTTCGCAAAAGTATTGGGTATACAAGTATTATTTTTTTGCAAGTCATATAAACAGAGTTTGCCGAGTGTGACACTCGGCAAACAAGGAGACACGTGGCAAGCACGCAGTTTGCCGAGTGTTCCTTCCCTGACACTCAGCAAAAATAGAGACACGTGGTAAGCAGTTAGTTTGCCGAGTGTCCGTGTTCGGGCACTCGGCAAACGCGGGGCACTCGACAAACAATCTAATTTAGGGCACCCAATCCCCGCGCCATTTCTAAATTTTTCCTCACAAGCCATTCGCTGGCATCCGTCCCGCCGTTTCGCCCCGCTCGCCGTCGCACTGATTCGCCCCGCCCGCCCGCCGCGCCGCTTCGCCCCGCCCGCCGCCGCGCTGCCCATCCCGCCCCGCCCCGCGCCGGCGCCGTCCCCGAACGAGCCTTCGCCGGCGCCGTCCCCGAACGAGCCTTCGCCGGCGCCGTCCCCAAGCGAGCCTCCGCTGGTGCCGTCCCTGAGTTCGCCTCCGCCGGTGAGCGATCCTCTGCCGGCGCCGTCCCCGAGCGAGCCTCCGCCGGCACCGTCCCCGAGCTCCCTAGGTTAGTCTCCACCACCCTAATTGCACCAATTGCGTTAAATGGTCAGGTTCAAGTGATTACTCATAAAACTAAGCCACTGAAATTAGCATCGTATGATAGTTGCAGAATTGCCAAATAGCTTTTGAGGCTTCTTGTATAATCCACATTTTAGGCTTATAAACGTAAGCTGGATTTAGGATCTTATCAGAGAGAAGTCTTGTCTGAGACAAGAAGATTCTAAAGATAATTGATGGTCTATTTAACATTTCAGACCTGAGTGAACTGATGGTAGCATAGTGTTCCACACAAACTTCAGACAGCGAAATATTAAAAAGCAACTTCACCTTTGCTAGGGATAAACAGAGGAGAAAAATGATAATATTTTAGATGAGGATTAAGATGGCTAGCTATATACGGTTTTTGACAGCTCGCTGCCCATCTCCATGGTATGCAAGCACAGAGGAATTATTTCAGTTTGCAGCAGAAAACTGATAACTTCAGTATCATCGACCTGTATGTATCACAAGGTACATCAAATTCATTTCCATTTGCAGAATTAGTATTTATAAACATATGCAGTTCATTCCAAAAAATAGAAAGCAGAAAACATTAATAGCAGTTCTATCTGGTGTTGGATGCATTAGAATTTGCTAACCCCAAATAAATTACCTTAACAAGAGCACCGATAACACCCAAGCTGGTAAGCCGCAAATACTCAAAAGGTCTTGTTTTGCTGGTAGTATTCAAGATATAATTATGTTACACTTCATCCATATCCGTGTTGTTAAAAACTCAAAATTCATAAATACCTAATTTTAAAAAGAATGTACTATGTCTTGCATTTGTTCTGTTGGGTATTGGAGGAGGGCTAGACTTGTATATTGAGTTGGTTGCTTCTACTAGTCTTGATAACTATACTGCCAAATAGGCTAGACAGTATCTTATTATGTTGTATTCTTTTCTTACCATGATGGTTATACTACCATGCAAGTTAGATAGTACCTTATTATGTTGCAGTGAGATTGATGCCAAGGGGTGCTTTTGGTCAATCTATTGATTTCATACATCTCCAGCCACCAGAGATTAAACTAATAAGAATGTTTTTTTCATTATGCTCCATTTATTTACATGAATTTGTATCATCCGTACTAATTGGTTTACTCTTTCTCATAGTAGGTGATTGAAGCATGGTGGGTAGTTTGCGGAGATCGTTAGCATCCCTATACAAAGGGGGGAGGGATGCAGGTGAAGGCTCTGGGAGCAGACCCCGGGGAAGACCTCCAAGAGGAGGAAGGTCGAGAGGCGGAGGCAGGTGTGGAGGAGGTGCTTGGTCCGTCTCGCCTGTACCTGCGGCTGAGTCTGAGTCTCAGGAGGAGGAGGAGGAGAGACAGGAGGTGGAGGAGGAGAGGCAGGAGTTTGGGGATGAGGAGGAGGTAGAGGTAGACGAGGAGGAGGGGGTACCTCCAGCTCTACTTCTTCCTGTGTGTGGCTGCGTGGTCCTTCCAGCCTCCCGAAGCGACCGGTGCCCTTTGATAGACGGCCGCTCATTCGACCAGATGGAGAGAAGTAAATGGCTCTCTCTACTCTCATATTTCTTTTTCTTTTGTATCTTCAATATTTCAACACGTACTAATAATTTGGCTTTACACTTGTGCAAGAACTGGAAGAAGGTTGGAGAGGGTGACCACTCACGCCATGTAAACGGTGTCCTTGGACTTCTGATCAAGGAGAAATTCCCTGGAATGGTCACTCTGGGCGAAGTAACCGAGCTGGCATACACATGGGCCCACTACGTAGCCGCGCCGGACGCCCGTGACAGGAAGGGAAGGGAGTTTCCCAATAGAGCCGAGCGGGTGAAGGCCGAGCTGTGGGTAAGTTCCTTTCGCACTACATTAATCAATACTAATTGCATGAAAATTATTGAACTAATGACTGGATCCGTCACGTCTAAATGCAGGATTTCTTTACATGCGAGGCGGGCTTCGAGGGTAGGGCAGCTGCTATCGTCGACAGAGCTGCCAAGAAGCTTGTGAAGGATATGCACTATGAGGCGCGCGTCCAGGCCGTCATCAAATATCACGCGGAGCACCTTGGTGAGAAGGTGACAAAAAAAGACGCTAGGACCAAATATCTAACCCGCGAGCAATACCTGCAGGTAAAGTACATTAATGCTTATTATTCCTTAGATTACTAACACTTAATTTCTTCTTCTTATATATGATGTACTTGATTATTTAGGTGCCTCCGAGGTGGTGTGCCCAACACCTTCCGTGCTGGGAGCAGATCGTGGAGAGGTGGTGCGCTCCCGAGTGGGCGGCGAGTCACGAAGCTGCTCGGGAAAGGCGATTGTTGATGCAAGGCGCACCACACCATCAAGGCAACCTCACTCTAACTGGTTACGCGGCTAGATGGGTATGCAATAGCATCTGTTTCTTCCTAAGCTCAGTTCTTCTTAATTTCTGTGCGGACGCCCCCTTTATGAATCTTCTTGCTTTTGTGTTGCAGTCGGCAAAAAATGATGGTCAGCCTTTCTCCATTGGAACGATGCCCTCATCAGCTCAGAACTCCGTTCCAAGATCTGTTCAGTGGGATCCTGGATAATGTTGTCAAGACCATCTCCACAAAATTTGAAGGCAATCCAATGGTCCAATCTCCGGGAAATCAAGTTTCTTCGTGCTGCTGTTCGTGTGCAGATCTGACTGCGTGAACGGTACAGCGGCATTATCACCTCTATCCCCGTTGATCCGCCATTTGGTGGGAATTGATCCATCTCCCAGGTGCTGTCCGTGGACGTCCAGATTCAATCGGCAGAACATCTATCTTGTCTAATCTTTTCCTGTTGGCTTGGTAAGAATTTTCCAAAACCCTTTGGTACGATTGTACCTCTGTGTGTCTAGTTTCTAACCCAATTGGCAGATTGCGATTTCGTTGAGCGAGCATCACGCAGCATCAAAAATCCTCCAGTCTGTCCAGAACCAATCTATAATCCGTTCCGACCGTTTGGTGTTGCGAACATCGCCACCACCCATATAGTTAATCTCCTATCTTGTGGTGCATTATGGCATTATTTTACATCATTAATCCTTGTTTGAAAGCACTCGCATCATCATGTGTTCATGTTTAATAATTTTGATGATCGTTTTCATCATCCAATTGAATATAGTTTCGTATTGTTAGATGCATGATTGTTATATAGTTCTTACTTTCTTGGTATATAATGTTTATGCCTAGGAGTATTTGTCATATCGATCAATCATGCTTAGTTCATGAATAGGTGTATCCATATTCATATAGCTACATTTTGCATGTTTAGATAGTTGAATATAATGCATGCATATAATACGGTTCCATCTTAATAGTCATTAGACATGAAGTGGTTTAACATCTTAGTTCAATCTTGACTGTATCAAGAATAAAGTTGTTCATGTTTAATTAGGTTCATACTGCATGATTATATGCCTCTATACATATAGTGTCTGCTGCTCGTGAATAACTGAACTTAATATTACAAAAAACCTATAGTACTAATAATATGGCAAAAGGTTGCTTACTAGCATGTTAATGTCTTTAATCATACATGATGATGATTGTTTAATAAACATGTTATGATTCCCATGTCACCATGTGTAGATAACATGATAAGATATATATGTGTAGATTTAAATGGAAGTATGACATGATGTTATGCAAAATATAAAGTTATTACATATATAGATGCTTCCTGTTTTAACTAATGGTGTTGTAAAATATTTAGCCATAATAGTTTGTCACGTTATTAACCTCTGTGTATAGTATGATTAAGATCACACACATGTCTCATATTTGTTCAATGCATTTCATGTGGTTTACATATGCAGCTATGTGTATATGTTTATGCACATATACATAGGGTAATCCATGTTTTAGATAATAATCCGTCATCCAATGGTTGAACACGATTAAGTTGCACATGTTCAATATGACTTTATGCTGCATAATCATATGTTATCTTATGCCATGCCATGACTAGTTTCTATTTCATGCCTAGTCTATCTAGTATGTTACACGATGTCTAATTATATGTTGCATGATAGTCCATATAGATTGTCATATCGCATATTATCATTTCTTGCCGACTAGCATGTCAGGACCTTGCTTATCTACTAGTATGATAGGTCATATTTATTTTCCATGTTTAATCATATGGTTGTGCTATTGTTGTCATCGACCACATCATGTTCCCAGTTGCACATCTATCCCTATCTCGCATGTGGATTGACTTTAGTCCTTTTACATGCAAATTTTATCCTCCATAAATCTATCCTTTTTCTAGAATGATCTGATCCCGAAGACCATCTTTCGAGTACATGTACTCTATCTGGTTGAGATATATAATCTCACACCTCCCTAGTTGTCTTTCGATAATCCTATCCCTTCGCCTTTGTCCTTTGTCACCTATCCAACCCTGCTAGCCCTGTTCTTCTGGTATTTCCATTTGATATTTAATTTGGATTTATATTTATTTGCCTTGCATTTTATTGCTGTTGCGATGAATAGGAAGTAACGAAGTTGGGTAAGTCAAGTTCCACAGAAGAAGACCGACTCGTCAACGAAGGCATGCCCCCTTTTCTTGATCATGTTGATCCTATATTTTCAAAGTCATCATATTTTATTGTTTACAAACATGCATGATGTTTTAATCCAGTAGCTAGCGTGTTGATTGACACACTTTTACCCTGTCCGCTTGTCGCCCTTTATACTTGATACCCCGAGTAGATTAGTAGGTCTTATTCTGAATAGAGTAGAGATATGCTTAGGCATGCCTAAATTCATCATTAGGTTGTTTTGATTTGCCTCTCCGAAGGAATGAGTATCGGATCGATGATCCTCGTTGAAACTTGTTGAGCTCACTGAGCTAGGGCTGGATGCTCGATGATTTCCCCCTCTCTCTATTCTTCCTATTCTACTCTGGATGAAACTTACCATCTAAAAGGTGCGGGCAACAGCTGAATCATTGGGATGAAGGAGCAATGGTCGTTCTTCATTGGTATGAAGAAACCATTAGTCGTCCGTATCGAAGAAGGCCGAAGTCTTGAAGTTAGAGAATTGTGACAACAGTACAACCACATGCTATATGGGCACTAGCTTGGTCAAGTAGGTTAGTCAGCCTTTGGTGCCGATGTTGCCGTACCGCAGAAGGGGTGGACGTGGCTACGAGGACCCTCGGCACAGATGGGGGGATCGGAGGGTGGGGACGTACTCTCAACTCCGAACCAGACCCGGTGGGCATGTCACACTTTAGGGGGATCTAGCTAAAAGACCTCGTCACTATCTCCCTGCCGGTTGGCGACGGCCAGTGATAGGAAAACGAGATTGTGTCATGTGGGTAAAGTGTACACACTCTACAGAGTTAAAGCTAATCGATTAGCCGTGTCCACGGTTATGGACAGCACATGACTCATTCTTGATGAAAAGGACCTGTCCCTCTCCTCCTTGCTATTTCCCTCTACCCCTTTGCTGATGAATCATATGGTTGAGCTAAGGCGGGAGTCCTTGCTCGAGTGTGTTGGTCGTGGACCATACTTGTTGAAAACACCCCTGATATTAAAATTGATTTATATCAAAATGCTACGTTTGAATCTATTATAGTAATTCAACTAAAAAGATTGCTTTACGTAAATAAACCATAAAGCCTTCCTTTGAAGCCTTGCATGTAGTATGGTAGGACCATCTGTCGCCAGGTGGCTTGCTGAGTACGTGAAGTACTCATTGGGCATGTTGTTTGTTGGACGTGTTCAGATATCGATAAGGATGATGAAGGCTATGAGGTATCTTCTACGTCAATGTTGAGGTTTAGGTCACGTGGCCTCCGTCGACTGCCTGTGGCTGAGATAGAGACATCTACGCTTTATTTTCTGCTGTATTTCTGAATGGTAAGGGACATAAGTCCTAGTTACTTTATTTATTCATATCACTGCTATAACTCAATTGTTTATATTTCTAAAATATTTCGTGATATGTGCAGTGATATCAATTCGCCTGTGTTCATCAGCTTGATCTTGGACTGATCCTGAACTGATGAGGAGATACACAGGGAGGGTCTGGAAGTTAAGTCCAGGTCCTCACATCCCGCTCACCCCTTTCACAAGAAACTCTTTCTCGAGAAACACACCATTCTTTGCGACAAACACTTTGCCTTCGGTGCGGTGATAGAAGGAATACCCAATGGTTTCTTTGGGATAACCAACGAAGAAGCACTTATCCGATTTGGGATCGAGCTTATTTTGGTTGTAAACACTTCACATATGCATCGCATCCCCAAATTTTAAGAAAAGACAAGTTGGGTTTCTTCCCATGATATATCTCACATGGTGTCGTTTCAACGGATTTAGATGGTGCTCTATTTAGTGTAAAAGCGGCAGTCTCTAAAACATAACCCCAAAAAGACAATGGCACTTCGGTTAATGACATCATCGATCTTACCATGTCTAGCAAGGTTCAATTACATCTCTCGGACACTCCATTCCTCTGTGGCATTCCGGGAGGCGTAAACTGTGGAACCATTCCGTAACTCTTCATATGTTCGCTAAACTCGTAACTCAAATATTCCCCTCCGCGATCCGATCGCAAAAACTTTTCTTGTTACGATGATTTTCTACTTCATGCTAGAATTCTTTGAACTTTTCAAAAGTTTCAGACTTATGTCTCATCAAATAGATATACCCATATCTACTCAAATCATCTGTGAAGGTAATGAAGTAGAGGAATCCACCGCGCGCAGCTATATTCATTGGACCACATAAATCCGTATGCATGCTCTCCAATGAATCATTCGCCCGTTCGATGTGGCCTGTGAATGGCGTCTTAGTCATTTTACCCATTAGACAAGGCTCGCAAGTGTCAAATGATTCATAATCGAATGACTCCAAAAGTCCATCACTATGGTGTTTCTTCATGTGCTTCTTGCTAATATGACCCAAACGGCAGTGCCACAAATAAGTGGAATTCAAATCATTTGTCTTGCGACGTTTAGCGTCAGTGTTATGGATGTGTGTATCACCATCAAGATTCATAATAAACAACCCATTCACAAAGGGAGCATGGCCATAAAAGATATTATCCATATAAATCAAACAACCATTGTTCTCATACTTAAACAAATAACCGTCTTGCGACAAACATGATCCAGAAATAATGTTTTTGCTCAAGGCCAGAACATAGTAACAATTACTAAGCTCTAAAATAAATCCTGAAGATAAATGTAGAGGTAAGACGCCGATGGCAAGCATAGTAACTTTTACTCCGTTCCCGACGCACATCATCACCTCATCCTTTGCCAGTCGCTTAGGACTCTGTAGTTCCTGCATCGAGTTGCAAATGTGAGCAACCGATCCGGTATCCAATACCCAAGAATTATATTGTGAACCAGCAAGGAATACATCAATAAGATGTATGACACTCATACCTGAGCTGGACCAGACTTCTTCTTTTCTGCTAGATACTTCTTGCAGTTCCTCTTCCAGTGTCCTTTCTCTTTATAGAAGAAGCACGCAACATCAGGAGTGGTGCAAGTCTTCGACTTCCTAGGCGTGTCAGTCTCACTGGCACCCTTGGACTTTGTCAGTCTCACTGGCACCCTTGGACTTTCCCTTCTTTTTAGACTTGCCCTTCTTCTTGAAGTTGGTTGTTTTATTTACCATCATCACATGATTGGCGTCCTTCTAGATTCCACTCTCAGTAGTCTTAAGCATAGTGAACAATTCACCCATACTCTTTTCCGCCCCATTCATGTTATAGTTCATGATGAAGCTACCATAGCTCGGAGGGAGGAAAGCGAGAACAAGATCAGTGCCCTACTCTTGGGAGATTGGAAAACCTAGCTCATCCAACCTTTGCGTGTACCCAGACAATCTGAGCACATGCTGACTCCGTGAGCTGCCCTCAGCCATCTTGCATTCAAACAAGGCTTTGGATATCTCATATCTTTCAGTCCTTGCTTGCTTCTGAAACAAGGCTTTCAGCTCCTGGATTATCTCATAAGCAGCCCAATTCTCAAAACGTTTTTGAAGATCAGGTTCCATGGAGGCAAGCATAACGCACTGTACTGCAATGCAATCATCGCTCTTAGATTGATAGATACGAGTCTCATCTTCCGTGGCGTTAGCGGGGAGTTCACCGAGAGTTTGCAATAAGACATAGTCCTTCTTGGCCCTCTTGAGGACAATCCTCACATTACGGTACCAGTCCGTAAAGTTGTTACCAGATGAATTCAATTTTTCTTTCTCAAGCAACGCACCTAGTGGGAAAGTGGTTACGGGTGCCATTGATCTACAATAAAAAATGCAAATACACTTTAGACATTGTTCATGATTAAAGCAACTCAAATTAAAACTTAATTAGAGTAAACTCCCACTAAAACCAATATCCATCATGATTGATTATTAGTGATTCAAGATCCACGACTCACTTACCCCGCCATTGACGTGACATCACAGATGACAGAATAACGAGACCGGTAGGTCAACATGCCAATCATATCCCCATATGACTCCTGTTCATCTTTCGATGGGTGTGTTACGAGTCCAAGGCGATCTTGCAAAGCTCGTCAAGTCAACCGAGTGCCCTGCTGCGCGAACGATTCACGCCCGCCTCATAAATGTCAAACCTATCGTACCCATGTCACATGGCGCACCTCAGAATGGTAAATACTACAAACGATGCTACACTTGGAAGAACACTAACTACTTGATATTTGTGTGAGGGATCACCCTATTTAACTACGTCTACCATGCATCAAACAAGGTGCATAAAATGGATTAACATCACATGTAATCAAATTATTGTGATATGGTATAGCCCCTTCTGTTGAAGAAGTCTTCTTCAACATCCTTTGGCGGAGTACTCCTTCTTCGCGTACGGCGTAGCGTCGATGTCCATCAACGCATGATTGTCACCAGCATGTTGATGCGGAGCATCCCATGGACATCACCATGTCACCGCCATCAAGCTCCCAAGCTCCAAGTGGACCGATGACAAGAGCTCACGCTCGTGCCATTGAAATCGAGGTGACTTCACTCCACTATGAGCTTCCTTTACATTTGAACGAGACATGGTTTCTAACTCATTCCGGAACTCTATGTGTGCTTAGGTACTATGAGGAAGACACCGGACAAGTAACGAGGAAGAGCCATCCCATGGAACAAGGAGTTGAAGAAGGAGAAGCGGAGAAGACACCAAGGAGCAACTCTCTGCTCACCCCGGAGCCTCCAGGCCAACCATCCCGGAGCCTCCGGGCCTGTCCCTACGCATTGCGTGCAAAGCTTCTGTTAACCCCGGAAGTACCCCGGAGCCTCCGGACCACGGACCCTCCGGCCTGCCCCGGAGCCTCCGCCCCCCTGGATTGCGACTGCGCCAACCTTTTGTTAACCCCGGATCCTGCCCCGGAAGTACCCCGGACCCTCCGGTCCCCGGAGCCTCCAGGCCGCCCCGGACCCTCCGGCCTGCCTGTGCGTAGTGAGAAAGGGTACGCGCCCGTGTACCTTTCCCCACCTACCAACCACTTCGTCCCTAGACTATATAATGCGTACCTCATCTCAGATCTAGGGTTAGCAAACCATAGACTAAGAACTTGAGAGAGTGATGTCTACTACGCACTTCTATTCTTGTAGACTTTGTTGGGCCTCCAAGCGCAGAGGATTGTAGGACAGCAGCAATTTCCCTCAAGTGGATGACCTAAGGTTTATCAATCCGCAGGAGGTGTAGGTTGAAAGTATTCCCTCTCAAAGAACCCTGCAATCAAGATACAAGTAGTTTCTTGTGTCCCCAACACACCTAATACAGTTGTTAATTGTATAGGTGCACTAGTTCGGCGAAGAGATTGATAGTTTGGATGATAGATTGATAGTTTGGATGGTAACAATATTTTTGTATTTTCGGAATAAATAAGGACATCAAGGTAAACAGTAGCAAAAGTGAGCAAAACGAAGTTCTTATGCTTGGAAACAAGTCCTAGGGTTCATACTTTCACTACTGCCAACTCTCAACATCATTAACATAGTTAAATTACATGATATATCCTCATAAAGTGCGGTAAAGAATCACTCTGTCGACGAAGCGTACTTCGGACAGTAAGTGGGGGCACCCCGGGTCGGGTGACCGAGGTGCTAGGGGGAGACTTGGGGAACGAAGCCTAATATTCACGGGGACTATCCAGCTACCACCGAGAACACAGGGATTTGGGTGAAAGCGTAGCGATGCGTATATTTTCTGCCATTCATATGGGGTGCCAACTTGCCCTTATATAGGCAAAACCGGCTTACAAGTGTAAATACATTGCTGCCCCTTAAAAGGTTACAGTCTTTTTCTAGCCTGTGTCACCGTACATCGGCCCAACTCGTACTCTCCACCTCGCCGCTACCTACTATATGCGCCGGCATATTCCTAGATTCGCCTCTCCGGTACAGCGCGCTTCCGTCCTCGCCGCCCTCTGCGCCCCGCGCGTTGTCCGTACTGGACGGCCTCGCCTTCCCTTCCATCTCGTCCTGGCCGAGGCGCCCCCTACCTCGTCCTAGCTGGCCGACTTGCTCCCTGTTCCCGCACCTATGTCGCCCAACCGGGACGGCTTCATGCCGCCCGAAACCCTCCGAAGATTCCTGCGAAACACGCTTGTTAAACATAATACACATAGGAAATAGGGGGTACCTCGCCCCGGGGCCTCGGCCGGACTCCCCCAACAGCTAGCCCCTTGCGGGTGCGAGTGGCGAGGAGCACGGCGCCGCTCGCGCCCGCATTCTTCCTCCAGCGGGAGTCAGAGAGCCCCGGGCGAGGTGCCCCATTCGACCTTCCCGGCCTCCGGTCTTCTCGCTCACCCGTTTCCACAAATCCCGCCTCAGGTCGCGGGCCGTAACCGCTCGATCCGCTTGTTCCGCTTCCGCCCGTTACCCCGCCTCGGGGATCGGACCACCCTGGGCTATAAATACCCCCTCATCCCTTTCCCCGCGGCGGTACCGTTCTCCTCGCCTGCAACTCGCCGCTCAGCGCGCCCAAGCCTCAGAAGCCTTGCGCTCGGTTCCCGTCCTTGACACGATTCGCCGCTCTCATTGGATCGCGATCAAGCGTTTGCAGGACGACTTGGCACTTGTGGAGGAAGAGACGACCATGTCGACCAGCAAGGCTGCCGCAGGTGCAAAGCAAAAGGGGAAGAAGGCGGCCGAGAAGGTTACCTACTCCCGGTGGCTCGGGCCGACCCAGGCATCTGAGACCACGCTGTCTCGCCTCAGTGCGGCGGGATGCTTCCCCCTGGGGCTGGACGAGCACGGGCCGGCCCTCCCCGAGGAAGGAAGCGTAAGGGCTGCACGCCAGAGGGGCACATCATTGTGTTCACCGACCAGTTCAGGGCCGGGCTTTCCTTCCCTGCCGCGCCCATCGTGAAGCTCGTCCTGGACCATTTTGGCCTCGAAATCTCGGACCTCAACCCGACCGCCATTTCTCGCCTGGCCATCTTCGAGTTTGCGATGAAGTCAATGCGGCTAGAAAGCACGGCGGCCGGGTTCGCCATGTTCCATGAACCGGTGATGATGACGTCGGCTGTCCACGACGGCGCCAATTCCCTCTACGGAACGATCGGCTTCCGGGGGTGCCGGGGTTTTGACGCCTCGTACCCGGCGATGGCGTTGAAGAACAAATGGAAGAACTGGAAGAGCGAGTGGTTCTTCTACCGGGTTGGCGACCTCGGCTTCACCGGCAGCAAGGTCGCCCCCGGGTATACCACTCGCTCGCCGATCGCCACCTCGGCGGATCTGGCGAGGCGCGACGCCCTGAAGGTAATGAGCCACCAGCTCTCGTCGCGCGACCTGGTCGAGGAGTACCTCCTCCTGAGGATCCGACCGCTCGCCACCGGTTTGGAGGATGAAGTGCAAACCCACCCCCGACGGACAACCCATCGGACCTTGTCCCTTCTACGGGTACGAGCCGACGAAGGGGTATGACCTCGCCCGGGCGGAGCGGGACGCGAATCTCCTTCTGGGGCGATACTTGCCGTCCGAGGCGGCGATCGTTTCGAAGATGATCGCGGTCCGCCGGAATCGTGCTTGCGAGCTGTTCCAGTGGGAGGTACCTCCTCGCCCAGATATCGCTCCGGCCGGCGATACCAAGGTAGGGGACAAGAGGAAGCGGGCTGCTTCGGCCCCGAAAGCGAAGCCGGCCCCGAAGAAGACGAAGCCGAAGAGCCTTGCCGCCGAGCTGGCAGACTGGGACGACGACGACGCTGACAGCGATCGTCGCGAGTCGTCCGCTCCTGGCGGGGCGAACACCGAGGGGTCCAAGGACGACGAGGAGTTCGAGGAAGAGTCTCGTGTCGGGAGCGACGAGGAGCACGCGGCGGAGAAGCAGGACGATGTGGTGACCAGGGCCGGTCCGGGCGCCGGCAAGGGACCGATGGGCGATCTCTTCGCCGCGGTTCATTCGACGGCCATGGCTAAGGACTGGTTCTCCTGGGAATCGTCCTCCTCGTCCTCGTCCGACGTCAATATCGGCGAGGAGGTCAGAGTCGCCGGGGACGACGTCGCCGAGAGATCCCTTCAAGACCCTCCGGTCGCCCATGCGCGGTCGCCTCCCAAGGAGCCCCATCTGGGCCAAGCTGTGTCCGAAGGCGCGGCGGCAGAGGAGGGCGCACCTCTGGAGGAGACGTCCAAGGAGTGCTCGCCCGGAGGCACTGGTGCTAAGGCTGGTCCGGCCGAGGCGTCGGTGGCCGAGAGGGTCTCCGCCCTCGATCTGCCAGGAGCGGTGGTGACGGTGCTGTCCTCGTCGTCCCCAAAGGAGAAAACGAGGAGCAGAAGCTCCCTCGAATCGACCCAACCGTCTCGCCCCCGCGTGGAATTGTCTGGTCGACTCGGGCCAGATTTCTTCTCCACCTCGTCGCTGGAGCTCGACCTTGTGAGCCATCCCCGGGCGAGGCTGTCTGAGGTAACTTCGCCAGTCCTTTGTTTCTTCTGGTGGATGGATGCTAACGCTTTTCTTTCAGTGCCTGTTCGTCACCGAGAAACTGGCGCTCTTGGAGGCGCGCGCGGCCGACACCGAGGGTCCCTTGGCCGAGGAGCGGGCCCGTACTGCCGACGCTCTGCACGCCCTGGACTCCGAAGGGCAGAAATCGGCCGCGCTCGCCACGCGCCTGGATGAGAAGTCCTCCGAGGTGGAGCTCCTAAAGAAAAAGTTAGCGGAGATGGAGGAGGAACTCGCCACTGAGCGCAGGAAGGCCGAGGCGGCGAGGAAGCGTGCCTCTGAGGCGGAGCAGTCGCTCGCGTCCGAACGAGGGAAGGCCGAGGCGGTAGCAACCTTGCTCGCCTCGGAGGAGAAAAAGTCTGCCTCGGCCCAAAGGGAAGTCGAGCAGCTCCGCGCCGACCTCGCCCTAGTGCATGAGAGGCTCGGTTTCCATGCCGACCGACACTCCCAGACTCAACGCCTCGTGTCTGGACTTTGCCACGCGGCGCATGTGACGGCCGACGTGGTCAGACTCGACGTCGCCCCCTTCAGCTGCGACGACGCAGAGGCCTCCACCGTGGAAGGCATAAAGTGGGCGACTCGGGTTTGCCACGACACCCACCTGGCGACCCTGTACTTCGCTCAAGACAACGCTCGGGCCGCCACTGAGCTCCTGCTCGGGTGCTTCTTCCTGGCGACTCGTTCCACGTCTTCCGTCTTCTCGGCCCCAAGCTACATCGCCCCGAAGACGGTCGAGGTGGTTGGGGTCTGAGGCCAGATTAAGGGCGAGGCTGAAGCCTTTATGTCGTCGGTGTGGAACTCGCGCAAAAAGGGGCAGAAGTACGTAGAGGGGATTCAGAAATCCCAGAAGCGGCCAAGTGCGGGGGCGAGCTCGAGGAGCGCGGAGGGTACCTCGGGCGGCAAGCCAGCCACGTCGTCTCCGCCGGCAAAGGTTTAAAGTTTGCCTTTGGCACCGGTTAACAAACTTTTGCTTTTCGTCGCTGCGTCGACGTACTCGCCGCCTGTGGTGCTTTTGTGAACTCGCCACAAAAGCAAAAGTTTTTTGGTTATCATGAGTTGGCGGTGTTCATTTTTATCGATGTTCATTTCTATCGTGCTTGTTTGTAGACTACGTCGTCGCGACATAAGTCGCCCGCTGGGCGACGCGGTTCTCGCCCTTTTGTGGCCATGTTGCATAAGCACTGCTTGGCCGCCCTGCCGGCCATCCGGAGGAATGACGGCGACCCCGGGGAATCCGTGGAGGATGTCGCCCTGGGGCCCGTCGCGGCCCGGGGAAGTGGCCTGCTCGCTGTGGTCAGCGAGGAGATCGAGGGTGGCGACTCGAGCGGCGACTTGGCTGAAGCCCAAGGAGACGAGGACCTGATTCTTTTGGCCCTCGCCGTCGAGCTGTCCAACGATGCCGAGTAGGATTGCTTTGCTGTTTAGTTCGCCTCGAATTCTGGGACGTTTCTTCCGACTTAGTAGTCTTTTCATCGCGCCAGACGCGACTTGTAACCCATCGTGGACCGAAGGGGAGCCTTCTCCCACCAAAATAAAGGGGCGACCACGAAGTAGTCGCAGTCGCCCTGCTTTGTAATCATTCATCCGATTATTTACTTGTTTGTTTCTATACAATGGGCGAGGTGCTTGTTGTTTGTGCGGGTTGCGAGGTAGTGTAGAGTCGTCGATCAACTTTCCCCATCGAAAACGACGTAATGTAGGGTCGCGAGATAATGTAGTGTAGACGGGGTCTGGAGCGTGGCTACAGTCTTAATGGCGCGGTGCTAAGGCGGGGCGCGGCGCGGGGCCGTGTCGCCACTAAATCTGGGCACGGCGCGGGGCCGTGTCGCCGCTAGGTCGGGGCGCGGCGCGGAGCCGTGTCGCCGCTATGTCGGGGCGCGGCGCGGAGCCGTGTCGCCGCTGGGTCGGGGCGCGGCGCGGAGCCGTGTCGCCGCTGGGTCGGGGCGCGGCGCGGGGCCGTGTCGCCACTAAGTCGGGGCGCGGCGCGGAGCCGTGTCACCGCTCGGTCGGGGCGCGGCGCGGAGCCGTGTCGCCACTAAGTCGGGGCGCGGCGCGGAGCCGTGTCGCCGCTAGGTCGGGGCGCGGCGCGGGGCCGTGTCGCCACTGGGGCCGGGGCGCGGCGCGGGGCCGTGTTGCCACTGGGTCGGGGCGCGGCGCGGAGCCGTGTCGCCGCTAGGTCGGGGAGCGGCGCGGGGCCGTGTGGCCACTAAGTCGGGGCGCGGCGCGGGGCCGTGTCGCCACTGGGTCGGGGCGCGGCGCGGAGCCATTTCGCCACTAAGTCGGGGCGCGGCGCGGGGCCGTGTCGCCACTAAATCGGGGCGCAGCGCGAGGCCGTGTCGCCACTGGGTCGGGGCGCGGCGCGGGGCCATGTCGCCACTGGGTCGGGGCGCGGCGCGGGGCCGTGTCGCCGCTAGGTCGGGGCGCGGCGCGGGGCCGTGTCGCCGCTAGGTCGGGGCGCGGCGCGGGGCCGTGTCGCTCCTAAGTCGGGGCGCGGCGCGGGGCCGTGTCGCCGCTAAGTCGGGGCGCGGCGCAGGGCCGTGTCGCCACTAAGTCAAGGCCCAAGTTGATGGGACATGCGCCATACCAACCGCCCATATCGGATGGACTTCTTGACAAGGACCGGGTTCGCCAGCCATTCTGGGTGCAGGACCTCGCGAATGACCCCGGCCTTGAGCAACTTGGCGACTTGTTCGCGGGCGGCGAGCTGTCGGTCGGCCGACATCTTCCTTAGCCGCTGCTTGACAGGACGAGCCCCTGGCCTGACTTGCAGCTTGTGCTCGATTATGCTCCGGGGGACCCCGGGCAGGTCTTCAGGTTCCCAGGCGAAGATGTCTGCATTTTCCCGCAGGACGAGGAGGAGAACCTGCTCTACCTCGGCCGGGAGGTCGGCCCCGACCAGGACGGTCTTGCGGGGCTCGTCTTCGGACAACAGAACTAACCGGGTCTCCCCGTCCGGCCTGGGCTTGGGGATCCACCACCCCGTGGTAGAAGACATGAACTGGTCAGGGACGAGGTCGATGTCGAGGACCTCACCTGGCGCAAGCGAAGCGACTCCGCGGGGGTCAAGGTATGACGCCTCGGCCGCCGGGACGACGTCGTGAACGTATCTGATGGTTGCGGACTGCTCGATGCGGTGGGACAGGGCTTGGTCACCGTGGATCGTCACAACTCCAGTGGGCGCGGGGATCTTCATGCATAAGTAGGCGTGGTGGGGGATTGCCCCGAACTTGTTGAGTGCCAGTCGCCCGAGGATCACATTGTACTGGTAAGGCATGTCGACGACGTCGAAGAGCACGGTCTCTGCGCGGGAGAGCCCGTTGCCACGGAACTCTACCGGGAGTTCGATTCGCCCGAGGGCCCTGATCGGCTCGCCGCCAAAACCGAGGAGGGGGACTCCGAGGGGCTGCAAGCACGACCGCGGGATGCCCATTTCGTCCAAGGCGGAGGCGAACAAAATGTCCGCCGAGCTGCCACCGTCAATGAAGACGCATCGCACTTCTACCTCGGAGATGAGGGCCGAGATGACCAGGGCGTCGTGGTGTGGGAGGACCACGCCCACAGCGTCCTCTGGGCCGAACGTGATCGGGGTGCTCGTCCAGGCGGGGAGCTCGGTCGGCGGATATGCGCCGATGTGCTGAACCCGGCGGACGTATTCCTTGCGCTGGCGCTTCGACGGGAAGGTGCAGGCACTCCCGCTGGTAATCGTGTGGACGACGCGACGCGGCCCATGGCCGCCGGGCGGAGAGCCATGTCGGGGAGGTGGGGGAGGAAGCTCAAGCGGGGCCTCGCCCCGTGGTTCCTGGTTGCGCTGCTCGCCTTCCGCCCGAGGCGGGGGGGCGTCGCCTCGCGCTCGGGCGACGACCTCGCACTCGTCTGTGGAATGCGAGCGGAGCTTGTGAAGCTCGCAGTACTTTCGTCGGGGCCCTCTTGGGCGAGGTGGCTCTCGCGGGCGAGGCCCCGGGGCTCCTCGGCCTAGCCCTAGTCGGGCGTAGGGCTCCCTGCCGTGGCGGCGCGGGGGCTCGCGAGGCGGGGAGCGGGCGACTTGCCGCCTTTGGCCTTCTCACGGCCGTCCCTCGTCGGATACGTGATGTACCTCGTGGCGCCTCGGCCGTCACCGCTCGGCCTCAGTTTTCTCGCCCCCCCAGTACGCCTGCGACGCTCTGGCCTCTTCCCATCGCAGGATCTGCCCTTCTTCGACTCGGGCGTACACCTCCATGATATCGTACAGTTGCTCGACGCGGGAGGGGCGCTTCCTCTCAAGCTTGTCGGCCAGGGCCTCGTTGTTGATGCCCCGGCGCGCCGCCTCGCAGATCGTCTGCTCAGCGACCCCCTTCACTTGACACTGGGACCTCGAAAAAGCGACGCTGGAAGGCGCGGATGGTCTCGTCCGGTCGCTGCCTGAGGTTGCTAAGATCCGTCGAGGTCATCTCCTTGTTTCGGCACCCCTGGAAGTGCCCGTGTAACTTGTCCCGGAGTTGTTCCCACGAGTAGATCGTACGAGGCTCTAGGCCGAGGTACCACGCCTGGGCGATGCCGGTGAGGGCGAGGAGCAGGCTCTTCGCCATGATGGCCTCGCCGCCGCTGGAGGCCATCACGGCCCGCCTCGTACACCCTTGTGTACAAGACCGGATCCGTCGTGCCCGTGTACTTCGGGAGGTCGGCGGGGCAGAACTTGGGCGGAAACGGGACCGCCATGAGCCCTGGGCTCAATGGGCTTGCCAAGCTCGTGAGGTCGACGACCTCGACGCGCCTCGCTGGCTCCTATTCTTCGTGCGCTTTGCCCGGGCGTTGCTGAAGCACGGTCGCCCTGAGGCGGGCCGCCTCGTTATCGGCCTCGCCCATGTACGCGGCCGCTCGGGCTCGCGCCGAGTCCAGGTCCTTGAGGAGGGACTCGGCCGCCGAGGAGGGGGCGAGGGCCTCCGCTCAGGCAGCGGCTTGGCCCGCGGCCAGCTGACGACGCAGCTCCTCCGCGGCAGGAGCTTCCGGCGGGGGCGGAGGGGTTGCCAGGGCGCGCGTGGCCTCGAGCTGGGCTCGATAGAGGTCGGCCATCTGTTGGGACTGCGAGTTCGCCTTTAGGGCTTCCAGCTCCGCCGCCTGGAGACGCGCTTGCAACGCCGCCGAGTTTCTCGCCGCCTCGCCGGCCTGTCGGCACAGGTCCTCCACCTCGTCCGCCCGAGCCCCCTGCTGGGGGAGGCACCTGAGCCTCGGGGGGCAGGACGGCGGCCTGAGACCCGCCGTCGGCCGCGACTCCGGAGGTGAGCTCGCCCGGGCGATCGGGGGCCGCCCGGGACGGTCCTCGCTGTTTCCACGTTCGTCTCGCCCTCGGCCGTGGGGGAAGGGAGCTGAACCCCGCTCCTACCGCTCGCCGCCGCCTTCCACCTTGTCGTGGTCGCGCCCTTCTTGGTCGAGGCGGCATGATGGAGACCCGCTTCAAGAAGTACTTCGCCCCTTCATCCCCACGGTCGGCGCCAACTGTCGACGAAGCGTACTTCGGACAGTAAGTGGGGGCACCCCGGGTTGGGTGACCGAGGTGCTAGGGGGAGACTTGGGGAACGAAGCCTAATATTCACGGGGACTATCCAGCTACCACCGAGAACACAGGGATTTGGGTGAAAGCGTAGCGATGCGTATATTTTCTGCCATTCATATGGGGTGCCAACTTGCCCTTATATAGGCAAAACCGGCTTACAAGTGTAAATACATTGCTGCCCCTTAAAAGGTTACAGTCTTTTTTCTAGCCTGTGTCACCGTACATCGGCCCAACTCGTACTCTCCACCTCGCCGCTACCTACTATATGCGCCGGCATATTCCTAGATTCGCCTCGCCGGTACAGCGCGCTTCCGTCCTCGCCGCCCTCTGCGCCGCGCGTCGTCCGTACCGGACGGCCTCGCCTTCCTTCCATCTCGTCCTGGCCGAGGCGTCCCCCTACCTCGTCCTAGCCGGCCGACTTGCTCCCTGTTCCCGCACCTATGTCGCCCAACCGGGACGGCTTCGCGTCGCCCAAAAACCCTCCGAAGATTCCTGCGAAACACGCTTGTTAAACATAATACGCATAGGAAATAGGGGGTTCCTCGCCCGGGGCCTCGGCCGGACTCCCCCAACACACTCCAAATATTCACTTTTTATTAGATCAAAGTGGGATGAGATAGCATAGGTATGGCTAGGCATACCTCTAAGTTTGTCTTTCTAATCTTGATCCATAGGGCAGCCCAATGTCACCTCAGGCAGCCCCGGAAATTATACTAAACAATCACCTCATGATCTTTATCGTTCTAATCTATTATCCATAGAGTCACCCCAATGTCACTACGGGCATCTCTGGAAATTATACTAGACATGCATCATGATCTCATTGATTCCCAAAAGATTCAATCCAACATAAAGAAACTCATAGCATGAGCAAGATCAATTCACCACAAAGAGAATAGAGGGGGATACATCACAAGATTCAACTCCATTAACAAAGCCCATGATCAAGATCAAGATCGGAAACTTACATGATCAAGGGAGAGAGAGATATAACACATAACTAGTAGTACATACCCTCAGCCCGAGGGAGGACTACTCACACATCACCATGAGAAGAGAGAAAGAGTCGTTGGTGATGGTGATGGAGATGGCAGAGATGTCCCCGGCGGCGTTCCGGCCACCACCGGAGGAGAGGTGGAAGGGGCCCCTCCTTCTTCTTCTTCCTTGGCCTTCTCCCCTGTTTAGGAGATGTGTTTCTCCCCTGTAGATAACGGCTATGGTGGAGGAAATTCACACCAAAGGGTGGCTGCCCCAAAAATTAGGTTTCCCTTCAATATATAGATCAACACATCCAATCTTGACCATCCAACCCATAGCCCTTTGATCTAAGGGCCCTTGGGCATCTCTAGAGCCTTCCAAAGCCTTCCATATCTTCACATGAGTCCATAGTATCAAACCACGTTCGAATCCATCAAGTATGGAAAGAGCTAGAGTCAATCCAGTCACCTCCGAAAGTGGCAGTTTTGGTAAATATTGCATCAGACCTGTAGGTCCTCATATGAACTCCAATTTGGACGTTTAAATATGCGTTGAACTTGGGGGAAATTTTCAAAAACTTGAATTTGACGAACTCTAAGTACTGGTCCTGCAGGGACAGATTTTGCAATAACTCCAAATTTCACCGGACCTTGAAGTTTTTGATAGTTCCTCCAATTTCATGAATTTCCTACACACACACAAGAAAACAAGAACTTGTGCATGACTTGCAACCATTAGTAGGTTAGTCAATAAAAATCATATAAAAAATGTGTCAAACATATGTATAAATGATATGAATATAGCATGAATACTTCAAAAATTATAGATACGTTTTGAGACATATCAGAGAGCTTTGCTCAATCTACCTCCCTCTTGGGATCAAGACCTCTTTAGGGAGAAGAATCCATTGGATTACAAGACCTCCATCTCTCTTTGAGATTTGGGGAAGACTATCTCTCAAGACCTCCATATCTCCTAGAGATTGGGGAAGAACTACCCTGTTACTTATTTCCCTTGTTGTTTGTTGGATCAAGGTGTACTCATGTATTGGCTCGGGATTTGAGGAGTACTTTGTGTGTATCTTGTCTATTTGAGTGTTTTCCTCTCGTTTTTCCCCTTGTGTTCTTTGTGTTCTTCGTGTTCATCTCCGAATCCACCTCCAATTCGTGAAGATCGGGCCACCCCTAGGGCTTGCCCTATATCATTTGGTATCATGAGCAAGGTTGCCACGATTTGGAGCCCCTTCCCCTCATTTTTCTACCCTAATTTTGATTTTTTTCTTGCCTAACTCAAAATCCCCACAAAAAATGGCCTCACCTGATTTCGAGCGATTTTGTCGTTTCTAGTGAGTTTTGGTTGGATTTGATCCACGGATCCGGTGTCGTGTGAGTCGATCTACATCTATTTGCGTTCTTTGGCCAATTTTTCCCCAAATTTTTTCTTTCCCCTCCTCAAATTTCGAATCTCAAGCGCCTGTTCATCGTCAGCCACCCGTGGCCCGGAGCCTCCGGACCAATCACTGGACCCTCCGGGCTTACCAGAAACTTGCGGCTACGACCTTGGCACAGGAAGTTTGGCATCTTCGTCGGCTTTGAAACTAGGACTTCTTCGACGACTATGACAAGTACCTCTCCACCGCCTCCATCAACCACAAGCTCGACTACGATGACAAGCCTCCCATTCCTTTTGATACCTTCACCGGAGCAAGGCCGGTCTTCTCCGATTTTTTCAAGGTAGAGGTGTCGACGAGGTATACCATTACGTCATCCACACTTTAACTTCCTTGCCATTACCCTTTGAGAGCCATTCCATCCTTTGCAAATACCTTTGACCTATTTGGACTAGCTATTCGAGAATTGCCGGGCCTCTTGAACTTGTGCACCGTAGTGATAGCTTACGCATCAATACCTTGTGCTATAGTTACCCCCGTGCCTATCTTGTGATAGTGGTCTTGTATATTTGGTCAAGGCTCAAAGGAAAAGTGGTAAAGGAAGCAACATTAAAAAAAAAGAGCAAAAGAAAAAGATATAAGAGAGCTTCTAAGCAAAAGAGTTGAGCAATAGATACTTGTGCCAAGGATACATTGGATAGGAAAGTGTTACACTTGCATTTGTAGGGTGGTGCCAAGTTCTCGAATGTTGCCCAAATGAGCAATCAAGCTACCATCCGGCGCAAGTTTACACCGGTCTCGACGTCATCGCCACAATGAATACCAAGTACCACCTCCTCAACGTGGCAATGGCCTACAAGATCGCATACTTGACCGTGAACGCCGCGAGCGTGAAGCAAGAGAGCAACGAGCTAATGACGCCCGGGAACAAGAAATCCATCAAGAAGAAGACCGCTGCTGACAAGATGAAGATCATGACGCACACCGCCAAGAAGAAGCTCGCCGTGTGGCACAAGCAAATGGAGCGCACCAAGCTCTATGAGATCTCACATACAACTTGCAAGAGCGCAATCGTAGAGCAAGAGAGGCGCGACAAGAAGAGGAAACTCGCAATGAGCAACGTCATGAGATGAGATGCATGGCCAATGCACCTCGCATTGCTCGCCAACCACAAAATGAAGAGCATGAAGACGAACCAAGACCCCCACGACAAGAACAACGTCAACCTCGCATTCGTCAAGACGGAGAGGAACGCTTTGGCAAGCTCAAGTTCACAATGCCTAAGTTCTCCGGTGGTATCAACCCTGAAGACTACATATCTTGGGCACTCAAGGTGGATAAGATCTTCCGAGTCCACAACTTCGATGAGCCCAAGAAGATTGCCATGGCATCCCTCGAGTTCGACGACTATGCACTCGTATGGTGGGAACAAATACAAGACCTTCAACTCGAGCAAGGAAAAGCCCCCGTTGCTACATGGGATGAAATGAAGAAAGTCATGCGAGCGATATTCGTGCCAACACACTATACTCGCGATCTCTTCAAGAAGCTACAAGTGCTCAAGAAAGGGACCAAGACCGTCGAAGAATTTTACAAGGAAATGGAAATTGCTATGATCCGCGCCAATGTCAAGGAGTCCGACGGGCAAACGATGGCACGTTTCCTCAATGGACTCAACCATCCAATAAAGAAGATAGCAGATTTCCAACCTTACAACAACCTACTTGAGTTGGTTCACCAAGCAACAAAGGCGGAGAGACAAGTCCAAGATGACGTCAAGTACTCCAAGTACTCCTCCTACACTTCAAGAACCTTCGCCACCAACTCTCAAGCTACACCAAGTGCGATGCCTTATAATCGAGCTACACCCTCTAGTGGTTGTCTTTCAAGTTACAAAGCACCAGCGACTACATCAAGTCGTCCTCCTCCATTAAGTACTTCCAAGCCAAGAGCCCCTCCAAGTGCAAGTGCTTCAAGGGACTCCACCGACAAAACAAGCCAAATCGAGTGCTTCACGTGCAAAGGCCGCGGCCACAAATCCTTCGAGTGCCCCACCAAGCGCACCATGGTGATCAACAAAGATGGAGAGTATGACTCTATGAGTGAAGGCGAAATGGAAGCTTTGCAACATGTGGCTCGACACCGACGAGTTAACGAAGATGAAGACGCTCAAATCTTTTGTGACAATGATTCGAGCCCGGCTCTTGTTGTCTCCAAGATCTTGATGCTTCAACAACAAGATGATAATGATCAAAGATGCCACATCTTCCACACCAAAGCCGGCATCAATGGAAGATCAATCAAGGTGATCATTGATTGTGGTAGTTGCCACAACTTGGCAAGTGAAGAGCTTTGCTCCAAGTTACATCTCACGAAGAAGCGCCATCCTCGACCCTACAAGGTTCAATGGCTAAGCGATTCCGGCACTATCAAAGTTGAGCACACGGTTGAAGTCTCTTTCAAGATTAGAACATATGAAGATACCTTGGAATGTGATGTGGTCCCTATGACCGTTTGCCATCTTCTTTTGGGCCGCCCTTGGCAATTCGACCATGGAGTCATTCACAATGGGCGCACCAATCACTATAGCTTCAAGTGGAAGGGCAAGAAATATGTGCTTCGCCCAATGTCTCCAAGTCAAGTTATCACTGACAAGACTAAAGCATCACCAAAACCTTCACATGATCATGGTGATTCTAGTAAGGGAGTGAGCCACCAAAAAGTGAGTGAGAGCGACAAGCCCAAATTGAGTGTTTCCATGATGAGTGCCAACAAGGACATAGTCCTCTTAGCCACCAAATCCGATTTGAGAGAAGTGAGTGAGAACCCATCGGTGCTTCACTTTGTGCTCTTGTACAAAGGTGAAGCCATTTTGACTAACACTTCACAACCTCTTCCTAGTGCTATGTCACGTGTTTGCAGGAATTCATGGATGTATTCCTTCGGAGATACCACCGGTTCTTCCTCCATTACGTGGCATTGAGCACCGGATCGATCTCATACCCAGATGAGCTCCTTTACCAAATTATCCTCCTTACCGTGTCACCCCGAAGGGACCAAGGAAATACAACGTCAAGTACACGAGCTACTTGACAAATGGTATGTTTGCGAAAGCTTAAGCCTTTGTGCCGTACACGTTATAATTGTTCCTAAGAAAGATGGTTCTTGGTGAATATGTTGCGATTGTCACCCCATTAACAACATTACCGTTCGCTATAGACACCCCATTCCTCACTTAGATGACATGTTAGATGAACTTAGTGGTGCCACCATTTTCTCGAAAATTGACTTGAAGAGTGGTTATCACCAAATCTGAATGCAAATAAGAGATGAATGGAAAACTGCTTATAAAACCAAATTTGGCTTGTATGAGTGGCTCGTTATGCCTTTTGGTTTGTCAAACACACCAAGTACCTTGATGCGCTTAATGAATTATGTGCCTAGATCTCATTGGCAAGTTCGTCATTGTGTACTTTGATGACATCTTAATTTATAGCAAATCCATAAATGATCATCCCAACCATGTCACTCAAATCCTACAAGTCCTAAGAAATGAGAAGCTTTATGCGAACCTTGAAAAATGCACCTTTTGCACTAATCAACTCATTTTCTTAGGCTTTATTGTCTCTTCACGTGGCATTGAGGTAGATGAAACTAAGATCGATGCAATTAAAACTTGGCCACAACCTACCAACTTGAATCAAGTAAGAAAAATGTACCGTTCACTTGGGGTCCTTCACAAAATAATGCATTCAATGAACTTAAGCATAGATTGACTCATGCTCCTTTGCTTGTATTGCCAATTTTGAGAAAACCTTTAAAATTGAATGTGATGCTAGTGGCACCGGCATAGGAGGTGACCTTATGCAAGAACGACGCTCGGTAGCCTACTTTAGTGAGAAGCTTTCCGGCGCTCAATTGAACTATCCCGTTTATGATAAGGAACTTTGTGCTTTGGTTAGAGTGTTGCAAGTTTGGCACCATTATCTTTGGCCCAAGGAGTTTGTCATTCATTCTGATCACGAGTCGCTTAAGTATCATAAAAGCCAAGCAAAACTTAATTGTAGACATGCTAAACGGAGTGAATATATAGAATCTTTCCCTTATGTCATCATGTACAAGAAGGGCAAAGAAAACGTTGTAGCGGATGCTTTTTCCTGCAAATGCATGCTATTTCAACAACCTGAGCTCAATGTCATAGGCTTTGATCACATTAAAGATTTGTATGCACATGATCCTTTCTTTGCTAATTGTATGCACATGATCCTTTCTTTGCTAAGCCTTATGCTAGTTTCCAAGATGGCAATTGTTGCGACTCATATTACATGAATGATGGAGACCTAATGCGTGCTAACAAGCTTTGTGTGCCTGAGAGTTCTTTGCGCTTGCTCCTTTTGCAGGAATCACATGGTGGTGGGCTTATGGGACACTTCGGACGCAACAAGAAATATGCCACGCTCGCCAACAAGTTCTTTTGGCCCTGGATGTTTCGAGACGTTGGTCGCTTTGTCCGCCGTTGCACTACTTGTCGCAAAGCTAAGTCCAAAGCCCTCTCTCATGGCCTTTACACTCCTTTGCCTATTCCATATGCACCTTGGGAGGATATTAGTATGGATTTTGTGCTTGGATTGCCTAGAACTAGAAATGGTAAGGATTCTATATTCGTTGTGGTGGATCGTTTTTCCAAGATGGCACATTTTATCACATGCCACAAGAGCGACGATGCTTCACATATTGCAAACTTGTTTTGTAGGGAGATCTTGCGTCTACATGGAGTGCCCAAGACCATTGTCTCCGATAGAGATGTCAAGTTCCTAAGCTACTTTTGTAAGATCTTGTGCGCGAAGCTCGGGATCAAGTTACTCTTCTCATCGGCTTATCATCCACAAAACCGATGGCCAAACAGAGGTGGCCAACTGAACCCTCTCCACTCTCCTTCGAGTGCTCATCAAGAAGAATCTTCGCGAATGAGAGGAATGCTTGCCCATCGCCGAGTTCGCCTACAACTGGGCACGCCACTCCACCACGCTCAAGTTCCCCTTCGAAGTTGTCTATGGCTTCAATCCTTTATCGGCCTTGGTGGACGCAAGTTCCTGTGCTGACTTCATGAAGCAAATGCACGATGACACAAGACTCGCCATCGAGCGTCAAGTTCAACGCCATGCCGACAAGGTCAATGTCACCAAGAAGCCTATGATCTTCAACCTCGGTGATCTTGTGTGGGTGCATCTTCGCAAGGATCGCTTCCCAAAAGAGCGCAAGTCCAAGTTACTTCCACGTGCCAACGGCCCCTTCAAGGTCATCCAAAGGATCAACGACAACACCTACAAGATTGACATTCCATTGGAGAAGTACTCGGTGAGCAACACCTTCAAAGTCGCCGATCTTACTCCGTTCCATGGTGATGAGGACCTTGATCCGAGGACGGATCTTCCCCAAGGGGGAGGGGAGATGATGCGGAGCATCCCACGGACATCACCATGTCACCTCCATCAAGCCCCCAAGCTCCAAGTGGACCGATGACAAGAGCCCGCGCCCGTGCCATTGAAACCATGGTGACTTCACTCCTCTATGAGCTTCCTTTACATTTGAATGAGACATGGTTGCTACCTCATTCCGGAACTCTATGTGTGCTTAGGTACTATGAGGAAGACACCGGAGAAGTAACGAGGAAGAGCCATCCCATGGAACAAGGAGTTGAAGAAGGAGAAGCGGAGAAGACACCAAGGAGCAACTCTCTACTCACCCCGGAGCCTCCGGGCCAATCATCCGGAGCCTATGGGGCTGTCCCTGCGCACAGCGTGCAAAGCTTCTGTTAATCCTGGAAGTTCCCCCGGAAGTACCCTGGAGCCTCCGGACCCCGGACCCTCCGGCCCGCCCTGCAGCCTTTGCCCCCTGGATCACGACTGCGCCAACCTTCTGTTAACCCCGGATCCTGCCCCGGAAGTACCCTGGACCCTCCGGGCCTCTGGGCCACCCCGGACCCTCCAGCCTGCCTATGCGCAGTGGGAAAGGGCACGCGCCCGTGTACCTTTCCCCATCTACCAACCACTTCGTCCCTAGACCATATAATGCGTACCTCATCTCAGATCTAGGGTTAGCAAAGCATAGACTAAGAACTTGAGAGAGCTTTGCTCAATCTACCTCCCTCTTGGGATCAAGACCTCTTTAGGGAGAAGAATCCATTGGATTACAAGACCTCCATCCCTCTTTGAGATTTGGGGAAGATTATCTCTCACGACCTCCATATCTCCTAGAGATTGGGGAAGAACTACCCTTGTTACTTTATTTCCCTTGTTGTTTGTTGGATCTAAGGTGTACCTCATGTATTGGCTTGGGATTTGAGGAGTACTTTATGTGTATCTTGTCTATTTGAGTGTTTTCCTCTCGTTTTTCTCCTTGTGTTCTTCGTGTTCTTCATGTTCATCTCTGAATCCACCTCCAATTCGTGAAAATCGGGCCACCACTAGGGATTCCCTATATCACATGTCCTCGCAATTACAACTATTGCAATCACATAGCTAATAAAATAAATGCATTACATGACTTTCTAGTTGACGCGCAGGTCAATACAATAAATAATGACAATCATATTGGCTCCTGACGGTTGCCGTACTCACGGCACGCAGGTCATGACAAATTAAAATTACAAACACTTTGCATCTCATACAATCACATTGCATCACATAGGCTATACCACGTCACAAGCACACCCTGCAAAAACAAGTTAGACTCCTCTAACGTTTTTGCTACATTATGTGGCTCTATGGTTGCGTTGCAAACCGTTTGCTACCTACATTGCCATAAGCATGATCACCCTTGCGGTTATTTAACTGTCGGGGTGTATGGAATTGGAGACTCAAAAATCTCGAACCCCGTACTAAACTTTGTTATACGCATGATGTTGGTGAACGTGCTACGCAACACAAAAATTTACTGCGCACGAACCAAACCACGATCCACTATCGAGATGCAGGCAACGAGATCATACCTTCGACAATCACGTCAACGCAGTGGAGAAGTTGATGATGTCGATGAAATCCGTAGACTCCCGCAGCTAGGTTATACATCCCAGCCGCGAGAGTGTTCTCCTCATGAAAAGTTCGCCCGATCGAACACCGAAGTGCACGATGTCTCCGAGGTATCCACGCGTACCGGATCAGCAACACCACGGCACCGTGTGGACCAGCACACAGGGGCAGCGGGAATCTACGAGAAGGAGAGGCAGCAGCGCACTGGCAACTGCACTAGATCTAATCTAGTCTAGATCCAATCTAGAGGAGAGAAGAGAGGAGGCGGTGGCCAGCCAAGGGGGGCTGCGGCTAGGGCTACTTGGGCTGCCTCCCTTGTGCGCGCCCTGGTGGGGCGGCTACGCTAGGAAGGAGGAGTTTGACTCTGCTAGGGACTCCCTGTTGGAGTCCAACTCCACTAGCAGGGGTCTTCTGGAATGTTCTAGAAAACTCCGGAACCTTCTGAACCTTCCGGAAGCTTCTGAATCTTCTAGAACCTTCTGGACCTTCTAGAATCTTCTAGAACCTTTCGAACCTTCCAAACCACTTCCGGACATCACCGGAACACTCCGGGACCTCCCGGAACACTTCTGAGATCCTCCAAAACACTTTCGGAACCCTTCTCTCTCGTTCTCCATAAAATCGTAACATTCCTAAATGTCGCTAAACGTTAAGCGTGTGACCCTATAGGTTCGAGTATATGTGGACATGTCCGGAACACCTTCCGGTCAATAATCGTCAGCGGCATCTGGTCACCCATAACGACTCCCACATATCATCGAAGATCTTTATCGAGCGAACCTTGTATTACCGCATATAATTCCTTTTGCCTCACGATACATTACACAACCCGAGGCGAGACTTTTACGGTATCCCTGTGATCAACTCCTTGATCACTATACCTAGTTATCCTCGTTACCGGTTTGTACTCTTTTCTCGTTTCCGTATTCCGGTATCCCCGTGACTAACCTTTTAGTCACAATACCTGGCTAGGCGATGCTGGACACCGTAATACCAAGTGGGCCCAGAGTGTATTTCTCCCCGGATGGGCAAATCCTAGTCTGACATATCTGGAACCACGGTATACTTTCTGGTGTACCCGAAAGTCACCTTTATAATTACCCAGTTACGGAGTAACGTTTGATGACCCCAATGCAACCATCCGGTATCCGGGTCTACGATATTCTCATGGTCTAAGGACGCAAGTAAACATTAATACATTATGAGAAGATACTGACTACATATTGACGACGTGATCTCGCAGTATCTCATAAGGGGTCTATCCAACACTATTGTTACCCTAACAACATGCTCCCATTATTGCTGGTATCCTTGTTACATTAACAATGCCCATGATCAGGAAAACGAGACCATCAACAATACATGAGCTAGTCCAGAGGCCTTACTAGGGATCTGTGTAGTGTTTATTATTCCACACATGCAATTAAGTTTTCCTTTGAATCTCATATTCAAGAACTAATGCAATTCTAGCATAGAACATAAACTTAATCATGAACGTGGAAATAGAATAATAACAACTTTATTATTGCCTCTATGGCATATTTCTAATAGTCTCCCACTTGCACTAGAGTCAATAGTCTAGTCAATACTTAAGCTCCTAACACCTATGGCATTCCGGTGTTGCTCATGCTTTTCTTGTGGTAAAGGCTTCGTCAACAGATCTGACACATTCAGGTCCGTGTGTATTTTGCATATCTTTACGTCTCCACGCTCCACCAATTCTCGAATGGTGTGGAATCGGCGTTGTATATGTTTGGACTTTTGGTGGGACCTTGGCTCCTTGGCCTGAGCTATGGCGCCACTATTGTCACAATAGAGCTCCATAGGATCCAGCGCGCTCGGAACCACACCAAGCTCGGTGACGATCTTCTTGATCGAAACGCCCTCCTTAGCCGCTTCTGAAGCGGCGATATACTCAGCCTCCGTTGTAGAATCTGCCACAGTGTTCTGCTTGGAACTCTTCTAGCTCGTTGCGCCACCGTTCAGTGTATACACAAAGCCTGACTGAGATCAAAAATCGTCCAGATCTGTGACAAAGCTAGCGTCGGTGTAACCCTTTACAACGAGCTCTTCGTCACCACCGTATACGAGAAACATGTCCTTAGTCCTCTTCAGGTACTTAAGGATATTTTTCACTGCTGTCCAATAATCATGACCTGGATCACTCTGGTATCTGCTCGTAACACTTAGAGCATAGGACACATCTGGTCGTGTACATATCATGATGTACATGATTGATCCAATCGCGGATGCGTAAGGAATCTTCCTCATGCGTTCTCGCTCATCAGGTGTCGAAGGACACTGAGTCTTGCTCAAACTTTTCCCATGCGACATTGGCAAGAACCCCTTCTTGGCATTTTTCATACTGAACCTCTTCAGTACTTTGTTTATATATGTACTCTGGCTTAGCCCTATTAGGCGCTTCGATCTACCTCTATAGATCTTTATGCCTAATATGTATGTTGCCTCGCCCAAGTCTTTCATTGAAAAACTATTTTTCAACGAAGTCTTAATATTGTCAAAAAAAGATACATCATTCCCAATCAACAATATGTCATCCACATAAAGTATTAGAAATGCTATTGCGCTCCCACTTACTTTCTTGTAAACACAAGCCTCTTCGCCATTTCTGATGAAACCAAACCCTTTGACCACTTCATCAAAGCGAAGATTCCAACTCCGTGATGCTTGCTTCAGTCCATAAATGGATCTCTGAAGTTTGCATACCTTTCCAGCATTCTTTGGATCGACAAAACCCTCAGACTGTATCATATACACGTCTTCGGTTAACTTCCCATTCAGGAACGCTGTTTTGACGTCCATTTGCCATATCTCGTAATCGAAATATGCAGCAATCGCTAGAATAATCCGAACAGACTTAAGCATCGCTACGGGAGAGAAAGTCTCATTGTAGTCAACTCCTTGGACTTGTCGGAAACCCTTTGCGACAAGTCGAGCTTTATAGATGTATACATTTCCATCCGTGTCTGTTTTCTTCTTATATATCCATTTACATTTGATAGGCTTCACGCCTTCAGGAGGGTCCACCAAGTTCCAAACGTGGTTCTCGTACATGGATCCTATCTCGGATTTCATGGCGTCTAGCCATTTCACGGAGTCAGGGCCCATCATCGCTTCCATATAGGTCACAGGTTCATCGTTGTCTAACAACAATACCTCGTCCGAAAACCAATGTGGTTTCGTGCGAGTCCTGCTTGACCTTCGTGGTTCAGCTGCTGGCTCAACCGAAGTCTCTACATCACATGTAGGGGCTTTCGTATCAGTCATTGTGGAAAACTCCAGAACTACTTCCGGCGTTGCATTACTCTGACCTGATGACGAAGAATCATTAATCTCGTCGAGTTGCACTATCCTCCCACTCATCTCTTTTGCAAGAAACTCTTTCTCGAGAAACACACCGTTCTTTGCACAAACACTTTGCCTTCGGTGCGGTGATAGAAGGAATACCCAATGGTTTCTTTGGGATAACCCACGAAGAAGCATTTATCCGATTTGGGATTGAGCTTATTTGGTTGTAAACGATTTACATATGCATCGCATCCCCAAATTTTAAGAAAAGACAAGTTGGGTTTCTTCCCATGCCATATCTCATATGGTGTCGTTTCAATGGATTTAGATGGCGCTCTATTTAATGTAGAAGCTGCAGTCTCTAAAGCATAACCCCAAAAAGACAATGGCAGTTCAGTTAATGACATCATCGATCTTACCATGTCTAACAAGGTTCGATTACGTCTCTCAAACACTCCATTCCTCTGTGGCGTTCCGGGAGGCATAAGCTATGGAACAATTCCGCAACTCTTCAGATGTTCGCTAAACTCGTAACTCAAATACTCCCCTCCGCGATCCGATCGCAGAAACTTGATTTTCTTGTTACGATGATTTTCTACTTCATGCTGAAATTCTTTGAACTTTTCAAAAGTTTTAGACTTATGTCTCATCAAATAGATATACACATATCTACTCAAATCATCCGTGAAGGTAATAAAGTAGAGGAATCCACCGCGCGTAGCTATACTCATTGGACCACATACATCCGTATGTATGATCTCCAATAAGTCAATCGCCCGTTTGACATGGCCTGTGAACGGTGTTTTAGTCATTTTACCCATTAGACAAGGCTCGCAAGTGTCAAATGATTCATAATCAAATGACTCCAAAAGTCCATCGCTATGGAGTTTCATCATGCGCTTCTTGCCAATATGACCCAAACGGCAATGCCACAAATAAGTGGAATTCAAATCGTTTGTCTTGCGACGTTTAGCGTCAGTGTTATGGATGTGTGTATCACAATCAAGATTCATAATAAATAACCCATTCACAACGGGAGCATGGCCATAAAAGATATTATCCATATAAATCGAACAACCATTGTTCTCAGATTTAAACGAATAACCATCTCGCAACAAACATGATCCAGAAATAATATTTTTGCTCAAGGCTGGAACATAGTAACAATTACTAAGATCTAAAATAAATTCTGAAGATAAATGTAGAGGTAGGACGATGACGATGGCATGGTACCCGGATACCATCAGGGAGGTCAAAACTGGCCGTACGTACACAGGGTGGGCCGGGCCGGCCGTTCGGAGTCCGACTGGAACAAGGGGATGCCTCGTCGACGTGGAGTACAAGATAAGGACTTTAACCTGCCTGGCTTACTCGGGTATCTGTTGTAACCTATTAGGAGATCAATCTGTAAGCCGATCCGGACTCCTGTAACCCTAATCCGGTCGTCTATATAAGGCCGGGTAGGGAACCCCGGGGAGGCGAGACCAACAAGAGAGAGAATACCTTTAGCCCACAGAAGCTCTAGAGCGCTCAGGCAATCTAGGGCATACCCTCATATGGGATACGATCAATATCAATCGCCGACCACAGGACGTAGGGTATTACCTCTCCGCGAGGGCCTGAACCTGTCTAAAGTCCTTGTCCCGTGTGCACCCATCTAGATTTGCTGCCCGTACGCTGCCCCATAAGAAGTATTGCCAGATAAATACACCGACAGACGCCGATGGCGAGCACATCAACTTTTACTCCATTCCCGACACGCATCGTCGCCTCATCCTTTGCCAGTCGCTTAGGCCTCTGTAGTTCTTGCATTGAGTTGCAAATGTGAGCAATCGATCCGGTATCCAATACCCAAGAATTACATTGTGGACCAGCAAGGAATACATCAATAACATGTATGACACTCATACCTGAGCTGGACTTTCCAGACTTCTTCTTTTCTGCCAGATACCTTTTGCAGTTCCTCTTCCAGTGTCCCTTCTGGATTCTACTTTCAGCAGTATTAAGCATAGTGAACAATTCACCCATACTTCTTTCCATCCCATTCATGTTGAAGTTCATGATAAAGCTACTGTAGCTCGGAGGGAGGGAAGCGAGAACAAGATCAGTGCCCAACCCTTGAGAGATTGGAAAACCTAGCGCATCCAACCTTTGCGCGTACCCAGACAATCTGAGCACGTGCTGACTCAATGAGCTGCCCTCAGCCATCTTGCATTCAAACAAGGCTTTGGATATCTCATATCTTTTAGTCCTTGCTTACTTCTAAAACAAGGCTTTCAGCTCCTGGATTATCTCATAAGCACCCCAATTCTCAAAACGTTTTTGAAGATCAGGTTCCATGGAGGCAAGCATGATACACTGTATTGAAATAGAATCATCGCATTTGGATTGATAGATATGACTCTCGTCATCCGTGGCGGTATCGAGAAGTGCACCGAGAGTTTGCGATAGGACATAGTCCTTTTTGGCACTTTTGAAAACAATCCTCACATTACGGTACCAGTCCGTAAAGTTGTTACCAGATGAATTTAGTTTTTCTTTCTCAAGTAACGCGCCTAGTGAAAAAGTGGTTACGGGTGCCATTGATCTACAATGATAAATGCAAATACACTTTAGACATTGTTCATGATTAAAGCAACTCAAATTAACACTTAATTAGAGTAAGCTCCCACTAAAATCAATATCCCTCATAATTGATTATTAGTGATTCAAGATCCACGACTCACTTACTCCGCCATTGATGTGACGTCACTGACACTACTGCAGAAAGGGACACCAGTGACGGGACTAAAATGCCCATTAGTGACGAGCGGGCAGGCCCGTCACTAGTAATCCGCCACTGGTAAGTGGTTACCAGTGACGGGCTATCCGCTCGTCACTGGTAATTATGTTACCAGTGACAGGCGAGCATGAAAGCTCGTCACTGGTAAGATAATTACCAGTGACGTGCTACATTTTATGCCCGTCACTGGTAAGATATACAGCAGTGACGAGCTCTCCAGTCCGCACGTCACTGCTGTTATGAGAGGACCAAGCACGTTGCTGCCGCGGCAGCAAAAGCAGCCGTTTTGGCTGCCGCGGCAGCCATTTTGTCTGCCGCAGCAGCCAAAAGGACTGTTTTTGCTACCGCGGCAGCCAAAATTGCCGCGGCAGCCATTTTGTCTGCCGCAGCAGCCAAAAGGACTGTTTTTGCTACCGCGGCAGCCATTTTGGCTGCCGCGGCAGCAAAAGCAGCCGTTTTGGCTGTCGCAGCAGCCATTTTGACTGCCGCGGCAGCCAAAAGGACTGTTTTTGCTGCCGCGGCAGCCATTTTCGCTGCCGCTGCAGGATCGCGTGAACTGTGGCGCTCTCCAGCCCCTGTGTACTGCAGGGGTCCTGGAGAGGGTGTACCCCTTCGGTCGCCATTCTCCTAGGGCGTGCCGTTGTGGCCTAATAGCGCTTGCGGCGTTGCCTCGTTGCGTCGGCATGCTACGTGCCCGGTATGCTTCGAAGGCCACCTTGCTTGCGCTCTCGGATGTCGCACACGATAAGTACATATGTCAAACCGACTACAAAAGTAACAAGTGCCAATACGTAAATATGTCCAGAAACGTACAAAGTAGACCAGTTCGGGAATACACGACCACAAACACAATACATATGCAATGTTTTTCCGTTTCGAAGGGCCTATCTTGACGCTTTTTTCCCTCCTCTAGGGCCTAGCTGCATGTTGGCGCGCGAATGGGTCTTCGGTCGGGATTTGGCGAACTCACTGCTCTGTGCGAGCGGCGTGTTCCTCCCTTGGGTCAGTGCCGGCGTAGAAAAGCCCCGTATCGGAGATGACGTCCTTGTTGATGATATTCGCAAACGCATTCTGGAGGCGTGCAAACTCTTGCTTCCAGTCATATGGCTTGTGCTCGAGGTTATTACTCCACTTGCGTAAGTCGTCATGTTTGCGAAACGTGTTCCACGCCCGTACAAAGTCGTCCATGTGGCAGCAGACGTAGTAGCCACACGTCACACTACCCTCCGGCTGCTGTCTGCAACAGAAATCGGTCACGTGTTTAAAGCGTGGAGCGCCACTTCTTTTTACCATAGTTGCTCCTCCTCCCTTCTATGCAAAGTCGAAGAGAGCATCATCCAGAACTTTCTTGAGCAGGGTGTAGTCTTTCTTCACCCTCTTCATGGAATCATAGTAATAAGCCTTGCTTTCCTTCGGCGTTAGCACTAAGAGGATCCAGTGGTCGCTGCCCAGACATGTGAACAAACCAATATTAACCCACGAAGTTGGCTAGGTGCACAAGCCAAAGAGAAATTTACGAAAGCACAAAGTAGAGAATGACTTACAAGGGATTGTAGGGCACGAGTAGGTATTCCTTGCCCTTATGCGCTATCATCGCACTCACGAGGTATTATTTCATAATCTCCCTACCTTCTTGGGAGCGAACATTGTTCTCGTGCATGTGAAACAGATCTGCTATTGCAACATCGAGAATCTTCAGGCGTCTGATCTCTCTGGTTAGGTGAAGCGCCCATAGCCTGACGAAGGATGCTTTGAGCCGATAAAGGTTGAACATGCCGAAGATCTCCGCAAAGCCCAGATAGAACTTGTCCGCGGGATACTGCTCGACGAAATGGAAACCCTCTGGCACCTTCGCCGTGTAATACGAGACATTCGTTTCATCGGGTCCTAATTCAATGTCTCGAATGTTCTCATGCAGAATCTTCATTTCGTTCGGGAGGACGTCGAACTCATCCTTTGGTTCCATCGAGTGACCCGGGACGTGATAGGGCCGCCATTGACGACCCGTTGCTCGCTGTCCTGATTGGGAAGATGCTGCGTACGTTAAGGATTTCTTCAACCTTGCCCCACCCTGTCTATCGTAAGTACCGGTGCTAGCATGTGCCTTCTTCGCCCCTTTTTTGCTCGTGCACTGCGTATCCAGGGATACGGCCCTCTGACCGGCCATCGCTTCTTTGGCTGCGCCCACGAGTGTTTTAGGAGTCAACTTCGTGTGGGCTTGCTCGTCATGCTTGGGTGGCGGCGTATCTACAAATTCTCGTGCCTCTTCGTCACGAGGCATGCCATGCTCCCCGCCATGCTCCGCGGCCTCCTCGGCATCCTCCATCTCAAGATCCCTGTAGGATAGAGGTGCGGAAATACCCAAAGGAGATGGTCTTGCTGATGGACTGTGGGTGTGGCTCGGCGAAGGTGCTGGACGATTGGAGGTCTCAATCAACTTAATCGCGTCCTTCGGCCACCTAAGAAAAAAACCCCTTGCAGGCTGCTAGCTTCTCGTATCCCTCTTCAGGGGGGTCATTCAGAACCAAGTCCTCAAAGGTGCCGACCACCTTAGTCAACTCCACCCTCGCCATGTTTGGTGGTAAATCCACACAGTGCATCTTGTTCTCCGGCGTTATTGGGTGGACTCGACCGTACGTGACCGTCACCATCGAACCGAGTACTTGGGTCTGCAGATGGCACGGAGTTATCACCTGCGGAACATACGTACGGGTCATCGATGTTAGAGTCCAAACAACAAAATCTGTACGACACCCTTACGATTTGTTGAGCCGACGACGCTTACCGTTAGGCCGTCGATTGTATTTGGCGACCCGGGGCCAACGCCCGAGACAGAGGGGCTACTACTCCTTGCAGCAGTGAAGGGCGGTGGCTGCGTATCCAGATTATAGGGCAGCGGCTGCGTATCAGGATGCATGGGTGGGCGTCGTAGTTGATCGTATAGAGGCCCTAACAGACGTTTCACAGCCGCCTCCACTCGCGCATCGAATTCTTCATCTTGCTTGGCTTTCCTCCTCTCGTGGGCAGCCTCGTGGGTTTAGGGACAGTAATCAGCCCATCGAGCCCCATACCCGACGCCCATCACGCGGCCACGAGTCTCCGGCTTCCCGAGAGCCTTGTTGATAGGGTCTTGCCACCTCTCGGTACTGACAGAGTCCTGGGAGCTCTCAGGTTGCTGGCTCAGCTTTCTCTGCAAGCAACATGAACCGTTCAGAAATGTAATCTTTAGGAAATTAATCTACGTAGGACAAATAAAGTAAAATGGGTTTAGAGGTTACCAGTTCTTCCTGCACGTCCTTCATTTTCTCGTGCGTGAAGATCGGTTCCCCCGTCGCAGGGTCAAATTTTGCGCGGGCCCTCACAAAATCCTTTCCGCGCCTTTCCTGGATGTCCGAGAAAGGGGGTTCTTTCCCGGCCGCAATCAACCTTGCGTCCTTCTTCTCCCATTTAGGCCTCTTCCCTTGGTAACCACGGCTGCCGAGTCTGTGGTCACCCACGATCTTCCCCCGCATGTCCTTCCCCCAATCACTCTTCCTCCTGAATTCATCGCCGGAGCGAGTTTGAATGAACTCGGTCCAGTCCGCCTCATCTATCGTAGGCCATTTCGGCTTTATCACGGTCTCAAAATCTTGATCCTTCATTTTATTGGCATGGTATCGCCAGGTATTCAAGGATTTGGTCATCATGCTCAGGGCTTTCGTCGCGACTCTGTTTTTGTCGGCCTCCGGGACGGAGTACCTGCTGAATAGCCTGTCCAGGAGGAGAGTTCGAAGATGCTCGGTTTCTCTCGTCCTTATGTCGGGGGTTGTGATCTTCACGGTTTCACACAGGATGCAGCCTACGGCGTTTGAGTACCCCTGTGCAGCTTTTATAGGACTGGCTGGTTTACCCAGATCGTCCACTCGAGTGACCACGAAGGTGTCCGTGCTCAACTTGTTAGGTCTCCTAGGCGCGAGCCGCCTTTTTCGCTTGGCTGGTGGAGCCCCGTCTGCCTGTTCTTCTTCAATAGCGGTCTCGTATTCACGGCCGGTCCCTTCGTCACGATCGGTCGCGTCTTCAGCACCGCCGGACTCTTCGTGGGATGACTCGTACTCGTTGTTATCCCCGGCAGCAGGGTCGTCGACGATGGCGGCCCCCTTAGATATTTGTTCGACGGCCAGGTCCCGGGGAGCTTCCGCACGCCCCTCGATATCTCGGGACGATGCCGGGACATCCGTTGGTGTCCGCGATGAAGAGGGGGTACTTCCAGCCATCTTCTAACGTACTGGAAACTCATTGAACAAAAAAAATGGAAACTAGACTTATGAAAGCTTTCATGATAGTAACAACAATATAAAAAGGTTTGCCTATGTATTTCTAATATCCATTCATTATAGCAAACAAGGGTGCGAATTAAAATTTTCTTTGCAATTGAGATTATGAAATCTTGTTAAACAAATGCGTATACCGTACGTACAATGAAAATTGAAAATTTCGGCATGACCTTTGCTAAAATTATGCAAAATTGAGTATCGAACGTTGACAAAATTTTGACGAAGCAACATTTCGCCAAAACGTTGAACTCAGTTTCCCTGAAAAAATAAACAAAGCAACAAATGTTGCCTCGGCTCGACGGCCGGTACCACAACCATATCTCACATTCACATATATCTCACATCTCACATCACCACAGATATAAGCCTTCAATATTTGCGAATGAGTTTCCAAAGAAGGAACAAAAAATTTGTTATCTACACAACATCTAACATCTACTCAGTCATTGAGTAGACTAATCTGCAAGAAAACAGGACTCAAGAGGCATAACAATATAATGGTATTAACAATATAATGGTATTGTCAAAATCAATCCAAAGACAGTTAGCATAACAATAGTTATTAACTCTTCCTTAACTAAAAGAGCTACTGTAGCATAAACAATCATCACACAAAGATGCAACTGAGTTTAACAATTACAAAAGGTAAAAATCCAAACAAGAATATAATGTCATTTACATGCAATCTAGCACCACCTTGACACTAACATCATACAAGCTTAACCCATGATACAATATAATGGTAATCATAGCATCGAACAGAAAAATGAATCACCCGAGAACAGGACTACAGGAGGACGGTTCTTGCCTACTAGGTTCTTGCAAATGGTAAAGTAAAATAAGATGGGGACTTGGGGAGGAGCAACCGAGCAAATGGTTTTTACCAGAGGTCGGAGGAGAGCGGTGCTGCACGCTGCAGCGAGAGGCCGGGAAGGGGAGGAGTAGGCTGCAGCGAGAGGCCGGGAGGGGAGCTGGCGACGAGCTGCAGCGGGAGGGCCTGAGGGAGATGAGCGGCGACGGCGCGGCGTCTGGTGAGGGAGGCGGCAAGGGCGGCGTCCGGCGAGGAGCGGCGTCCGGCGAGGGCGGCGTCCGGCGAGGAGCGGCGGCGGCCTGGCGGCGTCGGGTCGCGCGAGGGCGTCGATTTGGAGAATTAGGGCGGCCGGGCGGGATTTGGGGAGTTTTTCTCCAAGTCCAGCGGGGGCGCGCGTATTTATTTCGGCGTTAGCAGTGACAAGCGGATAAGTGGCTCGTCACTGGTAAATGTTAGCAGTGACGGGCGCATAAGGCGGCTTGTCACTGCTAAATAATTTACCAGTGACGTGTATACATAACTGCTCGTCACTGATAAGTTATTTACCACTGACGCTCGCACAGAAATGCTCGTCACTGATAAGTTAGTTAGTTAGGGTTAGTACTTCTAGGGTTAGTACTTAGGGTTAGTTAGTTAGGGTTAGTACTTCTAAGGTTAGTACTTAGGGTTAGTACTTAGGGTTAGTTAGTTAGGGTTAGTACTTCTAGGGTTAGTACTTAGGGTTAGTTAGTTAGGGTTAGTACTTAGGGTTATACTTAGGGTTAGTACTTAGGGTTAGTACTTAGGGTTAGTTAGTTAGGGTTAGTACTTAGGGTTAGTACTTAGGGTTAGTACTTAGGGTTAGTTAGTTAGAGTTAGTACTTAGGGTTAGCAAATCTTTTCGTATATCGATATAACTATCTTAAAGAATTATTTACGAGACCGTTTGTTTATTATTTGCGCGGGCAATGATTAGTTTATGCGTATATATAGAATTAACATAAATACCATTATTGTTATATACATAAATTTCACAAAAGTGAGCTATACATCATTAATTAACTTAATTAAATTACGACATTCTTCCACAATCTTCTCACTCTTCGACAGTCTTCTCAACGGTAGTCTTGGTCTTCTTCCTGGTATAGGTTAGCCCCTCCGAGTGACTTCGTCTTTTGAAGGGACGCACGGCGAGACATGTAGTATTTCTCCTTCTGCTGGGCCATGGCTGATTGTCTTCCTCCATATCCGGGTCGTCAAATTGGTCACAGTCGTCTTCATCAACGACACCATCGATTCCAACGATACTCCTTTTGCCCCTCCTCATGACATGACGGCTTGGCCTCGTCGGGTCGGCTATGTAGAAGCATTGGGCCACTTATTTAGCTAGTACCCACGGCTCATTTTGGCACTGATCGCTTTCACATTTATTGTCTCAATAGGAACTACTTTCGGTATGACCATGGTAGTGAAATAGTCTTCTGTTTCGACATTCTTCGCCCATCTTACCCAGAACATGGGGATCTTGGTTAGGGTGTAGTCAAGTTCCCAAATCTCTTCCAGCCTATCATAGTATCTGTCCTTTTTCTTACCGGTTAGGGCCTCCATCGTCACCCCGGAGTTCTGGTACACACTCTTCTGGTCTTGTGCCTCTGTATAGAATGTGTATCCGTTGATGTCGTATGCTTGGTATGTCCCGACATTCATCAGGGGTCCCTGTGCCACGTGGAACACCGTCCGTGCTACGTCATCATCTTTTGAGAAGCTATGTTCGTCGAAGTAGTTTTTTAGCCACCTGGCGTACGTAGCGTTGTGCTCTTTCATGAGAGCCGCCTCGGTCTTTCTTGTGCCGTGCTTTGTTTTTAACATTGCCATGTGCTGAATAACGTAAGGACGGACCACTGAGAGGTGCTGTAACACTACGGTGTGCGCTCTGACGTAATCGTCTGATCGGTTCGGTACGTCACTGTGCACATGTAAATCCTTCTTTCCGCGTCGGTGACCTACGCCATCGAGCCTGCCAATGTGCCGATTAACAGGCACGCCTATAGGTTTGTCGACTTTCATGTAATCCGTGCAGAACTCGACGCTCTCCTCCGTGAGAAAGCCCTGGACGATGCTCCCGTCCGGATGAGGCCTGTTCCGAACGTATCACTTGACGACCCCATTGAACCTTTCCAACGGGTACATGTTGTGTAGGAATACGGGACCTAGGTCGATGATCTCCGGGACGATATGGATCATGAGATGAACCATGACGTCGAAGAATGCGGGCGGAAAGTACATCTCGAGCTCGCATAGTATGACAATGATCTCCGCCTGCAGTCGTCGGCAACGCTTCTTCGTGATGGACTTCTGAGAGATAACGTCGAAGAAGTTACAGAGGTCAAGCAGTGTCTCGCGGATCCATGGCTCCATTAGCCCTCTAATTGCAACCGGAAGTATCTGCATGATCATCACGTGACCGTCATGAGACTTCATACCGATTAGTTTGTGGTTCTGCGTGTCTAGAAATCTCTGTATGTTTGCCGAGTAGCCGGAAGTTACTTTCACACCTTTGAGGCATTTGAAGATTTTATCAAGCTCGTCTGTACTTAGAGTGTAGCAAGCGGCGGGACAGTCCGTCTTGATTTTTGTAACATTCCTGCCCAACTTGGTCTTCTCCTCCTTGGCCCAAAGCTCTCGTCTTATCCCCAGTTCCTCGTAGTCAGCTCGTGCCTTCGGCCCATCCTTTGTCTTGTCTGCCATGTGGAGCAAGAGACCGAGCACACTCTCACAGACATTTTTCTCAATATGCATGACATCTATGCAGTGGCGCGTCTCGAGAAAAGGCCAGTAAGGCAAGTCCCAGAATACAGATTTCGTTTTCCACACGCCTCCCAGCGGCTTTACCTTCTTCTACTTCTTTCCCGCCCTAGGGCACTCACCCCAAGAGTTCAACATCTCGTATATTTCTTCCCCACTCCTCTTACGTGGTGGTCCTCGGGTCTCAGTCGTATTGTCGAACTTTTCTTTTTCTTGTCTCCACGGGTCGTCCTGTTGAAGCCATCTTCGGTGGCCCATGTACACGATTTTGTGAGAGCCCGGTAGGTGACGACTTGTTGTATCTTCCATGCACTTAACACATCCTTGGTATCCGTGGCAAACCTGGCCGGATTGATATCCATAAGCGGGATAGTCTTGCACCGTTGTGATCATCATAGCTCTCATATTGAAGTAGTCTCCTTCGTGAGCGTCCCAGACCCGGACCCCTGGTTCAGCCCAGAGTGTATCTAGCTCCTCCTTCAGTAGTTGGTGATACACGTTCAGATCGTTCCCTGGTTGCTGTGGCCCTTGAATTAGTATAGACAGGTGTAGGTACTTCTGCTTAAAACAGAGCCACGGAGGGAGGTTGTACATCCATACGACCACGGGCCAGGTGCTGTGCCTGCTGCTCATCTTTCCAAAAGGATTGAGTCCGTCCGTACTCATTCCAATTCTGATATTCCTCGGCTCTCCTCCGAATTCAGGGTATTGTCGTCGATTGCTTTCCACTGGCAACCATCCGCAGGGTGTCTCAGCACGGCGTCATCTTTCCTTGGCCTCTCGTCGTGCCAACGCATGAGCTTTGCCTCCTTCTTGTTTGCGAATAGACGCTTCAAACGGGGAATGAGTGCAAGGTACCATACAACCTTTGCAGGAGCACCGCTCTTCACTCCGTTCTCACCATCTGGTTGGTAGTTCTTTCCCCGCTTGAATCGGGATGCTTTGCACTCGGGACACTTGGTTAGCTCCGCGTACTAGTTCCGATATATGATGCAGTCATTCGGACACGCGTGGTATCTCGTCACCTCCAATTCAAGAGGGCACACGACCTTCTTGGCCTCATCGCAACCATGAGGCAACACGTTCCCCTCCGGCAGAACTTTTGCGAGATACTCCAATGTCTCATCGAGGCTTGTGTCCATGCTGTTGTGGAGTGCCTTGAGTCTTAGAAGTTCAAGCATGACTGAGAGGCGGGTGTGCTCGGGATTGCAACCGGGATACATGGGAGTCTCCGAGTCTTTCACCAGTGTCTCGGATAGCCGCACTATCGTTATTCGTCTCTTTCACAACCTGCTCTTGCACATGACGGTCCTGGACCATTCCGGCCAAATTGTCCCCCGTGCTTCGCGTATCCGCTTCGGCCTCTTCATGTCCTCCGGCATCTTTATAATCCAACCGTTCTGCTTCCGGCTCCCCATGTCCTGCTTCTTCATCTAACCCTTCGTCGTCGGCAACAACCTCATCCTCCTCACCGTGACTTGTCCACCGTGTATAACCTGCCATGAAACCCCATCGCACCAGGTGCATGTGCAAAAAACCAGATTTCCTTTCGTACATCTTCAGGTTTTTGCAATCACGACACGGACAGCATATCTTGGTGCCACCCTTTCGCACCATATCTCGCTCGGCGAAATCAAAGAACTCATTCAAAGATGTATAGAAACTTTGTGTGTTCCGATCGCCGTCATACATCCAACTTCGATCCATCGGTCGTTCGATCCCTAAGATATATGAAAATTAATTAGTACCAACCTTTCATGAGAGGCTAAAAAAAATAATAAAAGTTTTTTTGCAATTGAGATTTTGAAATATTACATAAAACATTTCAAAATTTGGCAGGTTATTGAAATAAATTGTTGAAAATTGAAAATTTCGGCATGACCTTTGCTAAAATTATGCAAAATTGAGTATCGAACGTTGACAAAATATTGACGAAGCAACATTTCGCCAAAACGTTGAACTTAGTTTCCCTGAAAAAATAAACAAAGCAACGAATGTTGCCTCGGCTCGACGGCCGATACCACAAGCATATCTCACATTCACATATATGACGAAATACATTTCATGCACATCTAAGAAGTTATAATACATCACATTTCTTACATTAAGAGTCTCACTTACTCGAGTCCTATGCTACAAGCACTTGGGTGTGTGCAACATATGTTTTATTGCATCGATATATAGTACTACATATACACTAAATACATAATCAGAGGTTCTAAAATTTGTGAGAGAGCAATACACAAATCATGCATGCATTTAAAAAAGAAATAGAGGTAGCACCCCGGTCTTTGCGTCGACTCATGCATACACATCCATTAATTTTATTGATCAAAGTTGTTACCTAAAGTTCATCCACGGTGGAGAATAAGAAGTAATACACTAAAATGATACAAAATGGATCAAATATTTGAATTGGGGGAGAGCATAATCAACCTTTGGTAACTAGATCATTCAAATAATACAAGAGAAACTCACCTGGTAAAGCAAATTAATTTGAATTGGGGGAGAGCAAGCTAGCTAGAGGTGATGATCTAGCTAGATTTGAAGGGAGAAAGAGATGGCAAGGGAGCTAGGAGAGGTGGGGGAAGATTTTGGAGGGCTAGGAATTCTCCTAGGGCGTGTACGGTGGCGGCGGACGTCAAGGCGATCGGCGAGCTCGCTGCTGGCCAGTGGACTGGCCAGCAGCGAGCTCACTGATGCTTTTTATAGGGCAGGTGACCAGTGACGGGCACATAGACAGGCCCGCCACTGGTAAACAACATACCAGTGACGAGCCGAACCTTAGCCCGCCACTGGTATGTAGGCCAGAAGCAAGTTTGGCGGGAAATATTATTGGTGACGGGCTCGTTGGTGCGCACGTCACTGGTGTGTAATATACCAGTGACGAGCTGCTCTGTGAGCCCGCCACTAGTAATTGCTACGTTACCAGTGACGGGTAGTAATGGGTGCTCGTCACTGGTAATTATTTACCAGTGACACGTGACAATTGATGCCTGCCACTGGTAACTTTTCGGTTTACCAGTGACGTGTTTTTTTGGTGCTCGTCACTGCTAATATGCCTTCTATAGCTGTTTCTGCAGTAGTGTGATAACGGAATAACGAGACCGGTAGGTCAACATGCTAATCATATCTCCATGTGACTCTTGTTCATCTTTCGATGGATGTGTTCCGAGCCCAAGACGATCTTGTAAAGCTCGTCAAGACAATCGAGTGCCCTGCTGCACGAACGGTTCGCGCCCGCCTCATATATATCAAACCTATCGTACCGATGTGACATGGCGCGCCTCAGAATCGCAAATACTCCAGATGGTGCTACACTTGGAAGAACACTAACTACTTGATATTTGTGTGAGGGATCACCCTATTTAACAACGTCTACCATGCATCAAACAAGGTGCATAAAAGGGATTAATATCACATGCAATCAAATTATTGTGATATGGTATAGCCCCTTCTGTCGAAGAAGTCTTCTTCAACATCCTTTGGCGGAGAACTCCTTCTTCGCGTACGGCGTAGCGTCGAGGTCCATCGACATATGATTGTCACCACCATGTCCTCACAATTACAACCATTTGCTATCATATAGCTAATAAAATAAATGCATTACATGGCTTTCTAGTTGACTCGCAGGTCAATACAATAAATAATGACAATCATATTTGCTCTTGCCGATTGCCGTACTCATGACACACAGGTCATGACAAAATTAAAATTACAAACACTTTGCATCTCATACAATCACATTGCACCACATAGACTATACCACATCACATGCACACTCTGCAAAAACAAGTTAGACGCCTCTAACGTTTATGCTACATTACGTGGCTCTATGGCTGCGTTGCAAACCGTTTGTGTCGACGATCGGTGAATCGGCGATCTTACGGTATTCGTGGAGTGTTGATACTGGGGGGTAGAGACCTCTAGGGCCCAAGGCCAAGAGATCTGACAGCAGGGGACAGCCCTTTTTATACAGGTTCGGGCCTCCCTCTGGATAATAATCATACGTCCTATTGCTATATATTGATGGAGAAAACGTCTTTACAATGGGGGTATTACGTTAGTGGCTACCCTAGGCCTAATCGTAGACTAATCTGGCTAATCCTATAGTGCTCGACTCCTTCGAGCGGGTGTAGGCTTCGTCTTCTGGAACTTGTGGATCTGAAAGAGCTTGTCCTCCCTATGGGGCTGCGGACCCTTTTATAGGGGGTTTCATCGAGTCATACCATGCCTGGACTTACACCAGGGTAAGACTCTTGTATCCCTTAAATCTCGGGATAGACTTCCTATTCAGAGGAATGTCTTCCCTTCTTACGAGGGATTGCCTTATCATCCCAGGACGCTTACTAAATACGCGGTACCTTCCGGCAACCCAGGGAATTGTATGCGGATACCCCCTAATATATGGGATACTGTACTATATGTCATCAAGCCCCCCATCAGTACGTGAAGTGAGGTCATGACGGCTCTGAAAAAAATCCTGCCCTTCTCGGGAAGTAGCTTCTGAGTAGGCGAACCGGGTGTTCCTTATCGATAACTTTCCCGAGTAGGTTTTGCTGCCTACCGAGTAGTCACGAGAAATCTATCGGAATAAACATTGGAAAATCCAAAGTCTTTCCGAGTTGATCTAATCCGTCGATCAAGGACACGCGTCTACTTGGCGGATTTCTAGAAAAACGAACCGTCGTGGCGGAAATTTCGTGTGGTGATGAAGAATCTTTTCCTCTTACCGCGCTGACGTTAGTTACAACGCAGCGCGCTTGTTGGAGACGTGGGTCTGTCAGACCCTCTTTTTCCCGCGCCACGTCTCGCATGCGAGAAAAACACCATCTGCATTAAATGCGATGGAACAGATCGTGCCGTTAACCGCGCCCGGCCCGGTGAAAAATTAAAACGTTCAAGAGACCAAGGGTTGGGGTTTTTAGCCGCATTCTCCCCGTCTCCCAGCTGCTTTTGCCCGAGCCATGGCCGGACGTTCATCGACTGAAAGCCTCTGGCCACGCTCAGAGCTGACTGAGGGAAGGCTAGCATCTTCCTTCGAGTTAACTCTCATCCAGTCAACCTACCAAGCCGAATTCCGCCCTGTTCGGAACGAGAGGATTCCCATTCCTGAGCCCGGTTGGTTGGTCATTTTCCCTGATTTCTTCCGATGCGGGTTCTTTCTTCCTCCTTCGATTTTCCTGTCTTCTGTCTTCCATTCTACCGAATTGAAATGGTGAACCTTGATCCCGCATCATATACTATTCTGAGCATGTTCACCCATCTCTGTGAGGCTTTTCTTGGAATCCGTCCTTCTTTGGATTTATTTAGATACTACCACAAACTGGTGAGAACGAAGAAGGAGATTGCCGGAGGCGCGAGCATTTGTTTTCGAGAAGAAAAACTCGGGGAGTACATAGACTCCACCGGGATACAATCCTTTCCAAAGTGGGAGCGGGAATGGTGCTACTGCCGCCCATCGTCTACCTTGGGTATCAGACACTGGGGAACTCCCCCTGATGTTGTACCCTCATGGTCCGATGAAACATTGCTCGACCCTCCTCTCGCGTGTTTGATCGAGGAGGTCAGGGTGCTCCGAATGCGGGGCCTATCTTCGTTCGACGTCGCTGCTGACTTTCTCAGGCGCGGGATATGCCCCCTAAGACTAAGGGAGGTCGGCGCCTAGGACTCGACGAGCGACCCCTACCGCTGGTGGAAGAGATTGGGTAAGCCCCGGGGCCTTCTTTTCACTGATGAAAGAAGCTTGTCGGGGTGCTCTGACTTCCTTTATTCTGAACAGCTCTCACGGAAGCGGAAGTGTCCGAGAAGGTAAAAACCCTTTTTTTCAAGAGGTACCTTTTCTAGGCCGACCGGGCGTCCCCTTGTCTCTACCCTTCGGCTTTTAGAAGAGAGAGAAGAGGTCTTAGCGGTAATCTTTTACTTTTTTGATCCCTAATCTTTTTGGTTCGAGAAGCACTGATTTCGTGTGATGGATTCCTTCCAGAGAGAAGGGCGTGGGGTTGCAGACCCCGAGGCTGGGCCCTCTCTTCCCCGCCAAGGTTCGATAGAGGTTCGGCGCGACGAGATCACTCGACCTATCGAGGGGGGCTCCGATCGGGCAGATGAGTCCATGCGGGGGGATCTAGATCATTCCTCGAGTACCTCCGAGTTACCTTTCTCTCGAGGAGAGGAAACTCTTCCATCTCGGCGAAAATGTTCCATTTGACTCAAAAAGAGCGAGGTTTTGCTCCTTCATCCTTGCTCTTATCAATCCTTCATGTATTACCCTGGGTTCTGACCTTGACTTGCTAGGGAGGCGCTCCCGCCAGGACCCGAACAGCCTGCTGCTCCTAGGAGGAAGTTGTCTGCCTCGAGATTAATGCCAAGTCGGACCCCGATTAGCGGAACGCCTCCCCCTTCGCCTAGTAAGGAACAACCGATGGCCGCCCAGCCGGGCAGGAAGAGTCCGGCCGAAGATGATCCCCTAGCCTTGCTTGGGCCCTTGGTGGAGGTCAGAGGAATTCCTGCTCATCTTTAGTCCCATGAGATAATCCCTTCATGCTTTTCTGACCTCAATCTTTTCGTCTCAGCGTGTCCAAGAAAGGTGGAGCTCCATCTGCGGTGAGGTCCGCGAACTTCGGGACCAGTCGACTCAGCTTTCCAATGCTTTTTCCCGAGAACGGGCCCGGGCCTCCTCTAATAAGGAAGATCTTTCAAGGCTGGCGGACTGCTTAGAGTTGGTGCTTCGAACGGTCGGTGTGCCCCTTCAGGCTACCAAGAGTTTTCGAGATCGTCTGGCGGAACTGGAGCGCGCTGCTCACGACTTTTCTAGGCGACCTCGCGCGCCCGATGCATGACCGTAGCATGTTTGTGTATGCCAGACTTGTATGGGGGAACTTGCTAGTTTTTCCTGCCATGAGCTTTCCGACGAATTTGTCTGTGTTTGGGTCATCTGTCTACTATGGTTAGCCCCCCGACTGTCCACTTGAGAGGTGATCTTGAGTGGACAGTCGCTTGAACTCACACATAGAACTTCTGGAGCTGGTCGATATTCCAGGAATTTGTTAGGATCCGGCCGTCTTCCATTGCTAGTCGGAACGATCCTGGTCGGGTAACCTCAACTATCGTGTAAGGACCTTCCCATTTGGGGGAAAGCTTATTGCTATTGCTCCTATTCTGAACAAGACGTAGAACGAGATCCCCGACTTGCAACGAACGCTTCCGGACATGTCGATCGTAGTAACGGCGGAGACTCTGTTGGTAGCCGGTAGCCCGGAGTAAGGCCTAGGTCCGTTTTTCCTCAAGGAAGTTGAGGTCGTCCTCTCGCCGAGGGATTTCCTCCTTGTTGGTGTACAGCTCCACTCGTGGCGACCCGAGGTTAATTTCGCTGGGGAGCATGGCCTCTGCTCCATACACCAGACCAAACGGTGTTTCGCCGGTGGCCCGACTAGCGGTTGTTCGTAAAGCCCATAGGACGGAATGAAGTTCCCGTACCCACGCCTTGTCGTGGGCAGTGAGTCTATCGAAGACGCGAGTTTTCATTCCTTGGAGTATAAGTCTGTTGGCGCATTCAACCTGTCCGTTACTCTGCGGGTGTGCAACCGAGGCGTAGCATATTGTGGTATCGAGCCCAGTGCAGTATTCGATGAATTCGGCGCTGGAGAACTGGGTACCGTTGTCGGTTATGATCCTACTCGGGACGCCAAACCTAGTCATGATGCTTTTCATGATAAACCGTTTGGCTGCTTCCGATGTGATCTGTGCCACCGGCTCGGCCTCAATCCACTTAGTGAACGTGTCAATCACGACAAATAGGAACTTATAGCCCCCGGGCGCCACCGGAAATGGTCCTAGGATGTCTAGTCCCCACGTAGCGAACGGCCATGACAAGGGAATAGTCTGTAATGCTTGGGCGGGTTGGTGAGTGCGTCTGCGGTGAAATTGACACTGATGGCATCGCTTCACTAACTCGCTCGCGTCACGGAGGGCTGTCAGCCAATAGAATCCTTGTCTAAAGGCCTTTCCGACCAGGGTTCGGAAAGATGCATGTGCCCCGCACACCCCTCCATGGATTTCCTCGAGTAATCTTATACCCTACGTCTGGGGGATACACCGCATGAACACTCCGTGAGCTCCTCGTCGATAGAGGGCTCCGTCGACCAGGGAATACATCCTGGCGCGCCGGGCAATTTGCTCGGAGAGTGTATCGTCCTCAGGCGTAGTTCGATCAAGAAGGTACCTGCGGATGGGTTCTATCCACGAATCTTCAAGATCGAGGGGAGCAACTAGGCGTCCTGCCACCCCCCTCGGAGCGTCAATACCTGGTGACGCCCTTGAATGGCGCTCGATGTTCGGCATGGCCCTTCCTTCGTCCGCAGGTTCGCGAGAAGCTGTGGACGGCATCGAGATCCTTTCTACAAAGGTCCCGGGTGGGCATGGAGATCGTGAGGATGCTAGGCGAGCAAGACTGTCGGCTCGGCAGTTGTCCTTTCGAGGGATATACCATACTTCGAAGCCGACGAATTTCTTCTCTAGCTTCCTCACCTCCGCGAGGTACGCTGCCATATTTGGGTTTGTAGTCTGATACTCCTTGGATACTTGTTTCGCCACCAACTGTGAGTCCCAACTTACGAGGAGGCGGCGAATGCCAAGCGCGGAAGCGACTCTAAGACCGGCTAGCAGACCCTCGTACTCAGCCACGTTATTCGTGGCTGGGAAGTTGATCTGTAGTGCATACTGTAGGCACTCTCCAGTTGGGGAGGTTAGGATAATCCTAGCCCCCGCGCCTTCGATGGTTAGGGAACCGTCGAAGTGTAGCGTCCAAATGTCATCCTTTACTGCTGGTAACGCCGGATGAGCGGGCTCGGTCCATTCGGTGATGAAGTCGGCGAGGACTTGAGACTTGATGGCGGTGCGACGAACAAAATGAATGTCGAACGCGCCGAGTTCTACAGCCCATTTAGCAATTCGACCAATAGCGTCGCGGTTGCGGAGGATCTCCCCCAGAGGGTAAGTGGTGGGAACTTTTATGGTATGAGCCTGGAAGTAATGTCGAAGTTTGCGAGATGTGGTGAGCAACGTGTATAGGAGTTTCTGAACTTGTGGGTAACGCTCCTTTGGTCCGTGCAAGATCTCACTGATGTAATAAACAGGCTGTTGGACCCTGTCCTGCTGCTCTGAAGTCCCGCGTTCCACTGTTAGTACCCCGCTAACTACAGATGGTCCAGCTGCTATGTAAAGGAGAATGTCTTCTTCGGGTTTGGGCGTGACTAGCACAGGTGGGGTGGTCAGGTATTTTTTGAGCTCTTGGAATGCCTTTTCCGACTCCTCCGTCCACTCGAAACCGTCATGTTGTCGTAGATGCTTAAAAAAGGGGATCCCGCGGTCGCCTAGTCGGGATATAAACCGACTCATGGCTGCCATGCAACCGTGAGTCTTTGTACGTCTCGGATCGTTCTTGGTGACTTCATTTCTGCGATTGCTCATATTTTGTCGGGATTTGCTTCGATCCCTCGGTGTGATACTAGGAACCCGAGTAGCTTCCCGGCGCTAACCCCGAAGGTACATTTCTCAGGGTTCAGCATTATCCTGTTTCTCCGAAGATTGGTGAAGGTCTCCAGTAGGTCCGAGAGCAGATCTTCCTTCTTTTGTGTTTTTACGACTAGGTTGTCGACGTAAGCTTCGATGTTTCGGCCGAGTTGGCTGTGGAGTGCGAGCTGCATTCCACGTTGGTACGTTGCGCCCGCATTTTTCAGTCCGAAAGGCATTTTCGAGTAGCAGAATACCTCGAACGGTGTTACAAAGGAGGTTTTCTCCTCATCTTCTCGATGCATGCTTATCTGGTGATAACCCGAATAGGCGTCGAGAAGGCTTAGATATTCGCATCCTGAAGTGGAGTCTACTATCTGATCTATTCTGGGCAAAGGAAAAGCGTCCTTTGGGCAGGCCTTGTTGAGGTCTGTGAAGTCGACACACATTCGCCATTTTCCGTTGGCTTTTTTGACCATGACAGGATTGGCGAGCCACTCCGGGTGCTCGACTTCTCGGATGAACCCCGCTTTTAGGAGTTTTTCTATCTCTATCTTGATGGCTTCTTTTCGGTCTAGGGCAAACCGTCGGAGCTTCTGTTTTACGGGCACGGCGTCCCAACGGACTGCCAGTCTATGCTCAATAACTTCCCTGGGGATCCCAGGCATGTCGGATGGTTGCCATGCAAAGACGTCCGAGTTCTTCCGGAGGAAAGTGACGAGCGACGTTTCCAGGTCCTGATCAAGAGCCGACCCGATTCGGATTGTCTTGGCGGGGTTCTGCTGGGTTCAAAGGGAGGACCTTTACTTCACCGTGAGTCTTTACGACTATGTTGGCTTTCGAGGGAACGGGAACCCCCTCTCCGTGGGCCGCCTGTAGGTGGTCGAGACTGCGCTTGTCGCAGAGAAGCGCGTCTTCGCAGGAGCTTCTTATCATGAGGACACCTTGCGGGCCGGGTATCTTTATGCATTGGTAAGCATAGTGCGTTGCTGCCATGAACTTGGCTAGAGTCGGGCGTCCTAGGATAGCATTGTACACCGTTTCGAAGTCTACTACATCTAACAGGACTTTCTCTGTTCGGAAGTTCTCCGGTGTGCCGAAGGTGACCGGGAGTGTGACTTGCCCGATCGGCGTGGCCGATGAGCCTGGGACGATACCATGAAATGCATGCGTCACTGTCTAAATAGACGATTGTGGTATTTGTATTGCATCGAGGGCGTTGGCGAATAGGATATTGAGGGAACTCCCTCCATCTATTAGCACGCGGCCCACCCGGCAATTGTTGATCGTTGGTTCCACAACGATTGGATATCGCCCTGGTCGAGCATGATTCTCCGGGCAGTCTGTTTGATCGAAGGAGATCATGATCTCAGACCACTTGACCGCCCAAGGGGTCCTCGGTATGCTTGCGAGAACTTCTCGGGCAATCGCCTTGTATTGCCTCTTCGACTCATACGAGGTTGAGCCCCCGAATAGGTGCTTGATTGCTCTCACATGCCCCTGGAAAGACTCAGGGGTGGAGTCATCGTCGTCGGAAGTCGTGTCCCGACTGTTGTTAGCGACTTGAGAGTTTTCCTCGCAGAACCTCTCTCTTTCTTCCCTCAGCTGTTGTAGCCATTGCCTGCCCTCGGGCGTTGATAGATCCGCTGCCGGTGGCCGTGACAGCAGAGTGCGCACCTCCGTGAGCCTTCGAGCAGTCCGGGACACATATTCTCTCGATCCCGGAGGGGATTTCTCCGCATCCGGTAAACCCTCGTTCCTGGGGGGAGTAGCCAGCGGGTTCCGCAACTGCGAGCCCCTAGGCAAGTTCTGGTCCCCGACATCCTCGTGGCCGTCACCAATCGCGAGAACCATCCGAGGTCCTAGGCTGGATGATGTATACTCGTACTCCATCGTGTTGTCCTCATCGGACGTGACGTGGGTGGAAACATGATCGTTCTGCCGATCAGAATTTGCAGGGGAAATCCCGATCATTGGGCTGGTCGTCCCTGCCGGGGGGTTGTCGTTTAGCACGAACTTCCCGTCGAATGCCCTGGCGCACTCGGCCCTGAAGCGATCCGCTTCGCAATCCGAGTACTCTCCGGGGGCGTATTCTCCAAAATCTACGCGATCCGTTACCGGGTACGGGTCCAGAGGGCCAAAGTTGTCATAGAATCCCTGGTCTGAGTACCCAGTCCGGTGCGTGGGGGCGATCGGATTTCCCGCCGACTCTGCTTCTTCCTCCTCGGCCTGGACCGATGAGGGCTGTGCAGTTGGCGTATGGAACTGATCGCGATGTGTTGCGCATCCTGCCGACTTTGATTCTTCCTGGACGGCTTGGTCCGGAGAGGTCCCCACAGTCGGCGCCATCTGTCGACGATCGGTGAATCGGCGATCTTACGTTATTCGTGGAGTGTTGATACTGGGGGGGTAGGGACCTCTAGGGCCCAAGGCCAAGAGATCTGACAGCAGGGGACAGCCCTTTTTATACAGGTTCGGGCCTCCCTCAGGATAATAACCCTACGTCATGTTGCTATATATTGATGGAGAAAACGTCTTCACAATGGGAGTATTATGTTAGTGGCTACCCTAGGCCTAATCGTAGACTAATCTGGCTAATCCTATAGTGCTCGACTCCTTCGAGCGGGTGTAGGCTTCGTCTTCTGGAACTTGTGGATCTGAAAGAGCTTGTCCTCCCTATGGGGCTGCGGACCCTTTTATAGGGGGTTTCATCGAGTCGTACCATGCCTGGACTTACACCAGGGTAAGACTCTTGTATCCCTTAAATCTTGGGATAGACTTCCTATTCGGAGGAATGTCTTCCCTTCTTACGAGGGATTGCCTTATCATCCCAGGACGCTTACTAAATACGTGGTACCTTCCGGCAACCCAGGGAATTGTATGCGGATACCCCCTAATATACGGGATACCGTACTATACGTCATCAGTTTGCTACCTATGTTACCATAAGCACGATTGCTCTTGCAGTTATTTAACTGTCAGAGTGTATGGAATTGGAGACTCGAAAATCTCGAACCCCATACTAAACTACGTTATACGCCTGACCCCCGTGTAGATCACATCTACTAGCCCGCTCATTGTAAATTTATCTTTCTCAACTAAAGTGAAACCAAAGTCATCTGAGCATGTCTCGATCCGTAGATCGTAAGGTTTGCCGGACCTCTGAAAATTTCACGATGCTGCCGAGATCAAAATTTTGCAATGAGAGGGAAACAACAAGAAAATCCGGTGGTAGATCCCATCTAACACCCCGCACATCATATGTGCAATGCCGCATATCACATATGCTCTAGTCGTACCTGCAACTACGCATAGATTATGCTCTGATACCACTGTTGGTGAACGTGCTACGCAAAACAAAAATTTACCACGCACGAACCAAACCAAGATCCACTATCGAGGTGCAGGCAACGAGATCATACCTTCGACAATCACGTCAACGCAGCGGAGAAGTTGATGATGTCAATGAAATCCGTAGACTCCCGCAGCTATGTTATACCTCCCAGCCGCGAGAGTGTTCTTCTCGCGAAAAGTTCGCCTGATCAAACGCCGAAGTGCACGACGTCTCTGAGGTATCCACGCGTACCGGATCAGCAACACCACGGCATCGTGTGGACCAGCACACAGGGGCAGCGGGAATCTACGAGAAGGAGAAGTAGCAGTGCGCCGGCTACTGCACTAGATCTAATCTACTCTAGATCTAATCTAGAGGAGAGAGGAGAGGAGGCGGTGGCCAGCCAAGGGGGGTTGCGGCTAGGGCTACTTGGGCTGCCTCCCTTGTGCGCCCTACCCCTCTATTTAAAGGGGGTGGGGCGGCTAGGCTAGGAAGGAGGAGTTCGACTCCGCTAGGGACTCCCTGTTGGAGTCCAACTCCACCAGCAGGGGTCCTCTGGAATATTCTGGAAAACTCCGGAACCTTTCGAAAGCTTCTGAACCTTCTAGAACCTTCCAGACCTTCTAGAATCTTCTGGAACCTTCTGAACCTTCTAGAACCTTCCAAACCACTTCAGGACATCACCGGAACACTCCGGGACCTCCCGGAACACTTCCAAGATCCTTCGAAATACTTTCGGAACCCTTCTCTCTCGTTCTCCATAAAATCGTAGCATTCCTAAATGTCGCTAAACGTTAAGCGTGTGACCCTATAGGTTCGAGTATATGTGGACATGTCCGGAACACCTTCCGGTCAATAATCGTCAGCGGCATCTGGTCACCCATAACGACTCCCACATATCATCGAAGATCTTTATCGAGCGAACCTTGTATTACCGCATATAATTCCTTTTGCCTCACGATACATTACATAACCCGAGGCGAGACTTTTACGGTATCCCTGTGATCAACTCCTTGATCACTATACCTAGTTATCCTCGTTACCGGTTTGTACTCTTTTCTCGTTTCCGTATTCCGGTATCCCCGTGACTAACCTTTTAGTCACAATACCTGACTAAGCGATGCTGGACACCGTAATACCAAGTGGGCCCAGAGTATATTTCTCCCGGATGGGCAAATCCTAGTCTTGACATATCTGGAACCACGGTATACTTTCTGGTGTACCCGAAAGTCACCTTTATAATTACCCAGTTACGGAGTAACGTTTGATGACCCCAATGCAACCATCCGGTATCCGGGTCTACGATATTATCATGGTATAAGGACGCAAGTAAACGTTAACACATTATGAGAAGATACTGACAACATATTGACGACGTGATCTCGCAGTATCTCATAATGAGTCTATCCAACACCATTGTTACCCTAACAACATGCTCCAATTATTGCCGGCATCCTTGTTACATTAACAATGCTCATGATCAGGAAAACGAGACCATCAACAATACATGAGCTAGTCTAGAGGCCTGACTAGGGATCTGTATAGTGTTTATTATTCCACACATGCAATTATGTTTTCCTCTGAATCTCATATTCAAGAACCAATGCAATTCTAGCACAGAACATAAACTTAATCATGAACGTGGAAATAGAATAATAACAACTTTATTATTGTCTCTAGGGCATATTTCCAACACATGACCCCCGTGTATGTCACATCTACAAGCCCGCTCATTGTAAATTTATCTTTCTCAACTAAAGTCATCCTGAGCATGTCTCGATCTGAAGATTGTAATGTTCACCGGACCTCTGAAAATTTCACAATGCCGCCGAGATCAAAATTATGCAATGAGAGGGAAACAACAAGAAAATCTGGTGGTAGATCTCATCTAACACCCGGCACATCATATGTGCAATGCCGCATATCACATATGCTCTAGCCGTACCTGTAATTTCGCATAGTACCGCTCTGATACCACTGTTAGGGAATGTGCTACGCAAAACAATTTTTTTACCGCGCACGAACCAAATCAAGATACACTATCGAGGTGCAGGCAACGAGATTATACCCTTGACGATCACGTCAACGCAGCGGAGAAGATGATGATGTCGATGAAGTCCTCCGACTCCGGCAGCTAGGTTATACCTCCCAGCCACGAGAGTGTTCTCCTTGCGAAGGTTCGTCCAATCAAACGCTGAAGTGTACGACGTCTCCGAGGTATCCACATGTACCGTATCAGAAACACTGCGGCAACGTGTGGACCAGCACACCAGGAGCAGCGGGAATCTACGAGATGGAGTAGTAGCAGCGCACCAACAGCTAGCACTAGATCCAATCTAGAGGAGAGAGGTAGGGAAGGCGGCGGCCAACAGGAGGGGTTGCGGTGGCCAGGGAGGGGTGCGGCTCGGGCCTCTTGGTGTGTCCTGGCCGTGTGCCCTACCCCTCTTTATATAGGCAGCCAGGGGTGGGGCGGCCAGCCATGCGTAGGAGTCCAACTCCACCAGGGTTTCTCTGATGGAGTCCAACTCCACCAGGTGCGGCCGCCCCCCATCAGGTTGCCTTGCCCCTCAAGCAAAGGGGGGGTGCTGCCCTGCAGGGGTTTTATGGAATGTTCTAGAATATTCCGGAACCTTCCGAACCTTCCAGAAGCTTCCACCATATTCTAGGACCTTCCGATACTTTTCGAAACACTTCCGGACATCACCGGAACACTCCAGGACCTCCCGGATCACTTCCGAGATCCTCTGAAACACTTTCGGAACCCTCCTCTCTTGTTCTCCATAAAATTGTAGCATTCCTAAATGTAGCTAAACGTTAAGCGTGTGACCCTATAGGTTCAAGCATATGCGGACATGTCTGGAACACCTTCCGGTCAATAATCGTCAACGGGATCTGGTCACCCATAACGACTCCCACATATCATCGAAGATCTTTATCGAGCAAACCTTGTATTACCGCATACAATTCCTTTTGCCTCACAATACATTACACAACCCGAGGCGAGATTTTGATGGTATCCCTATGATCAACTCCTTGATCACTATACCTAGTTATCCTTGTTACCGGTTTGTACTCTTTTCTCGTTTCCGTATTTCGGTATCCCCGTGACTAACCCTTTAGTGGGCCTGCAGTGTATCTCTCCATCGCTAGAGGGGCAAATCCCAGTCTTGACATATCTAGAACCACGACATACTTTCTGGTGTATCCGAAAGTCACCTTTGTAATTACCCAGTTACGGAGTAACGTTTGATGACCCCAATGCAACCATTTGGTATTTGGGTCTATGATATTCTCATGGTCTAAGGACATAAGTAACGTTTACACATTACGAGAAGATACCGACAACATATTAACGACGTGATCTTGCAGTATCTCATAAGAGGTTCTATCCAACACCATTGTTACTTGTTACCCTAACAATGTGCTCCCATTATTGCCGGCATCCTTATTACATTAACAATGCCCATCATCAGGAAAACAAGACTATCAACAATACATGAGCTAATCCAAAGGCCTGATTACGGATCTGTTTGGTGTTTATTATTCCACACATGCAATTAGGTTTTCCTCCGAATCATATTCAGGAAGCAACGCAATTTTAGCATAGAACATAAACTTAATCATGAACGTGGAAAATAGAATAATAACAACTTTATTATTGTCTCTAGGGCATATTTTCAACACGACCCGTGGTTCTTTCGGCCCGTGTGCGGCCCGTGGTTCTTTCGGCCCGTCTAAGACCCGTGGTTATTTCGGCCTGTCAGCGGTCTGTGGGTCTTACGGTCCGTCTGCGGCCCGCGGTTCTTTCAGCCAGTTTGCGACCTATGGTTCTTTCGGCCCGTTAACGCCCATTTGTCCGTTCAGCACATTAACGCCCCGCGCAAAGCAACATACGTGTAATTAACAATAAACATGGAATTCACGATACGACATTGCAGATTACATCCACTGGGCATCAAAGTTCACCACCAGTGCAAACAAATGCACCAACAACACAAGTCCATAAACTGAGACCACTTCAACAGAGCTTAAGAAATGTTATCCTGGGTATCGATCATACCGGCAAGCAGCTGAGTAAGCTGATGAACATTACCTTGTTTGGCTCCGAAATCCTCCATCGCTTGCTGTTGCGCCAGAAAGTGTGCGTCTGATTTCTCCACGATCTTCCTTAGTGATTCAACTTCTTGTCGGAGTATAGCTGAACCATGTCTTTCCGCTTGGAGTTGAGACTGAAGAAGCCGAACTGATTCAGGAGGCGACTTCGAAGAGCTTGTGTCGCTGGTAGTGGCGAGTATCTCGAACACTACATCAAGACATGACTTTGGGGTTGTCTTGCTATCTTCAAGAAGGTTTGCCTTCTTATCTGCATTAGCTTTCTGGGAGAGAAACAATGGGGTTGTCTCGCTGTCTTGAGGAGACTTTGCCATCATATCTGCATTATCTTTCTGAGAGAGAAACAATGGGGTTGTCTCACTATCTTCAGGAGACTTTGCCATCATATCTGCGTTAGCATTTTAAAGAGAAACCAGATAGAAAACATGTTTTGCATGTATATGAAACCCATTTTGGTAAACCAGTGCAGTAGTAAGATGGACAGGATCATACTAACATGTCTTTTATTGCTAAGTACATAATAACACCATGATACAAACATATCTCCATGTACTATGGTCACTGTATTGTCTATTCCATCCCATTTTATGTTTGCAAATCAAGATAGAGACACAATTTAAAAAAGAATTAACATAATATGGCACTGTTCATATCATCGGGGAAATCACTTAAGACAAACCAGCATTGACACAATGTATATGTGGGAAACTCCACCGCACCACCAGATTACATATTGATACCACAAGCATTATTGCAGGGCTAAAGAACATTATTGGCTCTCTTTTGATCCTAGTAATGTGCATGATATGAGAAGACAACTGTTTATACAATTGAAATTGAAACTGACATTTGTAAACAGTGGCTTTATTCTACAATTTGGTATGAGTAAATACAGTGATACAAGAGCAAAGCAGTGCGCAGCATAGCTATGGAATCTTACCTGAGAACATTTGTTCTTCTGCTTTAAGCACTTATCCTACAAGAACACAGAACTGTAAGACACATGCAGAAATATATAGTAGTTCAAAATGTGATCTGATCTCATAGACCATACCTGATTCTTGGGTCGGGACCAGTGCACAACAAGGCGTGCCCAGTCATCGTCTCGTAAATGTTTCTCCGAAGAAAATAGGGGAATTTCGTGAATGTCCTTGCCATTGAAGTGTGTTTTCTTCAGGTAATGCCGATACTGCTGCACCACATTCTTGAAGATAGCACAACAATTAGCAGAGGTTGCCTCGTCCTGAGTATCCAAATCGGCCATTATCTATTGAAATGAATGGGAACCATTGCTGGGTTATAATCGGCAGGGAGCTAGAAAGTATGGGACAAAGCAAAGTAATTGCCATGAATAACATTACTTACACATAACTCCTGGAGAAAGACAGGAAATTGGCTTTTGCCTTCGTCTTTACTATAATATTTCCACGATCGGAAGATACACACATGCGTTTTAACGACATCGAAAGCCCTTCTCGCTAAACTATGGATGACTGGAAGCACTGTCTTTTCCGAAGACCTTGTTTTTACTACTTCAGATTGTGCCATCACCCCATTCCATCTATATGTCTGATACACAAGAACAGTAATTGAATGTACAAACATTGTATGATAGACATATGGAATAGGTAATGAAAAACAGGATGGCATGACATAATTCACATATATGATGTCTAACTAAACATGATGGCCTGGCATAATTCACATATATGATGTCTAAACTAAGCAGATGGCATTCGCATATATGATGTCGAAACTAAGCAGATGGCATTGAAACATTCTATATATGATGTCTAAACAAAGCAATGCAAGACACCATTTGCAAGATATGACGAGTATCACCCTGCCAAGTTAGAGCAAACACCTTGGGGGGTGGGGGGAATAGGACTGGTCATCTCTCTCTAAATCCCCCTTTGAGTTGCTACATTGACTTAGGTCGCTATCTTGCTCTGGATAAGAATCTCGAGAGGGCTGAAATGGAGGGTTCTGGTATATATGTTTACTTACACAGCGCGTAGGATACCCCACTTTACCCCATCTTGAGAGGTTTGTTTACCCCAAACCTGCAAACGGGCAAGGAAACTTCAACTTTACTTCACAATCAACTATTTGCTTCACAATCAATAGAAATGTTTGACATACCAAAATTGTATGAGAACATTCAGAACAGGTAAAGAAGTAGTCACCAGAAGGGTGTGACTGTAATGCAACTGGGGAATTCCTTGGAAACCCCTGGCATTTTCTCTTACCCAAACTTGTAAGAGTACCATCTTTTCCATTAAATTTAAGAAAAGAATCAATCCAGATGGGTACAAGGCAACAACTGAGATTTGACCCGGCGAGATCCATGTTAATGATGATACCTTAGATTCCAAAGAGCACTGAAAAGTTTAAATGATGATAGAATTAAGAAATACACATGGGAACATAAACTTACACTAAAGCAGAGTAGAGCAGAATTTTCACCAGCCAACATGCAGTGGCATTGAACCAACCAAGATTCATAACAAAGCTTAATATTGTGAAATTGGCTTGTTTTGTGTCACTAGAGTCAGAAGTAGTTGCAAGATGTTTTCCACTCCTGTGCCATCGTAAAACTTGAACCTTGTCTTGATGGTCGATTTTTTATGACCTGCATTAGATCAACATAGAATATTTACACGGACAAACTACGGTTCTCTTTTGTGTGTGCAACAAGGAAGAGAGAGGGAGTTCTTACCAACGTGGTCCACTTCCTTGTACTTCTTGGGTAGTAATAGCGATGCGTCCCAAAGCTAGACATAGCTGCAAGGGCAGCAACAACATCTTTCCCTTTGACGCTTTGAGATCGTGGGTTCCAGTCCACATATTGTATCGACGGTGCAGGCCCGCCCTTCTTCCCCACAGAAATTCTGTGAGTCAACTTGATTTCCAACCCTGCATAGAAATAATAAACTCGGTTGCGGGCCCGATAACAAATAAAACATACACCTCATGCACGAATCGCTGCGCAAGATCGGACAGCAGAAAAATTCGACTGAAAGTGAATTGTTTTCAGCCGGATGAAAATTAGCAAACATGTAAAGTTATATAGCAGGACATGACAAACACACAATTGTGATGGCATCAACTACAAACCTTGTGCAGATAAAAAGTTCCTAAATTCAAGTTCAGTCATGGCATTCATGGCTCAGACGAGGATTTTATCTGGCACTGAAAGAGAAGACAACATAGGAAGCTTGTTACGTGCCTCATTTGTACTAGTCAGAGAACAAGAACACACGAAGAAAAAAGGAAAGAACAGTCTCTACAAATGATGCAGTCAAAACTGATGACTCTTGATCTGAGTACCTCGGCAATTACAACACGCCGGCCTCAGATCGCTTCCCAACACCTCTGCCACTGACAGTGGCACACCAAGCCCCACCACGCGCTCCAGCACTGCAGCCCGCCGGCCTCCACGCTGCACAGTAGGGCGTGAATGCACATATTACGTATCCTTTCAAAGCAAAAGAGAAAGAACATTCTCGCGTAGGATTACGACGTACCTCGGCAACCACACACACGCCGGCCTCGGATAGCTTCCGAACACCTCCGCCACTGACAGCCGCACAACAAGCACGCCGAGCCCCACTGCGCGCTCCAGCACCACCGCCCGCCGGCCTTCACGCTCGCCAACCCGGCCACGAGACGCCTCAGGCGCAACCGCAGTGCAACTGGTCTAGGAGGGGGACCACCGTCGGCAACCACGCACTTCCGAGCCAGCCCCCGTTTGCAGCGGCGGACCCAGGACAAAAGTTGAGCGGGGGCAAAGATTTATGGCCATATATTCATAAACCAACTATGTAAGCATATATATATAGACTAAGCTAGATACATAATCATTTCATTCTTCTTAAGATAGTTCTATCATATAAAATATGACAATTTCATTGGTAAGTCAAAGTAAACTAACCATTTGAGGCAAACCAGAACAATGACACATTGTCCTAACTCCTAATCTACAGCCTGCAAGAGAAAAAAAATATTCAAATTAAGGGATAATGAAAACATTGGAGGTATTACATAAAAAAAGAGCTTTAGCACTAGCACATTACCTTCCGTTTCATCCCACGACGATCTTTCACCGCATGGAAACGCTCAACTATCACTTCATTAGGAATTTTGTTCAGCATTCCCTTTTCTACAAAGCAAATGAGGCAATTGCTCATAAAATCATCACTCAATTTGTTGCGTAGAACATTCTTCACAATCTTCATAGCTGAGAAGCACCTCTCAACAGTTGCAGTGGCAACGGGCAGAGTTAGTGCTAGTTTCATAAGTCGATAGACTAAAGGATAAGAAAGATGCTTCTTTGTAGTCACCATCAGTTCAGCCAAATCACCAATATTCTCCAAGCTAGCAAACCTTGTATCATGTGTAACATTATCTAGGTAAAGATGAAGTTCACGCTCAAGAGCCACCAAATCATTGAAGTCATCAGGATAAAACCGAGCCAATTTCAGCAAGTTCTCCTCATTAAAGTGACAAAATTGATCACTTGGACTCAAAGAAGACATACAGCAAAGCAACTCAGAATTTGTAGCATTGAATCTACTATTTAACTCTTGTACTAACAGATCTAGAACAGCATAGAAACAATCAATCCAATAATGATGCTCATTGTTAATACCGGTCTTGTGCCTTATCTTCTTTGGATTCACATATTCATTTGCCATGTCCATAACTGAAATATCATTCTTCTCGCAAAAGGAATGTACCTGGTTCAGAAGATCGTTCCAACCATGCTGAGATCTAAGCTTCACTAGCTCTCTCTTAGTAGATTCTACATCCGACATGGCATTTACAATGTCCAAAATCTTTCTCTGGAAAGTTTTTGATAGCCCATTTGTCAAAGCAAATATAATCATCATCATGTGTAGATAGAATGCTGAATCAAATGTTTGAAAATATTTTAGAATCCCATTGGCTTGACGTTTCTTAATAGGATCTGCACCATCTTCCTCAACATATTCTAGTACTTTAACCACTGATGGGAACATCTTTGACAAACCTACCAAAGTTCTATAGTGAGAATTCCATCTAGTATCTCCTGGTCTTTGAAGACAGAGCTCTTGATTTAATCCTGTTCCTGTAGCAATCTCCCCCTTACCAATTGCTTTCCTCACTTCTTCTTGATGATTCTCTCGAAGTTTATCCTTTCTCTTGCAAGACGATCCAACAACAGTCACCAAAACAGATATCATATCAAAGAAATCTCCAACATCAGTTATTTTCTTTGCAACAGCAACAACAACCAAGTTAAGTTTGTGAGCAAAACAGTGTACAAAATAAGCAGAACTATTCTCTCTCATAATTTTGGCCTGCAAACCATTAAGTTCACCAGCCATGTTACTTGCTCCATCATAACCTTGTCCTCTCACTTGTTTTAGACTCAAACCAAATTCTGCGATCATAAAATCAATTTTAGACTTGAGATGAGCAGCTGTTGTCTCCTCCACATGAACAACACCAACAAATCTCTCATTTGGCAGCCCATTAATCACGTATCGCAGAACCACTGCCATCTGTTCTTTGTCAGATACATCACGGCACTCATCAACCAATAAACTAAACACATCGTTGCCATTTTCTTGCAAAATACAGGATAAGACTTCTTTTGCAAAGCATTCAGTAATACTTTTCTGAATTTTTGGAGACAACATTTGATTATTAATTGGGGCGTTTTTGAAAGCCTTGGCTACAACATCATTCTGTGAAATAGTATACTCCATCAACTCCCGATAGTTTCCTTTGTTCTCTGACTCTTCTGATTCATCATGACCACGAAATGGTTGTCCCTGGTGTAGCAAATATCTGCAGACATCTATTGCAGCATTTACACGAATAAGATGCTCAGTTTTCTCAGGTTCACTTTGCCTATGCAAGGCAGCAGGGATCGATTGATCTATTTTCAGTAGATCCTCACAGTTCTTGAGTGCCTTGTTGTGGAAACTGTTACGATCACGCACATGAGTCACAAATCTTTCTGGTTTCTTCCAATTGCAATACCCATCCACTACAAATGCATCACTCCCAGGTTTGTTACCTTTTATATTGTCCCTGAACAGATAGCAACACAAGCAATATGCCCTATCCACTTCCTCGCTGTATTCTAGCCAATTACCACCATACTCTTCATACCAATTAGGATTAAAACGCCTATAGATCTTTCCAATCAGCCTAGGTTCGAACTGTTTAGGACGAGGCTGATAAGGCGCCATCATCAAATACTTTCTCCTTATGTCCTCATGCTGATTGAGATTGTAATCTGCAATCCTCTTCCTTTTAGATGGATCCCGAGGAAGCTTGTTCAAATCAACACGTTCAGGCATATTTGAAGTTGTAGATTTATTAAAATACCTCTCCATGATTGCTGATTAGTAACTGCAGTAAACAAAGTCTTACGGTGGCTAAGATAAATAGAAGAACATGAAATGTGCTAGGATACACCGATACAAAGGCATGATCTCTCATCTCAGTTCAACTATCAGTAACCATTCTGTTCATAAGTAAGATCGCCCTTTTCTAAAGCACTTCTTTTTTGCATAAAATATTTAATATAACTAAAGAAAAATGTTTGAAGTAATCACGTCATTATCAGAATACCACTGTTCTAGAAAATGTCATAACTAAATGCAAGAAATTAACACAGGTAAATTTTTATCCAGATATTGCTTGTAGAACATGGAACACTGATGTACTTCAGTACTTGTACGTGCTATTTTTGGTGAAGTAATAAACTGCGAGAGTGCGAGTCTACAACTAATAAAACACATCCATTGAATATAACAGGTAAGAAAACTCTGGATCAGTACCGAGTACCAGGCTGAAAGGAGCGCCCCACCTAGGGAGTCGGAATAACACATGAACAGATGAACTGAAAGTCTGAATTCTGAAACAACTAAATGTCTGAAACTCTGAATTGCTTACCTAGTTACCTTGTCAACTTGACGAGCGGGGAGCAGCCGAGCAGAGCAGCTATCAAATATTTGCTCGTTGGACTCGTTGGAGGCTTGGAGCGGGGAGCAGCCGAGGCGCCGAGCAGAGCCGAGCAGAGCAGCTATCAAGTACTTGCCTGGCGCCTGGGACCAACGTTGCCTCGTTGGCCTGGGACTGGTGACAGACGGCCGACGCCGGACCGGCGGAAGACCGAAGACGAGCAGACGAGTGCGCGAGTGCCGACTGCCGAGTGCGCGACTCCGTGCGTGACTGCGCGAGGGCACGAGCGACTCCCTGTCTCCCTTGGCGAGTTGGCGATCGGCGCTGCTGATCGTGGCCAATAACCGGGCCAAGTGGGGGCATATTGCTGGGCCTAGTGGGGGCATACGATGTATACTCCGGACCAAGTACAAGCAGGCCAAAAAATCGAGTGGGGGCAGCTGCCCCCATAAGCGTCAACGTAGGTCCGCCGTTGCCCGTTTGTCGCCTTCACAGCTGAGCGGCAGCGGCGGCGACCGAACGCAAGGTGAAGTGCGGCCGAAACCTTAGCAGCCGATCCTCCCTCTTATATGGAGAGAGAATTGGATTTTGCCACTCCGTTTGCGTGGCTTCGCAAAAATGCCACTTCGAATGTTTGCTTCGTATAAATGCCACTCAAATCGTTCACTCTTTGATTACTATGCCATTAGCTACTCTTTTATTCGTTTTTATGTTCTTTTCAGATTAAAGGCAGGTGAAAGGACCGACTGCCCCTTGCAAGTTTGCATCTCTCTCTCTATTCTCCTGTATCAACCGACGAGACCGAGCCGCTCCCTTCGTCGTCTTCGCCCGTCCGCTCGCGCGCCGTCGCTGCTCTCCACTCGCCCTGGCCGTCCGCTCGCCGTCGCCGCCCGCGCGCCGCTCGCACCAACCGCCCGCGCGCCGCTCGCCCGCCGCTCGCGCCGCCCGCCCGCTTGCTTCACGTTCGCCTGCCCGCTCGCGCGCAGTCGCGGCTCTCCGCTTGGCCTGGCCGTCCGCGCGCCGATCGGACCAGCCGCCCGCGCGCCGCTCGCCCCGCCCGCCCGCTCGCCGGTCACGCCGCGAGGCGCTGAAGCAGCAGCGGGAGGAGGGCGTCGCCGAGTCCCGTGAGCAGCGCCCAGGCGCCGCCGCCCCGCCCCGTGAGCCGTCCGCGCCGCTCGCACCGGCCTTCCCCGTCGCCGCTCTCTTCCAGTCCAGTCCAGCTATGGACAGATGTGCTGCAGCTAACACATTTGCAGACAAATCAAGTTCCAGTCCAGTCCAGCTATGGAGTCTATGCTATCCTTTTGCCTCCAAATTTGCTCAGCTAATAGCAAGTTCCAGTCAATTCTCTCGTTTTAGCTATCCTGGTTATCAAAACAACAATCCAATCACTATTGTTTCTGGAATAAAGAAACAATCGGTTCAGTATTTGTGTCTGCATGATATAATTTCTTGACAATCAGTTTACCTGAAGCCTTTGTGGTGAGGAGTCCTTGTGTATACTGCAAGGCTAGTAGACAGATTAATTTTCTTTTGAAGATGAAACATGGTGTTCTATAGTAAAGAAACAACAATATGAAAAGTCCTCCATTACGAATGGTACATCATTCAGTTAATATCAGTATCACTTACAGTTTTTTATGGATAATTTTGCAGAGTATCGATCATGTAAACTATCAGATGGAATGCAGGACTGAGTGGTGGCAATGCAATGGTACATCCGTTCCATGTTTTCTATTTGCCAGAAAGTTCTCCTACAGTGTGGCGATGCATCTATTGGAGGATGGTTCATGGCCAGTATCTTCCTCGCTGTTCAGTAGCATTTGCAGCTGAAGCTACTGAGCTATAGAGTATATCCTAGTGTATTGCCAGAGATGAGATTGTGTATAGTTGTTGTGCTGGTAAGATGAAAGCAAGATTATGTATGGCATTTAGAACTTGCTGTAATTTTTTGTCCAGGAATGAAATGAGGTGATTTGGAATCATTTTTCTGTCATTTTGTACAAGTTACAGCATTTTTTCCTCAACATATGCTGGCAGATCAATAAGTAATAAGGGAAAGCTCAACATACGAATTATCAGAGAAAAAGAAGAAAAGATTAATATGATGCTACCAAATTCAGCAAATGCTACTGTTAATTTTGACAGAACAATTTGTGTGCAACAAAGAGTGCGACCTATATTTCACTAAACCATATTGTGAGCAGGAAACAGAATCTTCAGACACAATTCCTGAGAAAGCCAAGTATCAGGATCGCAAAATATGATGATTGAAAAGGATAAATAAGCTCCGATCACAGAAATAAAATCATCCATCTTACCCTATAAGCTCAATATTATTGATGCATAGATTTTAACATGTCAATAGTCCAGTACCAAAAACCACTATTGCACACAAAATAAAGTACGATTTGTGAGACTTGAACTCGAGACAATGAAGAAATCAGTGGTAGCGGCAGGCGACGTAGGTGATGATGTCCTGATGCATATATTTCTTCTTGTACCTGCGAAATGGTTGACTGGAGTCATAAATGTTATGACACTAGAAAAAAAGAAAATGAGAACAAAATCACCATAATGGCTCATTGAAAGTGTGAGTTCACATCTCACATAAGCTCATTTATCCAACATGTAGCTTCCTCTTTGGAGTCATTTTCTTTTGTGGAGCTGCAGCTGGCATCCTCTCTGGAGTAATTCTGGTGGTTTGTGAAGAACTTCCCTCTCCCAGCAAGAAAGCAAGGCGGCTGCACATATATATATTATCATATATAGATAAATCTGTTTGTTTGACATTTGTACATTCATGAACATAGATATATGTGTCATTGGTTCTTACCTTCTAGTGACCATGCTTGGACTCTCCTGTAGTATTTGTTCTCTAGTTGGTCTTTGTGGGGTGCTAGATTCACCTAGCCTAGCTTTTGTAATATTCTTTCTAGGCTTCCTCTTCCTGCATTTGAAACAAAAAAAATTAATTTTGGCATGAGGTGATAATGTAAGCTTTGAAGGATAGAACAACACTTGCCTTTTTTTTGGTTCCATTCTTTGGGCACTTGGAACTAGCTTGCCTATGACCTTTCATTCCACATCTTTTGCAAGTGATTGGGCCTCTAATCTTTGTCTTTCCCTTGGCACTGTCAGTAGCAGTGCCACCATCCTTGCCACCATCACTGCCATCGGACTTTCCACGAGACTTGCCACCGCCTTCAAGACATCCTTTGATCCGTAGTTTCCTTTGTCTTCCTTTATTTCTTTTCACAAGTGGTGCCCCTACAACAAATGGCAGCTCCACTTGTGGCCACTGTGATTTGTCTGTGAGTAGCTCAATCTCCCTCTCGTATGCAGCCTTGAATTTGTTCACAGAGTAGTACTCATGCACAAATGGTTCAAGGTCTACCCTTTTTTGTGTAGTTAAAAAGGCCAAAACATGTTGACATGGCTTACCGGTGTGCTGCCATTCAAGACAAGTACAAGTCTTCTGTGTTAGCTTTACAATATGCCTTTCACAATTCTCACTATTGTCCCAAACCTCTGCACTCTAATTAGCAGATTCAATAACTTTCAAGTGCCCCAAACCTCTAGTATTTGCCCTCAGCTGAACCATCACAGTTGGAAGTATCCTTCCAGCTGGTAATCTTTCTCCAATCCTCCTCCTCTTCCTCCACAAAACCATGATTATCTCTCTAACCTTGTCAGCTAGTTCAGCAACAGGCAAGTCCTTAGTGTCTCGGATCCAGTTGTTGAACACCTCTGCTACATTATTAGTGATGTAGTCACACTTGATATCTGGATTGAAAGTACACCTCATCCACTTGAGAGTATGGTACTGACTTAAATAGAGCCATACAACATTTAATTCTCTAATAATTGCTGCCATATGTTCGGTGAACACCTCTTCCCTATAAGCCCTTGCTGCAGGATACATCCTTCCAAACCCATGGAACCTTTTCACAAAATTCTTCATAAGATGGAAAAAAAACATTCCCTTTGTTCACACAGCCAAACAACATACTGCATATGAGCTATTTGGGTGTATGTATGAATAACAATGAGATATAACCAGAGTGGTCTAGACGATCAGGCAGGAGGCGCGCCGGCAGCAGACACGATCTCGGAGCAACTACAATTTCACTATATTTGTTGAATCTGCGGTGCAGCTGCTTCTTCAATGTCAGCTTTGAAGCAGCCAACAATCAGAGTTGTAGCCGAGGGAGTTCCTGAATCACACGCAAAGCAGCTAATTAGCTATGCACGTGCTAATAACAAGGTAAGGACTATATTTTGCATGACTGAGCTGCTTTTAAACTTGGGTGTTCATCACTGGGTTCTCATCATAAAGCACTTAAAATAAGAAAATTCCATATATTAATATATGAGCATATCCTTACAAACAATTTGTAAACACAATGGTGGCTTTTGAGCTTGAACAATACAATAAATTCTTTTGGTCATTACATATTGGCATTGTCATGTTATTTCATAGCCTGTTTGATGCTGAAAGTATCAGAGCATTCTGTTGGCCTGTATACAGGTCATCATCGGACCTGCAACAGTCGGAGGAATTCAAGCTGGTGCTATACGATTGGCGATGGCGACCTGGTGATCAGCGGCATGCGGACGGCGATGGGGAAGGAGGAGGACGTGGACGGGGCGGCGGAGTGGACGGCCGGGGCGAGCGGGAGAGCCTCCTCCTGCTGCTGCTTGAGCGCCACACGGAGGATCCCGGATGAGCGGCCCGGCGAGCTGGCGGTCGGCGTGACAGGCGAGCGGGCGGGCGGGGCGAGTGGCGCGAGCGGCGCGCGGGCGGTTCGTGCGAGAGGCGCGCGGGCGGCGACGACGAGCGGACGGTCGAGGCGAGCGGAGAACAGCAACGGCGCGCGAGCGGACAGGCGAAGATGAAGCGAGCGGCTCGGTCTCGTCGGTTGATACAGGAGGAGAATAGAGAAAGATATGCAAACTTGCAAGGGGCAGTTTGTTTTCACTTGCCTTTAATCTGAAAAGAACATAAAAATGAAAAAAAGAGGAGCTAATGGCATAGTAATCAAAGAGTGAACGATTTGAGTGGCATTTATACGAAGCAAACATTCGGAGTGGCATTTTTGCGAAGCCATGCATAGGGAGTGGCAAAAATCCAATTCTCTCCTTATATGGATGGCGCGTGGGTAGCCCCCGCCCCCCCTCCGCATGGGCCCAACGAGCCAAAACGCCGAGCCTTGGCCCAACTCGCGGCCTGCCGACAACCACAAAACAGCCTTTGATTATTTAGCGAATAATACCCTATTTTAACAAACTAGATAATTGCCGTGATCCACCAAAAAAAAAGATAATTGCCCGTGTGTTACAATGGAGGGATAAATATTTTAGTAGATTAGCCTGTAATTTATCGGTCCATATTAGTGTGATTGTGTAAAAAATATAATTTTATTTGGCAAACCCTTATTTGGTAAGCATTTATTGTCTTACCAAAAAAGTGGGGCAGTTGATGTGGTTTTCAGGGAAACCGGTGGAAAAAACCAGAGATGGGAGGGAAAACATCAAAACAGAGAGAGGGAGGGGAGAAAGTAGGGGGAATGTATGTAAGGTTAGAGGAAGGGCGAGTAGAGGAACCTTACGTTCATTTTAAATAGGAGAGATACGTTCTTTTTAAGTATGAGATATTGTGAAACAGTCCAATCATTAAGTACTCTACTATGTACGTTTCATAATTTAGCCATCGCCTTTTATATAAAATGTACTACAAATAACATAAGTGAAACAATAACACTATTATTTGAATTCTAGCCCTTGGGTTTGAGATAAAATGTGATGCATAGTATTTACATGTGCAAATATTCATTTCAGACATATGAGCCATCAGAAATTGCATCATTGTGTATTACCGCGCAAACTTGAATGTACCTCGTGTCAGTGCACATTCCATACCCTATGTTTCTAGAATTCACCATATTCCATGAGTTTGCTATAATGGCAATCCCATTAACAGGCAAAAATTGATTATGTTATTTTTTCTATTAATTTATTTATTGTATTTTTTAACATTCTTAATTCACCCTAATTAAGCTGCAAGTGCTGCAAAATGTCACATGTGCTTAATTCAAGCATAATTGTCGGTGTTTTTTCACCGGCAATAGAACTATGAGGCTATTTATGCGGTCCTTTGGCTAGATGGAAGCACAAGACACAAGGATTTTATACAGGTTGGGGTCCTCGGGAGGAGGTACCCTACGTCATGTTTTTGTGGATGTATTGCTTGTGTTCGCAAGCTGTAGATGGCGATGTAGATGTAAATGAAGTACCGAACAAATGTTCCCTAGCCGCATAATATAGTCGGGAGGTAGGGTTACAGAGGCGGGGACTTCCCTGTTCGGTTACTTGATTTATTTTCTAGTCGGTTACAACAAGATATATGGGATTATTGGGTTCATATTTATATGTGCCTTGTCTAGCACATCGATAGAGATACCCTGGATCCTACATGTACTCTATGTAGTCGGTCCATCCCACCCTTTGCTCGGGTGGTCGAGTATTCCTGTCGTGGTAGTACTCGTGGTCCATGTCCACCACAGCATCCCCAAGTCCTTAACGATCTTGTTGTGGCGACCTTGATTGTGTCCCGGCTTGGTCTCGCCTTCGTGGAGTGTACCAGCTTCTTCCTTCGCGAAAGCCGAGTTATGTCCGCCTAGGCGTGCCTCTTCGTTTGCTTGCAGGGAGATCATGAAGGATTAAGTTGGTTCTTGTAATAGGAGCATTCTTGTCGGTGCGTAAGGGTACCCCCTCGGGAGGAACCGACACAACCAACTCAGACCACAACATCTGCACGGATGTCTAAGCGCTCCTGAGCCCTGCACCTCGCAGTGCCCGAGTAGACACCCACAAGATATGTGGACAAGTGCGGGATTTCAGGGATTACGTGGTTAAGGGAGATACGTTCCTCTTAACCGCAAAATCTTCTGATTGTACCATATCTAACCGAAGGATATCCCTAATGAACCGCTTATGGTCGCTGATACGTCTCAAACGTATCTACAATTCTTGTTATGTTCATGCTATATTCATATCGTTTATACATAGTTTTGGCATAGTTTTTATCATTTTTTCTAGACCAACATATTAATTCGGTGCCAAATGTCAGTTACTGTTTTTATTGTTTTTTATGCAACAAGAAAAGTATTTTCTAGGGACCAAAAAATTAAAATAAAATCACTACACGAAGTTTGATCACCATAAGGACCTTGGGCCGTATAATGGGCCAGAGGTGGGCCATGTGGCCCCCCACGCGCCCAAGGACTAGGGCGTGCCATAGGGGCGTGTAGGCCCCCTGTGCACCGCCTCCCGCACCTCTTCGCCCCTGCCTTTATAAACCCTTGAAAACCTCGAAGGCATTTATCGCTATTTTCTCCCGACGCCGCTTCGTCGCATTCCGAGGCGATCCATTCTGGAGTCCTTTTTGGGTACTCTGCGGGAGGGGGAGATCATCACCGACGCCTTCTTCATCAACCTTGCTGCTCCCATGACCATGTGTGAGTAGTCCCTCCTTGGACTATGGGTCCATAACAGTAGTTATGTGGCATCTCCTCTCTGCCGTCTTCAATACAAATATCACATGAGCTGCCTAACATGATTGTGATCAATCTAATGTAATCCCGGTGTGTTTGTTGCGGTGTGATGAATTGTCACTTGATGATCAGATTATATATGGATTTTTATTTGGTTTGTTTTGGTTCTTTGTTGCATGATTTATAGTTGTACATGCTCTCTAATATATTAGTTTATTCATTGGCTATGTTTAGATGAATGATCTGCAAGAGGGAGTGGTGTGCATTGGTTGGGTTTAACCTTGCAAGTAATCTATCTCAGTGACAGTAAGAGAAAAAAGCTTGTATTGTGTTATTGCCACTAAGGATAAAAAGATAGTTGCCTAGTTGCCTCAGAGGTAAAGAGAATATATTATCAACATTATGTCAACTTGATTAATGCAATACTCTGCTTTATTACTTAATACCTCTAGATGCATGATGGATTTTGGTCTTTCGGTGGAGTATTAGCTATAGATGCATGCTTTTGAGCGGTCTATGGATATAAGGGCGTAATGCCTATATGCAATCATGACATGTATGATTAAACATAAACACTGTAACTTAACCGGTACGCAACTGTAATTTGTTTACCATGCCTATGCTATTTGGAGAGATGCCACTAGTGAACTTATGGATCCCAGGTCCATTATTCTTCATAAATACAACTTCTTTTCAACGTTTTTTCTGTTCTTTGATATTCTGAAATATTTTTACATTCACGAACAAAATTCATTCCCACACACACGATACATTAATCATTGTAACTACCAAAGCTAGTGAGGTTGATACCCTCACTAGACGAGTTGGGGACCAAGATACAAAGTTTCTTAGTTGAGTGCAGGGCTGATCATTGGACTTGTAAGGAACTTTTCGTGTTGATAACCTTGGTTCTCACTGAGGGAGAATCTTCTGCTTGCTACAAACCCTTGCTAGCTCTTTAGGGCCGAACAGATATTCTTTTTGGCACTATAGCCAGGGAACATTAGAAGCATTTTCTGGTGCCGTTGCCGGGGAGATTCTTCACAAGTCCATTGGTTTTGCATTTGATTATTTTTTACTTTCGTGTTACTTACTTTGCTTAGTTACTTTTATTTGTCTTTAGTTTGCTTTTTTGCTTTCCGAAAAACTCAAAAATAACAAAAATATTTAAATTCAAGAAAGTATGTATTTTCTTTTGCTTAGTTAACCCCTACAGGTCCTTAGAAAATTTTTGGAGAAAAGACGTTGTTTCGGCCGTAAGAGAGGAGAAGACGGCACATGGTACGACCAAATCTGGTCGTACCGTTGGTCGTACTTCCCCTGCGCAAACAAAACCAGAGCAACAGAGGAGAAGACGGGGCGTGGTACGACCAAAATTGATCGTACCGCTCCTCGTACCAAAATTATTGCCTTCGCATCCAAACTTCCAGAGGAGAAGACGGGGTATGGTACGACCAAAATTGGTCGTACCGTTGCTCGTACCAGAAGAGGAGCCTGCGCATCAATGAGTCCAGAGGAGAAGACGGGGTCTGGTACGACCAAACTTGGTCGTACCGGTGCTCGTTCCGAAACCCACCGAAATGCCCCCACCAGTCCAGAGGAGAAGACGGTGTGTGGTACGACCAAACTTGGTCGTACCCTCGCTCGTACCAGGTGAGGCAGCACAGTAGCCAGGCACTAGAGGAGAAGACGGTGCCCGGTACGACCAAAATTGGTCGTACCATTGGTCGTACCGCGTGTAAGAACGCCCATATCAGCCCGAGAAAGGTAACTCTAGATCAGAATTTTCCAAAACTTCTTTCTTCCTCCTCCAAACCTCAAAGAGACCTCGAAGGATCTCCTTCTACACTCATTTTCAGATCGATTCCTCACACTTGAAGCTTCTACGCCATAAACACAAGAAGCCAAACCGCTCGTGCTAGGGCCATTGCCCAAGGTGCCCCCGTTCATCACAGCCGTGAAGACCAATTGCAACGTGATTTGTACTATCACGGGATGACGTTGGTGAACCGAGATCAAACCCGACGCTACAAAAGACTTCATCCAAGAGAAGTGAGATCAACCAAGTGGGCGTGCCCAAACACCATCGCCGCACTCAGTATAAGAAATGATTTTCATTTATTATGTAACAATGTTGGGTTGCAGAATTTTGTTTTTCAGGACGTACCGACGGACCGCCGGTTGACACTAGAGTTCTTAGCCACTCTAAGACAAACCGTTGAGAACTTTGCAAGAGAAAATGGAGATAGGATTCAATTCCGTCTCATGGACCAAGACTTTGACATGTCTCTCAACGAGTGGTGCTCCATATTCGGCTTCGTCAACAACGACGGTCACATTCGTTATGCTCATGATTTACTTAATCCTTCCCCGTTATATCATTTCAATCAAATGCGTGTTTATAGCAATGTTCCTAAGGGAAGTAACATTGAGTGTCCTGCTATTCGCTATCTCTATTATGTTATTACTAACACTTTGCAGGCACGAGGTGAAGTCACCAAAGTGAATGAAGAAAACATGGTGCTACTTGCAAAAGCTGTGTTTCTGCACTCCAACATGACGCCAAACTTGGGCACGATGCTTCTACTCCATCTCAGCCGCCAAGCAAACGAATCTCGCGGTGACATCACTTGTGGAGGAGTTATCACCGTCTTGGCCAACGCACTCAACCTCGACATCACCAACCTTTGTCCATTGGCCGGTAACAGACGTGTATCTCTTTCAGTTCTTAGAAGTGCAGGCATGATTACAACAAGAAATGGTAGAATTTTTATTCGTATCCCGGGTGTTGGGCATCTATTGCCAACCCCTATGCCTAACCGGTTCTCTATCGAGGACGGAATTTTGCATTATTATGCACAGGGAGAGGATGAAGATGAGGACCCCGAAGCAGCCATGCCAGAAGATGTGGAGGAAGAAGAGGGTGAACCTGAACCTGAGGTGCAACCCGAAGACAATGAAGAAGGAGACGGACCGTACGTCACATACACAGATGTGTACAACCTCGGAGACTCTTATCAATGATTTGAGCGATCTCGCCAACGCCCTCCGAGACACCACCGAGACCATGACATCCCACTTCACCACATGGAGCCATGGATGGGCTCCGGGATATTACCAGCCGCCGCCACAATGAGCTCTTGAGCTTGGGCTTGCAAAAGCTTAAGCTTGGGGAGGTCGTTTTCACTTCTACATCAAGAGTGGCGACGAATTTATTGTAATAAGAGTTGTAATAAGGCCGTACTACAGCTCGCAAAGAGCTTTGAAACACTCGTGTTGGACTTGCTCCAACACTTTGCTTTGCCTTTTTCCTTTTCTTTTTGTTTCTTTTAGTTCGTTTCTAAGCCTTGCTTTGTTGCTGGTTTTTAGTTGTTTTTCTTTTCAGTTAGTTTTCAAAAACCCAAAAATCCCAAAAATATATTTTCTTTTCTTTTTCTCGCTGTGGTTTTTCCTTTTGCTTTCTTTTGCTAATTCTTTTGCAGCGAAGTTGATCTACACCGAGCAAAGAGGGACACATTCCAAGGAAGAGAAGCGTGAACATTCATGGACGTGAGGTATGTCCTACGACTCCCGTTTTATAAGCTTGAAGTACCCATGCTAGTTAGTAGTAGTTGCATGTGTGATGTATCCAAGTGGGAGTAGGTTTTGATAGTTAGTATAAAGTTTTTATTCGCTTAGCTAAAGTAGTTAAGTAGTTTTTGTTCTTATTCTTCTAGTTAACCAAGACTTGTCGTGGGACTAGTTTTATAATTAAGTGATGATAAACAAGCATAACAATAGAACAAGAGAAAGTCTAAAAGACTTGGGTGTCGATTGATAAATGTTTTAAGAAGCATAGTATTAGAGATACTCGACCCATAGTGTTTAATTTGATAGACTCAATAGTGCTTGCGGAAAGAGTTGGCCAACGGAACCAAGTTCAGAGGTGATTGGGGTCATGCCAAGATTTGTTTTGCATAAACATAGGATATTGCTTTACACGTGTCTTCTGAACCATTGTCGCACTCTGTGAGAAATGTCGACTACTCTGCTGGCCTACGAACGATCTACCAGAGCTTTGGCTTGGATTTCGGCTATTGAGTTGACATGAACGTCTGTAACAGCAATGTTATGACGGGTACATTCCGACTTTCTCAAAGAGATGTGCTTTCTAGTGGGAAGTTTGGATACTCCTCTGACCAATGATACTTTAATCAAATGGCATAAAACCCTTATCGGTCATGAGTATTTGGCTTGCCCCCACAAACAATAACTCAGCTTGCATATATCACGTGGCGGCATGATCTTGGTTACTGAAGGGCAAAAGTTCCAAAAAGTTAATGAAAGAAGGAGCACTGTTGCGCCTTGGCGAGGCGACACTTGTGGGTGTTAGTGAGTTACTCTAGCATCGTGCTCTCTTTGACATACCATCACATCCTTATTTGTGTTTTCATTGCAAAAATCTTCCAAAGTGTTCCTGGCAAGTATTGTGTTTTCTAGATGAAGTAGAATAATTACTAGTTAACTATTTTGTCTCAGTTGATGAAAGTTTTTGATGATGTATAGTACCATATCCCGTATACGAGGACATACATATACGATTACCCTGGGTTATCGGGTTGAGCATCGCGTATTCTGGTAGGTACCCCAGGAGATAAGGTAACATTTCGTATAGAGGAAAGATATCCTTTAAACCAGGAAGTCGATCTCGGTATTTAAGGAAACTAGAAGTCTTACTCGCGTACGAGTCCACGAGCAGTACGATTCGAGGAGCCCCCTATATAAGGATGAGCAACCCCATAGGGGAGGGACAAGCCCCAAGAGAACCCTAGAAGCATTAGAAGATCTTCGGAGGTAAGTCAATCCAGAAGCCAGGAGCGATCTAGAAGCCAGGAGCAGTCCAGGAGCCAGAAGCAAGTTCTACGAGAAGACCCGCCCCCTTGAAGAAGTCGAGGGTCTGCGGAGCTAGATAAGATTAGTCTATGAGTAGGTTAGATAGCCACCACAGAACACCCCCCTTGTAAAGATATCTATTCGATCAATATATTCAACATGACGTAGGGTTATTATCCTGAGGGAGGCCCGAACCTGTATAAAAAGTGAGCGCCTTGTCGTCAGATCCAATGAGTATCATCAACTTGAGTATACCGTAAGTTCGCCGATTTACCAATCGTCGACAGTTTTGTTCTAACCATTTTAGCTTAACAAGCTTGCATAATAACCTTGCCGCTGCTCTAGCTATGCTAAGTTTTCAGGTGAATAAAGTGGTGGGCTATCTAGGCATTACCGATCGTATGTGAACTTAAACCTTCTCGTTATTTCGGTTTAAACACTGAGTTCCTTGCGGTTATTGTTTCTTGCTCGAGCATGATCAAGGTTTAAGCTTGGGGAGGTTGATGAGTGTATTTTTCACTCATATTTTCCCGTGTTTAAACCGGATATTCTTTGGATATTCTCTTCGATTTGCCCACTAATGACTAATAAATGCAAAGATTTTTATTTTGTTTCCTGCAGAATGGGCATATTTAGGTGGAAAATCAAGCAATATATGGGAAGTATTGAAGGAGGAGATCATCCCCGCTCAACCAGGCGCGCACAGCCACCTCCAGAGGAGAAGACGGTGTGCGGTACGACCAAACTTGGTCGTACCGCCAGTCGTACCAAGCTCCGCCACCTCCGTGATGTCATCCCTGACAACTTTCGTGAAGGGACCCGAGGCCCATTCACATCAGAAGACCCTCGAAACCCTATTCCGCCCACCTGCACTATATAAAGGAGAGGAAGATCGGCGGCTGAGGAGAGGAACAACAAGAGGCGCAAGGTCGTGAACACCCATCCACCATTCCTCGCAGCAGCCACTACCATCACATCTCATTTCCCATCTCCATCTCCACCACCATTACCCTCCATTAGATCGAATACTTGTAATCAAGATTGTATCGCGATCGGCAACATTGTAAGACTTTCAATCATTCATCTTCAATCAACTATTTCTACAATGTTTTCTGTTTGTGATTTGATCGCGATGTGTGAGTAGTCCCCTCGGGCTAAGGGCCGAGGTGGATCCTTGCAGCCCCGTGTATGCGTACCTTAGGGATTGTTGGTTTACTTAGATGAATGTTGCTTTTGTATTATTTGTGCAAACCTACTTGTGTCTCTTGTCTCTACCTCGATCCAAGGGCTCACCGGTACTCGAGATTCCTAAGATCGGAACAAGGAGAGGTGAGGAGCAGAGAGGAGAGTAAGGCTATACCGAACATCGGTGACAGTAAGATTAGTACGGTAGCTGGAATCGAGTCTTTGGTGTTAGTTATGGTACAGTCATTAAACGCCCAATGCATTGGTCTAGATATCCTTAATAACCGAAGCATCCCCGCGAGACGGACAGGGCTAAGGTTGGACAATAGAACCTCGATGCGGTGGCAGTCGGTCGTGGGGTTATTAGGATGCATCTCCCACACAATATGTTTCGAATGATCTTTGCAACAGTGTTTACCAACGTCTTCTTTATTATATCCCTAGCGCATTAACACAGCTGCAGGTGAATCCTCTGCCCTGGCCTATTTTAATTATATTGTTTTTCCACTTGTGATTGTTGGTCCGGGAAACTTGAATGTTTTGAGGTAACAAGTTCTTGCAGAAATCTCCTTACCAAGCATCACTTCCCATGGGTTCGATAAACCTAGGGTCTCTAGGGAAAAGGGCACTATCTACATCCGAAACGGATCGAAGGTAATCAGTACCATCATATGAGGCAATGGAAAATACAGTTCCAATTCATTGAACCTTTAAGCATTCAACCCAGAAAGCGCATGGCAGTCCCTGCTTCCCTCCGCAAAGGGCTTATCCTTTACTTTTATGTTGAGTCATCTTCATTGAGCCAATCTATTCTTTAAAAATAAGCATAGCATGTTGGAGAAATATCCATGAGTTTATATATTATTAAGGTGTGTGATCATGATTATTCATTTCAGGTGACATTATCTATATGATAAATGAGTTAGAAGCTAAGGTCTTGCTGAAACTTCAAATCTTCCACTTTGTTTGGTTGAAGTTTGTTTGTTCTAAAAATCCGCTCATGAGTGCTAGCTAATTGTCTAAAGATTAAGAAATAGTTGAGCATGTGGTGTTTTCTAATAAAAACTCTGACATGGACCCTTCTTGAAGACTGAGAATAATGCAATTATTTAATGACCAAGAACATGGTTTAATAGATTCAATAGCTTTTATTGTGAAACTTCCAATTGGTAAAGTGCTTCATGACCTCCACACTAGAAGTTTTATGAGAAAGAGTTGTTGTTTAGAATGTTTAATTATGAAGGCAATAGTGATGATGTCATGTCCATATTCTTTGTTATCGACATGTCATGTCTACTAAGCTCGACATTCGCTTGGGGACAAGCGAAGTCTAAGCTTGGGGGAGCTGATACGTCCATTTTGCATCACTATTTCTTGCTATAAATTACTCATTTTTATACATGTTTTGCACATTATCACACCATTTTTATACCTTTTTCCTCTTGTCTTGCATGTTGCAACCGAGGAGGAGGAAGTGCCGGAAAACTACAGAAAAGCACCAAAAAGAAGAGCAGCGAAGAAAATATTTTTCCAGAGCCCAGAAAAATCACAGAAAACCAGAAAGTCAGAATTATACAGGAAGAGAGCCAAGGGTGCCAGACATGGGCCAGGGAGTGGCCCATGAGGCCCACACCCCCCCCTCGGCCAGGCCCTGGGCCGCGGCAAGGGGGCGTGTGGGGCCCACAGGGCACTTCCATGTACCCCTCCGGCACCTCTGGTCCTATATTACCCTAAAACCACCATATCTATTTTACGGGATTTTTCTACCGCCATCTTCGAGGCGAAAACAGAGCGGAGCACTTTTCTCTTCCAAAGGGGTGATCTGCCAGGATCCTTCCCCTCCGGGTGGGGGAAATCGAAGCCATCATCATCACCAACACTCTGTTCATCATGGGGATCATCATCACAATCATCATATTCACCAGCACCATCTCCATCATCACCTCCATCTCTATCCATTTTCAATCTGTGAACTATTACCTCATATCTATTACCAGGATCACTTCCTGGTGTTGATTACTGCTTTGTAGTTGATGCTTAGAGGTTTACTGGTGAAAGATTTGTATGTTCAGATTGTCATCCATATCATTACCCCCACTGATTATGTTCATTATGATGGCTTGTGAGTTGTCTACTACATTCTTGAGGACCTGGGAGAAACCCAGTTGTTTTTTTTTGAAAGGAACATTATATATATTCCATTACACAAACAAGCTGGACAAGTCGCCAGCAAACAAGTCCTTTACAAAATCTGGAAACGGTTCTAGCCATACACTCTGTTTCTCCTGCTCCTTGGATGCTCCTAGACTTGCTAAATAATGAGCAACTTGATTACAAACTCTAGGAATGACTTCTACCTTACAGGATTGGAAAGAGACTTCCTTCAAAAGCTTAATTTCCCTAAACAGAGCGCCCAGATCAGAAAGATCATAATCATCCGATGTAACTGCTTGCTTCAGCTCTGTCGCATCGGTTTCCAAGATGACCCTCTGATAGCCCATTCGAACTGCTACCTGGATAGCATGTAACATTGCTGCCGCTTCAGCATGAAAAGCTCCATTCGCCATCTCTAGCCTGCCTGCACCCATCGCTAGAGAATTCCCATGTTCATTCCTGATGATAAAACCCCAACCTCCAGACTGGGATGCTCCTTTAAACGCCCCATCTGTATTGATTTTTAAGAAACCAGGTTGGGGTGGAGACCAGGGCTGAAAGCTCTTCTGTTTTTCCTCCTTCCTCAGCCTCCTAATCTTTGTAATACTCAACACTTGATTGTGGAAAGAAAACATAATATCATCAAAACTCCTGGTTTGTTCTCCGGTATTTGCTTTGTTTCTCTCCTGCCACCAACACCATAACAGGACACACACTCTCATGCATAACTCTTCATCCAGCTTCAAAATTTCCTCAAGCATTTGAAAGGAGTTTGTACAGGCAATTAGTTTGGTCCTCACCTCCTCCAATTGCACTTGTTGCCAGAATTTCTTGACCAACTTACACTTGGTAAAACAGTGTCCACCGTCTTCATCAAATCTTTGGCAGATTGGGCATCTTGTATCAATCTCTATACCTCTTCTCTTCAATTTTAAACGGAAAGGTAGGCTGTTATTTGCTAATCGCCACAAAAAGTGCAATATCTTCCCAGGAAGAGGCAGTTTCCATAAATTTTTCCATGGAAAGTTACCTCTGCCTTCAGCATTCTTTGATGTAGATGTTAGTCCATGGATTGATTCTCGAGCCAGATCGTTCATCACCACTTGATAGGCAGACTTAACTGAGAATTTTCCTTTTTTGTCAAAGTGCCAGGCTATGAAATCTTCAGCATCCTCTTGGATTGGAATTTTTAAGATGGCTTGAGCATCCTCCTCATCAAAAGATTGCTGGACTAGTTGAGGATCCCATGAACCATTAATAGAATCAATTAGCTCAGCCACTCTGGTAATAGTGTGAAAACCTTGTTGAGTTTTCACTTTCCTGGTGATGCCTCTAGGAATCCAAGGATCAGTCCATATATTGATTTTCCTTCCATCCCCCACACGCCAAATAATTCCTTTCTTAAGAACATCTACTCCTTTTAAAATGCTTCTCCAGCAGTATGACATACCTTCTTTCGGTTCTGCGCTCAGCACATTGCCATTGGGAAAGTATTTAGCTGAGAGAACCTGCGCACATAAGGATGTAGGGTGTTGAAGGATTCTCCATGCTTGTCTTGCTAGCATAGCAAGGTTGAAACTATACAGATCTCTAAAGCCCAGGCCCCCATCCTTCTTTGGTTTGGTAAATTGCTCCCAGCACACCCAATGTATTTTGTTTTCCTTGTCCATTTGGCTCCACCAATATTTCCCAATCATGGCACTTATATAATCACATAGAGATCTTGTAAGATCGAAACATGCCATTGCATACACTGGGATTGCTTGTGCTACTGCCTTAATAAGTATTTCTTTTCCAGCCTTTGACAATAGTTTCTCCTTCCAACCTTGGATTCTCTTCCACACTTTCTCTTTAATATATTGAAAGGCCCTAGTTTTTGACTTCCCAATATATACTGGAGGCCTAAATACTTTCCTGATAAACCCTCATTCAGTATCTTCAAATGCACCATTATTTCTTTCCTCTGATCTTGCTTTGTATTTTTACTAAACAGTACTGCTGACTTATCTTTATTAATAGCTTGCCCGGAGCACTCTTCATACACATTTAGGATGCGCTCCACTTCCTTAGCATTTTCTGCATTTGCTTCTAGGAGCAAAAGTGAGTCATCTGCAAATAAAAGATGGCTTACGCTGGGAGCAGCACTGCAAATTCTAATTCCTCTTATCTTCCTAGACATTTCAGCTTTATTAAGCAAAGCAGAAAATCCTTAGCACAAAACAGAAAGAGATATGGAGAGAGGGGATCACCTTGACGGAGTCCACGGTGAGGGATAATTTCTTCAGTTAAGTCGCCATTAACCTTTATATGGTATTTAACTGTAGTAACACAGTTCATCACCAGCTTAACCCATTTCCTATTAAAGCCCATCCGCAACATAATGTCTTGCAAGAAATTCCATTCCACCCGGTCGTAGGCTTTGCTCATGTCTAGCTTGATTGCTGCATATCCCACCTTGCCACTTCTTTTCCTCTGCAAAAAGTGGGTCAGTTCATATGCTAGAAGGATATTATCTGAGATCAGCCGCCCACGCACAAAGGCGCTTTGATTAGGAGAGATAATATCAGGAAGGATACGTTTTAATCTATTTGTGAGTACCTTGGAGATAATTTTGTAGACCACATTGCAAAGGCTGATCGGTCTCAGATCTTTGACTTTCTCTGGGTTAGTCATTTTTGGTATTAGAACAATCATGGTAGTATTCCATCCCTTAGGTATCTCTCCATTTCTTAAAATATTAAGTACCTCTTTGGACACTTGTTTGCCAACTGTACCCCAAAACCGTTTAAAGAAAATAGCTGGCATGCCATCTGGACCTGGGGCTTTTAAATCACCTATGCTGTCCAGAGCTATTTTAACTTCCTCCTCTGAATATTCTGCACAGAGAAACTCATTCATTTGCTCTGTAACTCTTGGGGAGACTGACTGTAAAATTTCCTCATTGTTTGGGTTAGCCGAAGTTGAGAAGATGCTGAAGAAGTAATCTGCAATGTACTCTTTAAGTTGTTCTGTTCCCTCAACCCAACTTCCATCTTCTTTTTTCAATCTGCGGATGGTGTTCTTCCTTTTTCTTTCCGAGGCAAAGGCATGGAAAAAGGTTGTATTCCTGTCTCCCTTCTGGAGCCAATTGACATGTGCTCTTTGCCTCCAATAAGTATCCCATCTGCTTTCTAGGCGGTCTAATCTCTCCTTTAAAAGGAGTTCACGATTAATGCGACTTTGGCTGATATCTCCTCTTCTAACTTCCTCCAGCTCCTTCTTTAGATTCTTAATCATTTTCTGTGTATCCCCTAAAATGTTCATGCTCCAATCTTTTAGATCAATAGCTATTGCTTGCAGCCCCTGCATTAAATCGCTTCCATTCCTCAGATTAGATGTATTCCAAGCATTTGTTACTATTGCCTCACAGTCCTCCTCCTCCAACCAATTTGCTTCAAATCTAAAGGAATTTACTCCTCCCATAGATCTGCCACTGAACTTTGTATTGTTAACCGAGATAATAATAGGTCTATGGTCAGAGTGTCTAGGATCCCCATTTACTACCTGATATGAGGCGAAGTGCTCACACCATCCTCTAGAGCCCACTGCTCTGTCCAGCCTCTCTTTAACATACCTTCTAACATCATGATTATTATTCCTCCACGTGTATTTATCCCCTGAGTAGCCCAGATCATAAAGACCACACTCTACTAATGTCCTTCTAAAATTCTCCATGGCTGCTTGATTGCGAGGGGGACCTCCCTTCTTTTCATTTCCATACATGATCTCATTGAAATCGCCTGCACAGATCCATGGAAGTTTCACCTGGTGATTCAGGACGTGTAGAAGCTTCCATGTTAAATATTTTTTCTCCGCAGCCGGCTCTCCGTAGATCCCAGTAAACCTCCATCTATATCCATTTTGCTCAGTGATCATAATATCTATGTGATATTTTGAGAAATTGCGTAGCTCTGCCTGGATATGATCCTTCCAAAACATCGCCAGGCCCCCACTTTTCCCATTACAATCCTTCACCACCATATGTGACATACCTAACAACCATTTAAAGCGATACATCCTCCTTACCTCAAGCTTTGTTTCAGAAAGGAAAAGGATATCGGGGTCCTCACACTTCTGGAGGTCCAGAAGCCCTCGAACTGCCGGGCCATTCCCCAAACCCCGGCAGTTCCAGGATAAAATCTCCATTTTGTCCCGCCGGGCTGTCCCTGCAGCCCAGCGTTTTCTTTAAGCTTGTTTGCTGTTTCTTCTCTAGCCAATACATCCACCTCCATCCTTACTTTCTTTGCTGACTCATCCTTCTCATCTAATTCCATAGATTCAGGAGCTCTTTTCTTGAGACAGCCCTCTGTTAGGCTTTTTTGCTGCACATCTATGCATCGTTCACGCCGTCTGAAAGTCCTTTTTTTAGTGCCTTCAAGTTGCTTATTGTATGCTCCAGTATCTTGACCCAGGACTCCAGTTCTTTCCTTATACTCCTGTTCAAGTCGTCCCTGTTCCTTTCCTGAATCCTCAGATTTGCATGGACTCGCAGGAACCAAACCTTCCTTTCTGTTTGGACTTGATCCTACCAACTTCCCACATGTACCAGAGGTTATGCTTCCTTGAAACAGGACCTTTTTGTTTCCTTTAATTTCAGATTCCTGTTCATGTGTTAACTTGAGAGGGCTAGTGACTTCTCGCTCATCTCCGCCTTTAAGATCTGCCTCACCTTCTCCTCCACTTGTTTTATCAGATAGATTCCTCTTCCAGGATGGACCATCACTCCCTTGTTTGCTTCCTTTGCTACCTGCGCTGTTACTCCTCCAAAAACCACCACCATCACTTGAACTTTTACTTTTTGACTCCTCGCCAGAACTATTTTTGGTTATAATAGCCCGCAGCCACGAACCAAACTGTTGAGCCCCACCCCTTTTGGATTTAGAAGTGCAATTTCTTTCTGTATGCCCAATTACTCCACAACTATAGCAGAAATCCGGGAGAAATTCATACTGAAAAGAAACCACTCTCTCTTTTCCTTTACCCTTGGTCGTTTCAGACTCTTCAGCCTCACCAACCATTTTCCCATCATCAAACTGGAGCTCCTCCTCCTCTTCCTCCACAATGGTCACTCCTCTCATTAAAGGTTCCTTAATGTTTATGCGGACTTTAAACCTCATGTACTCTGCATTAGCAACACCATTCTCATCAGTATCCGCATCCAAAAATTCTCCCACCTGTTCACCAATCAACTCTCCAATCTGTCTATCCATTCTATCCAGGGGAATGCCGAATGCTCTTATCCAGATTGGGATGGAGCTAAATTCATATTCATCAATGGTTTTATTTGGAACAAGATTCTCCATCACTAATAGGTCTTTGTTGAATCTCCAAGGTCCATCCTCAACTGCCTTCCTTCTTCCTTCTTCCTCTTGGAAAGAAAATAGAAATCGATTCCTTCCCAGGTCCTTACAATCTACTCCAGTTAAAGGGCACCAAACTCCAGCTAGGGTTCTTCCTATATGCTCTGCTCTCGCTGGCTTATCTGATAAAAGCTTCCCAACAGCTTGAATGCGTTTAGGGGTCGAAGAACTCACCGGTTTCTTTCCAATCCTGATTCCTTTCCTTTCCGCCTCTGAAAGCTGTAGATTCTTCAGACGTCCTTCCACACCCTCGATTGGCGTGGCTTTCCCTCCTCCCATTCTCAGCTTCAACCCGAAAATACACACCTGAGACACCAATTTTCGCCCGCCCGGACTGCTTTACTGCCCCCCCTAGCCAAGGCTAGGGAAAGGGGATTTTATTCTCACAAGCCCTAATTCTGTACAAGAGGTTTGAAGGTGTAGATTTAAGAGCAGATGGGGAATAGGGTGGATCAGCAGGGGAATGGGCGATTACGAAAATGGATTTTGGAGCGAAAGGGAGTAAATCAAGGTGTAGATTTTGGGCGCAGATCCAAGCCAGACAAGGGAGAGACTTGCATAATCACGAAATCCGGGGACGAACGCAAGAACGAGCGCGAAATCGCGGAGGGAAACACCGGATTCGCAGCGAGTCGCTTACTGTCGCCAGAAGCACCTAGAACCGCCACGCAAAGGGACGGACATATACGCTTGTTGTGGGGTTTTTGAAACCCAGTTGTTAGTAACCATGTGAAGTTGCATAATTTTCAATGTTTTGATATTATGTTGTGGTGTAATTCTCTAGTTGTGATGTGCGAACGTCGACTGCATGTCACTTCACCTTTATGGGCCTAAAGGAGAGCATTATGTGATTCGTTTGTCTATGATGGGCGGTTGGAGTGACAGATAATACCAGACACTGAGTTTATGAATTGTTGCATGAGGAATAGATGGGGAGCCTAGAATTTAATGCTATGGTTAGATGTTATCTTAATTATCCTTATTGTATTTGCGGATAATTGCATAGAGGGTATAATCATAAGTATGTATATTGTCCAAGTAAGGGCAGTACATAAGCATAGGCTCCACCACACAACAATTATCAAGGCAATGAAAGTTAAAGTCAATGGAACTAGGTGAAAACAACTTGGTGAAATACCCGCTGTTCTCGAGAACAATTTGCTCCATATAAGAAACACAACCGGCTTGTCCTTAGCACAATTAAGGATTGGGCCACTTGCTGCACTCATTTACTTTTGTTGATCTTTACAATATTGCACTTGCTCTCTTGATCAAACAAACAATCAAACTGTAGGATCAGTGGCTTCCCGACAGGGGGGGTGAATGTCGGTTTTAAAACTCTTCTCCAAATTCAAATACAGATAGCAACTGAGATGCTACTGTAAGTGATAGGAAAGACGCAACAAAAACTAACTCGACAAAACACCACAAAATGGGAATAACAGAAACTCAGAGGAATCACCTGTGACACAGCTATGTCACACAGGTGAGGTGGCCAGTTTAACTGGGCTGCGTTGGCACACCTGTGACACAGCTGTGTTGGCCGCTTGTGACACAGCTGTGTCACATAGCTGTGTTGGCCGCCTGTGAAACAGCTGTGTCACAGGTAGGGTGGCAAGTGTGACCTGGTTGTGTTAGCCACCTGTGACACAGCTGTGTCACACAGGTAGAGTGACTCAGGCAAATCAGCCCAATTCCAGAACTGAGATTTCAATCGAATTTTTGAGCCAATTCAAAAACGACCCAACCAAATCAAACCAAATTTTGCAGAGAGGTATAGGAAGGTCTTGTGAGTCTAGATCAAGTGTTGATCTCCATAAAAACTTCTCAAATCAAGACATTTACCCTCTTTTCTCCAATCAGCCCTAGAAATGAGAAAAAGAAAAATTTTGGGTGGAAATGAAGCTCGTGAGGAATCTTGATCTCAAATCAATATGGAATCATCTCACATGTCCCAGCAACCTATTCCAAGCCCCAAATCTCAGGATCAAAACCTCTACAAAGATTAATCAAGAAAATTCCATTTCGTGCTTCTTTCCAAGAAAAACTCGAAATAAAGTAAGAAAAGGTTGAATCCTTGGGTATGCTTGGATGGGGTCAGTATAGAGATGATCTCCCCATCACTTACTTGTCATATCATGGATCAATCCACAGGAAAAGCAAGAAAACGAAAATCAAAAGAGCTAATGAAGGAAATAGCTCAAGAACACAAGGGAATTGGGGAAATATTTTTGTATTGTATTTTCGTGGATTTTCTTTCTGTTTCAAAAGCCTCTCATGATTAGGCCAAAGCTCTCTTGAGCAGCCCCTAACTAGAGTTTTCACAATGCTTACAAAAGGGTTGAGAGATAAGCATCTCTTACCCCCTATTTATAGTGAAAGGGGCATACCCCTCTCCACTTGGGCCTCAAAGCCCATTTAGATGGCGTGAGCACTTAGCATGCATCACAAAGCGTCTAAGTGACTCATCCGCCATCCATCCTCTCCTTCTATCCTAAGCAACTAACTCTAAACCGCTTCCCGACCGCCGCCGCAGTTTCTTGGTTATGCTTTGGTAGATTCCGCATTTTTACCAAAACGCCCTCGCACTGACTTGATCCTCATGTCTTGTCTCCACCCGCTTTCTTGTCCTCCGCATACATGCTTTTAAGCCGCACGATGTCGTCGCCACCTCCTTGACCACATCTCAGCCCTCCAAGCCTCATGCCGGTCTATATGGTCGAACCATCGCCGCACCCAACTCGCACCTGCACACAATAGACCAAGCAAAGCGTTGCGAGCACAAGTTTTCCACTTGACTCAAGTCAGTTGAGAAAAATCCTTCATCCACTCAATTTTTTCTTGAAACAAATTGAGAAACTCAAGCAACCACACAATCAATTATCCAAATCAACAATCATTGAATTCATGCAACCGAATATTCAAATCCAACAAAACAACGTATGGCAAAATATTCATCACATATATTGTATATGTCATCACATGACTCATAATCTCCCCCTTGATGAATATATTGCCAACATCTCTCAATTAATCAAATTAGAGTTGGCTTAAAGATTTAAAAACAATCAAGTTGCAAAAATTCATACTTCGCCAAAAGAAAGAGAAAGCAAGTACCGGGCCAAGTGAATGTCAACAAGAGTAGGATCCAAAAATGCGAGTGAAGGCAAAACATAATCGCTGAACCTCCCCCTCACTCCTATAAACCATCTGTCTATGACCTACTCCTGAATAAAGAAATTTCATCCAAGATCAAGTTGAATAAAGCAATTTCATTCAAGATCAAGTTCAAAAATGCACACACATGCCTATTTTGCAAAAACATGCCAAGGTATGATTGATACCACTATTTCTCCCCTTTTGGCACTATAGTCATCAAGGGACTTCATGCCTCCCCCTTGACTATGCAATGATAGAATATCAAGAATAAGCACGTATGCATTGAATGGAATGAAATTTTTTTGAGTTTTCAGTTTGGAGCGAGCTTTGAGAATTATCCAAAATGAGACACAAAAAGTGCTAATGATGCCACATAGAAGCTCATCAAACCATAAAAAGATATGTAGATCAAGAAGAGTAGCTAGCGTATCAAGCTCTTAGCATATTAAAGATTTCACTAGTGATGAGTTCTAGACTAGATAGTCACAATTGCAATAAATCTAAGCATGAGTGAAGTATGACAACCTAGCGCTAAGCCATGACTAGGAGGACAACCGATCAAGATTGGGACTAAAATACTCTACCACATGCTGAATTAAGCAATTACATGATTAAATGGATTAGTCACAACCAAAATACAACCCCCTGCACGAGGAAGTACCTTGAGTGATTCATCCGGACTTTTTCACATTGATTCCACATGATTATTTGGACTAGCCACAACCAAAGTACTACCTCCTGCACAAGCAAGTACCATTAGCATTTTCTCATCAGCATATGATAGATTTCAAGCATGTAGAGCAAAAGTTAATGACTTTTAATGATAATAAGCATTCTCTGACCTGTCACAAAAGCCTAGGCATGTTAAGTCACTAGCAGTCCTAATCAAGATTACCATGAAGTCCTATCTTTGACCAGTCATAAACAAAGATCATAGTTGCAATACTAGAGACATGAACAGATTCAAAAGCAAAGAATTCCCTAGCAAGCAACTCATCAGTAGATCAAAGAGTTAAGTTCAGGTTGTTGTTCAATTAAGCTAGCATTGCAGATTCTTGAGAACACATGTCAAAACATGGTGAAATGAGCTAGATAATCAAAACATGGCATATAGCGATCATTGTCACTTTGAGGATAATACGCAAAGCTCGAGAAAATGTAAAGTGCACATGATATATCACAAATGATGCAAAATGCACTATGTTACACTATTGTACACAACTAAGAAGACTTCCCCTCAAACCAGCCCATGGGGATGAACAATCCCCAACTCCCCTCTAAGTGCACAGAATCGTGTGGGATCTAAAGGCTTGGTAAAGATATCCGCGAGCTGATTTTCAGAATCAACGAACTTGACCACTACATCACCCTTCTCAACATGATCTCTAAGAAAATGAAACCGCACATCTATATGCTTGGTCCTAGAATATTGCACTGGGTTCTTAGCAATGTTAATAGCACTAGTGTTATCACAAAACAGTGGAACAGTATCAAAAGACAACCCAAAATCCCGCAAAGTCAAAATCATCCAAAGAATTTGACTACAACAACTACCGGCTGCAATATACTCAGCTTCAGCAGTAGATTGTGCAACAGAAGATTGTTTTCTAGAAGACCATGAGACAAGAGAAGTGCCTAGAAAATGACAAGTTCCAGAAGTGCTCTTGCGGTCTATCTTACACCCGGCAAACTCTGAATCAGAAAAGCCCCAAATCCCGAGAACAGACGAGCATAAATACCAAAGTCCAAACTCAAAGGATGATTGAAGGTACCTCATGATACGCTTCACAGCTTGCCGGTGGGAGTCTCTCGGCGAGGCTTGGAACCTCGCACAAAGGCAGACAGTGAACTGAATGTCTAGTCTTGTCGCCGTCAGGTAGAGGAGGGAGCCGATCATGCTCCTAAACTTCTTCTGGTCCACCGCCTCTTCTTCTTCATGCAGCTCTTACAGTGATTCCTCATTGATTTCCATTAGCCAATTCCTTCTGCTCCTCGTTGGGTTCAACACTCTTACTTACCGAAAAGATCTACCATTGATCCCCTACACTTGTGGGTGATATATAGGACCACGTCTATAGACTCCACAAGGCATTGTACGGTCTCAAGCAAGCCCCACGTGCTTGGTATGATCACCTTAAAGAGTTTCTAGTCGAGGAAGGATTTGTGATGGGGCAAATCGATGCCACTCTTTTTACTAGGAGATCCAAGGGTGATTTGATCATACGACAAATCTATGTGGATGACATTATATTTGGTTCCCCTAACCTAAATTTGTGCAAGGAGTTTGCCAAGAGTATGACCAAGAAGTTTGAGATGTCTATGATGGGAGAGTTGAAGTTCTTCCTCGGTTTTCAAATCAAACAATTTAAGGAAGGGATTTTTCTCTCTCAAACAAAGTACACCGAAGACATTCTCAAGAAGTTCAAAATGACAAATGCCAAACCATGCAAGACACCTATGCCCACTACGGGGCAACTTGATCACGACACAAATGGTAAGCCGGTAGATACCAAGGTATGCCGATCACTCATTGGTTCTTTGCTTTACCTTTGTGCATCTAGGCAAGCCAAGATTCCCTAAAAAGGAGTTTGTCAAGAGGTTGCCCAACCCCTTGAATGCCAAGCTCAAGAAGAAGAATGAGAAGGCCTTGATTGCTCAAGAAGACTCCGACCCCGATGATGTTATAGGTGTTGCCGGTGTAGCCCAATTGAAGCTTGTCAACAAGGATGGCAAGGTGATCAAGTACGACTACATGAAGGACTACGAAGGCAACTTCCACAAGTGTTTAATGGCAAAGGTGGTCATTGACAATGAGCAAGATGACTCCTCAAAAGAGTCAAACGTACCTTCCACTCTCAATCCCCTTCTATTCAACCCCAAGCCTCTTGTTTTCCATGATGTGGAGGGTGGTGGTAATGAGGAGGATGATAACAATGAAGTTCTAGATAGTTTGCATAGGGCCATGTGCTCTCTAAAAGGAAAGAAGCGCATTATGTTTCGTTATCTTATGGATCTTGCGGGTAAAAATGCCAAGACCATTAAGGAACTCGAAACCCTCGTCACCGAGGAAAAGGAGAGAAATGAACTCCTTGAGCGGAACGTCCAATTAGAGGAAGCACGCAATGACTCCATATGCATAACTATTCAATCTACTCAAGATTAACATGCTAAGAACTTGGACTTGTTGAAAAAGGAAACCACAACTTGTCAAGAGTTGAGAACATCTAAGAGCCAACTCGACGTATCTTATGCTTCTCTCTCTAAGGATTTTGAGCTCCTTGCCACATCTCATAAGACTATGAAGAGTGAGCTCATCAAACTTAAAGAGAGTCATGAGGAACTTCGAGTTACTCATATAAACACTCTTGTTAAGGTCAATACTCCTATTCTTACAGATGTTGATGCTTGTGCCACTAACTCTACTTGTGATCAAGAATCTCTTATTGAGGAGAACAACTTGTTAATAGCCCAACTTGAGAAATGGCTAGTATCTTGTATCCAAGGGGAGAAGAACCTCAATGAAGTGTTGAGTCAACACAAGGAGGTGGTTGTGAAAGAGGGACTTGGTTTTGTTCCAAGTTCTAGCAAGAAGAAGGATGCCACTCCTCAAAAGAGTGCAACCCCTCAAAAGGTTGTGTTTGTGCATGAAGGGCACAAGGAGAAGGGCAAGGACAAAGTTGGCAATGAGGTTGTGAGTGGGAATGCCACTAGGGCAAGTCCACTCCCAACAAGGCAAAATAAGTTATGCCTCCATCCTATGTGCTCCGTAAGGCAAAGGATGGAGATGTTTATGCTAAATTCATTGGTCCTCACAATGCTTTCCGTTATTACACCACTTGGGTTTCAAAGACCCTTGTTACTAACTTGAGAGGTCCCATTGTAAAATGGGTGCCTCTAACCAAGACTTGATTGTGTTTAGGATTATGGAATCACATAGAACAAGGTGCCTCTTCCATGTGACAATGAAAGTGCAATCAAGATCGTCAACGACCCCGTTCTACATAGCCGCACCAAGCACATCGACATTCGTCATCATTTCTTGCAAGATCATGTTGGTCGCGGAGATATTGAGATAGCTCATGTTGGCATTGAGCAACAACTTGCCGACATCTTCACCAAGCCTTTGGACGAAGCAAGATTTTGCCAACTAATGTGTGAACTTGGTATCTTGGATCTAGATAACATAATGTGATGTCTTGCACTCATCCATGCCCTTAGCTTTTATCTTGTTTAGATGTAAGCATGTATGTAGGGGGAGAAACTTCAATTCATGAATTTCCATACCCCTATATGATGCATAAAGAGATATTCTTGTGTATCCGTCACTTATGGTGGCACTTGTGCTTCAAAGAAGAGTAATGGCATTGGGACCAAGATTCATCTTCGTCGTGCCAAACCATATATACTCTAACATTTGGGGAAGAAATTCCCTTTCTTTTTGCGCCTTATTGCATTTCTAGTGGATTATCTTAAGGGGTTAATTTTGGTTCTTAATAGTTCAAATCATATCCATGTGTTGCTATTTGAGGTTGACTCTTTCCATGGGATATGCGTAGAACAAATACATATACATACATATGCTATCTTATCCCTATATCTATGCTGATACCTATCCTCTATTCGACTTTGCACAAGTCAATTTTGAAAAACATGCAAAAAATAGTGTTTTAGTGTGCGCCGGAAGGTCTCCCCGGAATCCGGCCTCACCTCCAGAGTTAACTCTGGCTGACATTAGACGCTTCTGGTGTCCAGCCGGATATAAACCCGGAGTCAGGTCCGGAATCCAGGCCACTCCAGAATGTCACTCCGGAGTCCCCGGGAGGACTTTCCGGGATGTGTTGGACTGGCCATATAAAGCCTGGTCGGGGAGGAGTTAGGGGTAAACCTAATCCTTTTCCCCGATCCCCTTTTGCTCCACACACCGCTGCCGCACAGGAACCCGTCGTTGCTGCCTCTCCTAAGCGGCCCTTGACCTCCATCTCGCCGGCCACCTCTGCCTCTACCTCGAGGGACGCCCCCGGTGCCTCTCTTTAGCCGAGCCCCTCGCCCTTGAGCCCCATTGCGTGAGGACGAGACCTCTCTCTCACCATTATTGACTCGAAGCTTTGACCTTCGATTCAACGCCATTTTGCATGGACTCCGGTAATGATTTGACTCCTCTTTCCCATCTCACTTTATTTCTCCACACATTGAGATTTAGGGACTATATAGGGCTAATTTAGGATTTTAGGGTTCTTGCCTACATGTACCATTCCATGAAATTCATGGGCATGCTTTCCCCTTCATGCATGATTTTGGGTATGTCTTGTGTAGTTCCTTGCTCCATCCGGAATCCCTCCGGTAGTCGCATTTTTTGCTACACAAATATAATAAAAATTGTGCATACTCCATACGCCCCCCATGCTTATGACTTGTGCACTTATCATTTCTACATAACCATGCTCTTTTCACAGATCCCAACAATAGCGCCATGTCTGACAGTGCTAGCGGTAGTGGCAATGGCAGTGGTGACTGTGATGAGGCACGCAATGTGTTGAGGGCTAAGAAGGTTTGCATGGTGAGACCCTCTGGTTCTCATACAAATCTGAAGCGGGGCACTACGGTTCAGAAGGGCGGGGCAAACCACAAAGGTCCCGCTCCTGCTCAGAAGAAGACTCGTGGTGCTGGCACTAGTGGAAGTGCTCCTCCTCCCAGGGCTGTCAAGAACTATGGCATCAAGGCCATGAAGAATAAAGAGTGGACCAAGCATCACATGGTCAGTCTATATACTAAACCTCAAGATGTCGTGGACTGCATGTTTTACAGTTTTGAGCAAGAGAGGTGGTGGAACGATGTGTTCCAAGAGATGAGCAAACCCGTTGTGCTTTGGAAGGCCATCAACTTTGAGTACTTCAAGGCCTATCCGGAGAGCTTCCCAGGAATTGTGGATACATGTCATGCTCTAGATCTTTACAGGGTTATGGATTTCCAAAAGAACTATTGTCCGGAGCTTGTGCGTCAGTTCTTCGCCACCGTCAACTTTCATCATGATGAAGAATGCTCAATGTCTTGGATAAGTGGTCCCATGTTGGTTAAGAAGAAACCCCTATCTCTTCTTACCCAAGCTCTTGGGTACAATGAGCACAAGGGCCCCAATGCCAATAACGGGGTGAAGATCCATGATGAAGATGCCATTGACTTGTCTGCCATCATCAGCTATTGCTATCCCCCAAAGGCCAAGAAGATTGGCTTCACCACCAACATGTATGCATATTATGATATGATGGGCAAACTATTTCGCCAATCGGTATGTGCCAAGGTCGGTGATCCCTCCGCTATCCGTGGCTCCATGCTCACTCTCTTCAAATACTTGAAGCCCAGAAGGGAGAAGAAGATTGATGTGATCCATTTCATCTATAGCGAGTTCAAGACCATTGTGGAGAATCGTAGGAATCATGCACTTGCTCCATATGTTCAGGCCTTCATTGAGCGTGCCACCTCCCCTGCCATCAAGGGAAGCTTACCAATCGCCAAGCATGGCCGTGTTCAGATTGTGTCTCAGTGGGACACCAAGCTTGATCCTCTTCACCCCACCTTATGTCCCAGTGCCAAGCCCAAGCCTAGTGGTGTAGATACTCTTGGTTCCAGTTCTCAGGCTGCTCATTCTGCTCCTCATGGCAAGGGTCCATCTGTGTCTCACGGTGTTCCGAAGAAGAAAAGCTTCACCTACCGGGCTCAGAAGGCCATGATGAAGTACATCAAGGCAATTCACCATCGTATGCATAAGTCTAGTGCCCGGTCCAAGCTTGCTCTGAGTTTGATCAATCAAGAGTGTCGCCGCAATGGTGAGAACATTCCTGAAGGGTCCGAAGACAAGAGCAGCCATCTTGAGGTGTTTGATGATCCCTTCTCCAGTGATGACGAAGTCAACAAGCCTGATGACGATGATGTGGTGCCTCCTGCCGATTCAGATGCCTTCTATGAAGGCAGTGATGATGATGAGGACGATGATGATGATGCTGAGGAGGAGGAGGATGAGGAGGAGGAGGATGATTAGTGGGCCTTATGCGTTAGCATCGCTCTTCTTCTATCTTTTTGGTGTTTCGATGCCAAAGGGGGAGAATAATGAGTTCTATTAGGTTGCCCGGGTTATATGGATTATATTTGGTGATTTTGGCAAGCCTCGAACTTTATTTGCGTCTTATTCAGCTTGCCTAAGACTTTTATTATGGTTATGTAATAAGTACTCATATGTGGGTTGTGTGTGAGCATTGGATGCTCCAAGTACTCTATGTTAAGTTAAGCTTGAGACCTTGCTATTATATCTATGGTTATACGCAATGTTGCCTATCTTGTTTATATGATGTTATTGCTATATTCATCTTATTGGTCTCATTTTGCTTACTATCTTTGTGGGCAAATTAGTGCACATCTTATGCCATGTCACGCATTCCACTATGTGAGATATTGTTTAAATGCTCAAACATCATGCTATCTCACATTTGTGTGCAATGTTGATTGTCATTATATATTTTGCACATTGTATCACCCCACTTTGCTCTAGGATGTAGGGGGAGCTTCCTTGTCACTAGATGTGTGCATTGTGCTTCAACTAGCATAGTCATTTTTGTTGATGCACATATCTAGGGGGATTTCTTTCTTATCCTAGACAACCTTAAGCTTAAATTCAATATCCTATGAACTCAATTCATATTGTCATCGTACACCAAAAAGGGGGAGATTGAAAGTGCAATTCTATCCCTAAGTGGGTTTTGGTGCATATGAGAATATAAATTGATGACTAACCTTGTTTGTTAAGTGTATAAAAGGTGGGCTAGTCAAAAGGTTGGATGCAAAGATGGATGTTGACCCCCCCCCCACAATTATCAAAGAGAGAAGAAAGGCGGTATACTCATTTTATAGTTCCTTTATCCTTTTTAAGTATAGGAAAGCCGCACTATTAAGAGGGGTCTCTCAATGAACTTAGAGTGGAACTCTATTCCTTCCATATATCCAAAAATACACATCCTAATCTCCACTATAAATGCCACCCAAACAGCCACAATATTCATTTCAAAGCATTCAAAAAGAGCTATTTCTATACATTCCAGAATGTCCTCCCAGAGACTCTAGAGTGACATTCCGGGAAGCCCCGGAATCCAGCCTTGCCTCCAGTACTACGGCTGACATCAGAACCTTCTGGTGTCTAGCCGAATATAACTCCGGAGTCGGTCCCGGAATCCCGATCTCCCGGAGTCACTCCCGGAATCCGGCGTGTCCGGAATCGGCACCCCTTCTGGCGTTATATCCAACAGACATCAGAGGCACCTAGTGCCTGCCGGAGTTTGCACGTTCCGGAGTCGGTCCCGGATTCCGGAACGTCCCGGAAGGTTGTCTCGGAGTCTCCGGGGAGACATCCCGGGAGGTGTTGGGATTGCCCAACGGACAGATTTCAAGGGGACCTATAAAAGGCCCACTTCATCTTCCCCAAGGGTTATCATTTCCCCATTATTTGGGTTGAGCTTTTTCTCTCTCTTGCTCCATTTTCCAAAATCTTAAAAGCTCAAAAACCTCCACATCCCTCCATCGAATCATTCTACTCCTTTGAGGGAAAAGGGAGAGGAGCCCCCGATCTATATTCCCACCGAAGGAATTTGGGTTCCCCTTTGAGTTCATTGAGGATTTGTTACTCTTGGAGGTTGGAGACTCCTAAGCGGTAGGAGTCACCGGAGAGAAATCAACTTGTGATTTACCTCGTGGTTTGTAAAGGTTTGGAGACCACCTCAAGGTCTACCACTAGTGGTTGGGAATCTCCTTCGTGGTGATGTCTCAAGGAGAAGAGGGTGAGCCTTCGTGGTGTTGGTGTGCCTTCGTGGTAACACCCACCCCTCCAATGGTGACTAGCTTCCCTCCAAGGAAGTGAACATCGGGATACATCTTCGTCTCCGTGGTCTTCGGTTATCCCTAATGTCACGGACCCGGAATCCACATATGATCAGAGGAACGCGAAGTCGCCAAGGACCGAAAGACTCGTCCGCCCGGTGGCACGGTACCTGTGCCGTATGCACCAAGGTG